>CM060324.1:12650588-12658088 GCA_030674155.1 Stramonita haemastoma
GCATAACAAATCAATATTTATTACTTTGAATACATCAACTGCAACTGACATTTTGAATATGGAATAACTTGCTTCGCTGGCTTTGTGAGCTAGCTAGCATGCTGCATAGGTAAAAAGGTCAAGGTGTTCCCATAACCTATGAGCTTGTTGAGGGGTGAGGTGTGACAAGAGGCCTCAACATCCCTAGGGGCCAGATTATTGAGGGCGGCACTTATCTCCTCTCCCTCGCTCATTTATCTCCCCTGTCCCAAAGAGGGAAGGTACCCAATTCACAGCAGGGTGAACTGGGGGGACGGTACTGAAGCCAAGGCACACATGGTCTCCCATCCACGAGGTAACTATGCTTAGCGCAACTGAACATTAGCTTGGGGAGAGCAAGTGCTCTGACCACTGAGCTATCCTGTCCCCCAGCAAGCTGTGTATGTATGTCAATGTGAATATCGAAACACATGTCAGATAAGTTACTGTATGCATCACAAGTAAACAACACACACTTTACCTTTACATGCTTCAAATTTCAATAGAGTACATTCTATCCTCATAATTGCCTTTCTTAAAAATAAAAATATCTAATAATGAAAAAAAAAAAACAAGAAAAAACAACCAAAGAATAAAAAAAAAATTCTCACACCACGTACCTTTTCAAGATGAGTCTTTCTCATTCCAGAGAAGTGAACAACAGGAGAATGAGTGTTAAAACATAATACCATCTTCATTTGAATTTATCTTCAAACATTTCATATCAGGTGTTGAGCAAAATGAAAATATCCTGGCCGTTAAACTGGCATCGTCATCTTCCAACAGCAGTTTGGTGATACAGAAAAAAAGTCCCTACAGCTGTTTAAAAAAGACAAGAATACTTTTGCTGAAAGTACAGAAATGGATGAATGAATGTATGATTTACAGACACTGTAAAATCTCCATACCCAAAGGCATGACCGCTGCTGTGGTGATAATGAATTACATTCATCACATTACCTTTTTTGTAACAAAGATGAAAAATCTAACAGGAATACTTCAATGGCAAAAAAGATAGTTGGAATACTCACAATAATCACTAAATACTACGATAGTTGGAATACAAACAAAAGTCATGAAATACTGAGTCTTTTCTTAGTTCATTACAATAAGGGGGGGGAAATTTATCCAAAAAATGAAACTTAAAATGAATAAGAAAAAAAGTATGCATAAAGAGAATGTTAACATGATTTGTTAATTTCTGTCTGTTTTCATAAGCAAAGCATTTCAATATACAACCAGTTTCTATTTGCTTGGTTTACTGCTTTTCAAGTGATTAAGTGTTATTACTGTTTATTTCGAGCACAAGCCTTTAAAGTGATCAAAGTTATTACTGTTTATTTCAAGCAAAAGCTTTTAAAGGGATTAAGTGTTATTACAGTTTATTTCAAGCAAAAGCTTAATAATCACAACCAGTAAGCACACTTCTCCTTTCACAAAGATCCTCTTTCGTAATCAGCAATCATAAAAAGGATAATAAATATCTTATAGCCATGTAGTAGTGTTTTCTACTAAGGCAGCAAAAGTACTAAAGTTTCATAAAGTTGAAATCAAACAAGTGAATGTTCATGTTTCATGAAAACAAAACACACAAAAAGGAATGTTGTTTCAAGTCAGAAGAAACCAAATATTCATTGTTTGCTTTATAATCAAATATGCAGACAAGCTTTCCAAGATTATCAGAGCAGAAACAAGATTTCCTTCAATAGCAAAAAAGGAACCGGGCTGTAACACAGCAGTATTCATATCTGCATATAAAAACCATGTCCACACATATACACAATTTCCTGACAAAACAAGTTAGTCTATCTCAGATCTTTCCGTCACATTCTTCCTCTTCTCTTTTTAGAACTTGTCTGTTAAACATATCTTTCTTTTCAAAGCAACTGAATCAGCTTTTCGTAATTACTCTCAAGAATGCAAGTTTTGATCTTTTCTCTTTAAGACTTTAAACAGAAGACTTTGGAAATAGTGTGGATGTAGAGTCCACGATGACCATGGTGAAGATACATAAAACAGAATCCTCACCTTACAATGAAGCAGCACACTGCATGACCTTTCCAATAAACATCCAGCAGTGCCAGTGGATAAAGCTAACGTGTGTAAAGTTCTCATGGGTTATCTATCATCCCCCTGTGGTTCCGTTGCCAACACTGTAAAGCCAAGCATTAAAAATAAACTAGTCTACATGTCCATATATATATAATAAAATAAAACCTTATGACTAAACAAGTCAAAATAAACAACCGTAAAAATAAACAAATCTGATAGGAATAAAGAAGTGCAAAATAAACAATTATATGTCCACATAAACATAAAAAAATCTTATAATAACAAAGTCAAAATGAACAAGTAAATGCCCACATAAATGTAAAAAAAAAAAAAACCTATTCCAAACAAACAATCAAAAAATAATGGAATGTAAGTTGAAAGTAAAATTAGGGAGGGGGGAGAGCACTTGACTATAAATGTTACAATGGCATTCATTTGCACCTGAGGAGGGAAAAAAATACACTTCCATTTAATTCAAAACAATTTTTGCACCTATATCAACCATGCCACAGAACGGCAAACAGCACATCCACAAGTAAGTGAAAAACACAATCTCCATTCGAAAATCCACAGATCAGAAAAATACCCAAAATTCTATTTCCCATTCAAGTGTTTTTTTCCAAGAAGATTTATGCCAAGAGTACGTCTCAATTTTTTTTCCAAAACCAGACAGTAGTATGTACCATCATTCTCCATCATCATCCTCTTCTCCCACCCACCCCCACCCTCCAATCTCTCTCTTTTAAAAAAAAAAAAATTCTCCAGTACAACAGATACCCATCAGTACTTTCATAACAGTAACAAAGCTTTGAAACCAGTTTTCTGACACTGAAGAAGGAAACAAAACTCATTAAATTTTTATATATAAAAAATTATGGACAATCTTTCCTCGACACTTAGACAAGAGAGATGAACATCTGCCAACTGACACAGGGTGCAAACTATTTTACAAACACTCTCAGCACCTTTTCTTCTTTGCTAAAATAAGAAGAAGAAGAAGAAAAAAAAAAAGACTCCACTATGAAAGACAACAATAACTCATTAACTAGTAAAATTACTGGTGAAAAATCACAATTTGTCTTTTCAGTTCCACTTGTGTCTCTCATCTCATACCTTGTCCTCAATATATATATTTATTTCATGCAAGAAATCAAAAACATCAAGAAGACTTATCAATCAATATATCAAATTTCAACTCCTTGTCATGATCTTATCGTATTTCTTCTGAGACAATGAACTTTAAACAGGCTGAGCAGTTGTTATCATTATTTTTTCAACAACACAAGAAATTAGCTGCATCATGATTAAATATCTCTGAAAATATCATTTAAGACCCACTTTCAACAAAGTTTTTTTCCCCAACTCAATCCTGAGGAAACGAAACAGGGGGATACAACAAAGGAGAGACTGTGATCAAGCTTGTCCCCAAAAAAGCAAGGATAGGTATCAACTGCTTCCTTTTATGCCACAAAACAATCTGCACTTAAGGGGGAAATTATGAAATGGGGGGGTAGACCATTTGATCTGACTGGCCTATTTTCGTTGAAGAATGATAAATACAACCTTTATCAGGAAAATGGAGGGATGGGGGGGGGGGGGATGGAGGGGGATGATGCATACAAGTCCAATCCTCACATACATAAATAAATCCTTAGAACCAGTTTAAAGAGCAAGGAGGCACAACAACCAACCAACAACAACAAAAAAAGGAATGTCCCATTACACAACACTGAAATGAAAATAAAAAATTCAAAAAATCTCCATGGCCTAGATTATGCAAATTTATGCAGATCACACTGTAAGCAAAAACAATCTCAAAAAAACAAACAAACAAACAGCCAAACAAACACACACACAAAAAAGGTGTAAGTGTTAAAGCGTGCCCTAGTCCACTCAGACCTCTATCATATAATTCTGTAGCCCAGCATGTCTGTACACCGAGATTTTCTCTTTGTTTTGGGGGGAGGGGGGTGGAGAGAGGTGTCACACGTGAGAATGGAATGTAGAATGGCGTCCGGATCCTACTGGATTTTGCGTGGCATGTGTTCATGCGCTCCCTCCCTCCTCCACCATCTTCCACCTTCGGCATGTCACTACAATCCACACTCCATCACCCTCACAAACTCTGCAACACACAGAAAAAAAATTTGTTAAATTATTTTATATCGAGGTTAATGGAATAAGCATTTATGTGCTTTTTTTCATCCAGTCCCTGTGTGTATGCAGTTTTATAAATCTTGTCATCTGCTGCCACCGGCACACAAATGGCCTACTCTTACGAAGAGCGGAACAGGATTTAACATGTGCGCAAGATGCTCTATGTGCTGTCGTACATGGGGCCTCGGTTTACAGTCTCATCCGAAAGACTTTTAGGGAGAGTGGAGTCAGCACTGATGTTAACTCCAGGGGAAAAATCCCCTCGAAACAGGAATCGAACTCGGGGTCGTCAAATTGCGAGCGCAATGTTCTGACCACTAGGCTATCCCATCTCCTAACCATCACCCTCACAAACTCTGCAACACACAGACAGAAAGGAGTTACTAGCAAGCAGACGCACGCTCAGACACATGGCATGTGCGCACACTCACACCCAAACACTCCTTGGAAGAGGTGAAAGCAAAGAAAGGAAAAGAAGAGAGAGGTTTAAAAAAAAATGTTAAACTAGTGTGGTGGTATGAAGTAAAGATGCAGAAGTGTATTTAATAAAAAAAATGTTTTATAGGAATTACTGGCTCCTAGGCACAATATCTGCATTACTGTTTGGTTGTGGTATGTTTGTACAGGAACTGGTGTGTATGTTTCAAGTTTTGAAAGAAATGTATGACTTCTTGTTATCTAGTTTAAAAAAAAAGCTCCTATATTATTGATAATGCTTGTCATGCATGTGTGTATCTGTAACAACAAAATTAATTTAAAAAATAAAACAACAACAACAACAACAAAATAAATCAATGAATTTACAGCAGCCCAACATTGTAACTCACTGGCCAGGTGGTAAAGGAAAATAAATTTGAAAAAGTTCTTGCGGAAAGTGAAAGTTAAACTTACCAGACCTTTGGAATTCTCTAAATCATTTTAAGATTTAAAGTTCAGATTTGACTTTTGTGTTGTTGTTGTTGTTTTTCTCTTTGAAGAAAACATGTCTAATCTTTCAGAATTGAGCTTTTCTCTTTTTTTTAAGGGGGAATGGAGGGGGGGGGGAAGAGTGCTTCAAATTTACACACTTTTACACCCCATGTTTGTTTTCATAAACTGTTAAGATCATGAAAGAGATGTCTCAGTTCTCCTAAACTTTTACAAATCTTTACACTATCATTTGAACCCTGTACTACCACCATTATTACTGCTGACTACTTCTGTGACTACTACTCTTCCAGCTACTGCTGCTCACTACTACTACTACTACTACTACTACTACTACTACTACTACTATACTACTACTACTACACTACTAACTCATAGTCTCATAAACTCTACTATATACGAAAATATAGAATCCTGGATAAAAGATAACCATATTTTTTTAACAACAATAAATCACACCTTTGTAACATTAATTCCCAGTCTATAGAATTTCAGCTCAACTCACTCAGGATGACCCTTCTCTCCCTTGCTTTTCTATATAGATGGCCCATTTGTAATGGTTAATAAAAAAATTTAAAAATCATAAAAAATACAAAACACACAGTAAGAAAATGAAATTTTCTGAACTTATGAATTACATGCTGGGTTATTACATATCAAAAGATTAAAACTCTCATTTCAATATTTGAGCTTTGACTAGCATGAAAAAAAAACACCAAATTTTGTCCTCCATGTAGCTACTCCGCATCGGCTACTCTCTGCAACTGGGAACAAAGAGTTCCGGAACACACGGAATCACCCAAAACGCTCTGCATTCGACCTTGGAAGGCTCACAAAGCTATGTCTTAGCTGCACAAGTCACAGTATCAATGCGCTCGCTGTGTGAAAAATCTGCAAACAGCAAATCCGCTATAGTGGACGGCCGTCCAAAACCGTTGCTTTATACTAATCGCTATAGTGGACAGTTGTCTTCTGAGAGTGAAGGACACTACACAATTTTGATTGATTAGACTGGATCTGAATCTGGGAGGTAAGAAAATTTATCACATAACTTTTGAGCAATGTCTCCACAACATCATAATTACCGTTGTAATTCACTTGTCCATCTCCGTCATGTCCGCCTCACGGATCATTTCGTCCACCTCCTCATCGGTCAGCTTCTCTCCCAGGTTGGTCAGCACGTGGCGCAGACTCTGCCGCGTTGATCATGCCATTGCCGTCCTTGTCAAAGATGCGGAAAGCTTCCCGCAGGTTGTCTGAGGTCTCTGGAGCAAACTCGTACTTGCTCAGGATGGCGTTGACTTCTTGAAGCGTCAGAGTCCTCTTGCCTGAAATGAAATGAGTCAAGTCAAAGTCAGGTCAAAAACATTTAATCGTCCCTGAAGGGCAATTACAATTACAATACTGACAGGCATATTGATACGAATCCTGATCAAAGACACGAAATAGCTACATTTCATATTTGTTCAGGCATTATATGATGATAACTATGCACAGCTGTCAGTTTCCCCCACTTTCTGCTCCTCTTAGCTGCTAATTATCCCATCCCATCCCATCCCATCCAGCCCAGCCCAGCTGGGGCCAGCTGGTGTTTTTTATAGTAGGAGCTGACCACACTTGGACAAGGTAAAAGGAAGGAGTGCGCTAAATATAGCACTCTTCTCTAGGCCCAACTGAGTGATGTTGGATTTGTGCACTGTGTTTGATATTTTAAGTACAGTGTTCCTAATAAAAAAGAGAAACCAGACAGGCTTTTCTTTTTGGAAAGGCACAATCAATTGATACCAATTTTGCTAAGAAATCAATGCACAGGGCTGCATCTGAATGAAGACTAATCTGAAAAAATCCTGGTCACCATTCAGACTAGAACTCCATCATCTTAACCCTTCGGTAAATATTGCTATGCCTGAAAATGACAGGAAGATTCCAGCACACATGATGGCACTTTATACTGCTTGATTTATGTAGGGTAGATATGTATATGTGCAGCACTGCAAATTTCGATCTGGATAAGTGGGTTTTTTTTTTTTTTAATTCTAAATCTTCACCAACCCAGCACCACCAAGATCAAACCCCATGACCCCACACAAAGTTATCAGAACTCTTCAATTAAAAGTGAGTTCAACTGTTGCCACACAATACATTAAATATCCATCTGGCCATAGCTGTTCAAGGCAAAAACAGCACCACTTGTCCAAAGAAAGTGAAATATTTGCCTGACTCGTTTCTTCTTCTTGGCAGCACAAATAGAGGCACAGTCAGAATTACTGAACATTCATCCCCCCACCCCCCCCCTACCTCTGTTCTCAAACTCTGTGATGAGAGTTTTCAGCTGCGATTCTGTGG
>CM060324.1:12660588-12663088 GCA_030674155.1 Stramonita haemastoma
CTAACAAGGAGGGGTACAACTATCACTTTTGTTCCTCAATCTTCACGGAAGCTCTTAGGGAATTTCCTTTTTATAACTGTTGGGAGGGTAAGAATCATGTAAATGTATGTTGTTAGAGTTCTAGTGTATGAAACCTCTTGTTCATTGTTTTCTGTCATAAAGAATACAGGCAAATTGTGTTTTTTTTGTATCACAGAAAAAGGCAAATGGGAAGTAACCACTTTCCATCAATAATGCAATACAGTAGAGTTTCGTCCCTTACATTACTCAGCGAAGTCTTGAGGGTGGAAAACTTAATATCGCCAAAAGTATTGGGTAACACAAACAATACCACAAAATGTTGAATATAATCTGTCTTTCGTTTTGAAAGAATGTGAATATGTCATCATTCCAGTCATCTGTTTTCCATAAATACCACTTGTGACGAAAAACGACATAGCAGAATCTTATCTTGAATCATGCAGACTTTTATTTTTCATCATTGTGCTGTGTTTTCCTATTCACTAAGTTGTTGTTTGTTTGGGTTTTTTTTTTCATTATCATTCTTGTATTTGAAAGAAAATGGTATAAGTAATTATGTGCTTTTTACATCCAGTCCTCGAGTGTATGCAGTTTTGTAAACTTTGTCATACGTTCCCACCGGCACATAATTGCCTACTCTTCCGAATAGCGGAACGGTGTGAGTGTGCTAAAAAACTTGGTGCTTTTTTGTTTCTGTTGGTACTAATATTTCAGAAGTCAATTGCTGTTACGTATACTCTCCTGTTAAGATCTGTTTGTAATCCTCCATATACTAAAGGGGGTTAATGGACATAAATTATTAAAATTGTGTGTGTGTGTGTGTGCGCGCGCGCGCGCACGCGTACGTGCGTGTGTGTGTGTATGATAAAAAAATTACACTGTTCAATGCACAATGGTTGCAGTTGGTTGATGGTACAGCCCCTAAATCAGATAACTCCACTGGGATTCTAGTATAGCCTACAATCAAACCAAACAATTGCGTTTACAAAGACAGATTGTAAGACTAGGCTAGGTTAGGCCTAAAATCTCTCTTCTCTCTCTCTCTCTCTCTCTCTCTCTCCTCTCTCTCTCTCTCTCTCTCTCTCTCTCTCTCTCTCTCTCTCTCTCTCTCTCTCTCTCTCTCTCTCTCTCTCATTCAAGGAAACTGTTTTTTCAAGCTTATATACAATCCTCAATAGACTATGCTGCAACCCTGTGGGACTCTGCCAGTGCAATTATCATGAACCCGTTACTAAGTCTGTATAAACGTGGTCTCAAACTGGTCCTTCGGAAGAAAACAACCTTGCTAGAAGGGGATTATACTCAGTTAAATATCCTTCCCCTACACCAAAGACTAAAATATAACAAAGGCATCATGCTGTTTAAGATACTGACAGGAAATGTCCCCACATCCTTAAAAGACAAATTCCCAATGAATCATTCCAGAAATACGGTAAAGCCAAGTGTCCCAATCCCAAGAATAGACTTGTTCAAAACTAGTTTACTATACTCAGGCCCTACGCTATGGAACACCCTCCCTGACTCATTTAAACATCCTTCGGATGAGACTTGAAACCGAGGCCCCGTGTGCGAACGCACGCAGAACATCTTGCGCACACGTTAAATCCTGTTCCGCTTTTCGTAAGAGTAGGCCATCGTGTGCCGGTGGGAACAGATGACAATATTTACAAAAACTGCATACACACGGGGGCCGGATGAAAAAAAGCACATGATTGCTTTTTCTGTTATCCTCGATATAAAAGAATAAATAAAGAAAGAAAAGAAAGAAAGAGAAAGAAAGAAAGAAAGAAAGAAAGAAAAAAGAAAGAAATAAACAGCATCAATCATTAACAACCTTCAAAAATCACCTTCTAATCCACTTGATGCATCAAAAATAACAAACCACACTTCTCCCTTCTCAAACTATCTGCCCTCTCCCTCCTCACTTCTCTCTGATTATGATGATCTTATGACCTTCAATCATAAGACTAAGTGAGGTGTGTGTATGTGTGTGTGTGCGTGTGCGTGCGTGCGTGCGTGTGCGTGCGTGTGTGTGTGTGTGTGTGTATGTGTGTGTGAGTTGGGGCTTTTTTGTTCAAAAACTTATGTTTTATGGGACTTATTTTGATGATAGCTGGTAGTGGATTGATGTCTTCAGTCATTTAACCTCATCATATTCTCATGTTTGCTCTTTAATTATTGCGCCTTTTTTTTTTTTTTTTGCTTTGATTGGTTTTTGTTTGGTTTTTCTTGTATTCAAATCAAAATCTTCATTGATTCTTACTTTATATTTTCGTTTCTGAATGAGTGCCTTTTTATAACATTACCTTAATATTGCATATCTGTCTTATTTTTTACCTGTTGTTGTTGTTCTTTCCCACCTTTTATCAAAATCTTATGTTTTAAGGGACTTATTTTGATGATAGATGGTGGTGGATTGATGTTTTGAATCATCTAACCTCATCATATTCTCATGTCTGATCTTTAATTATTGCGCCTT
>CM060324.1:12670588-12678088 GCA_030674155.1 Stramonita haemastoma
TCTCTCTCTCTCAAGGGAGGGAGGGGGTACGTGCGCTCAAGCATGCTTGTGCTGAAATGTTCGGTTAAGTACATATTTCCTGAAGTAAGACATTTTTTTGGCCTGTCCCGGCTGGAGCTTAAATGTTCACTAACAGTAGCATTTTTGTGTGTAGGCTACTACCGTTTTTTCCCCCCCTGTCTACCATTAAAAGGTAGCTGCACTTTAAGGAGTAAGTCGGGAAATTTATGCCATCATTCAAGAAGCATGACATGTCGCATCCATTATGCTCCGTGTATGTAGAACAATGGCCAAGCAACCCCTAGAAAACATAACCTACTATCTTGCCATCACTATTTTGGAAAACAGCTTGTCAGCTTGTCAACTCAATCTTTCTCCCTTGTGTGTTTGTGGTAAAGAAAACCAGACTGGCGAACACATCCTTCAAAGATGCAGGATATACACACATACATACATACATACATACATACATACATACATACATACATACATACATACATACATACATATATACATACATATATATATATATATATATATATATATATATATATATATATATATATATATATATATATATATATATATATATATATATATATATATACACAGCGACCTGAGGAAGAGTGTGTGGCCGACAGAGGTAACCCTGCAAACCAAGCTGTACAGCCCAGGAGAGGAGCTGGAAATGATATGTATATATAGTACCATTATTTTTTCCAGACACATCTGATGGTTTAAAGTAGATAATTGAAGAAAAAGAAGACGAAGAAGAAAAAATCTGTCTGCCTGTGAAAATGTTACTGAAGGCACCGAGGTGGAAATTGAATCGCCTCCCTAAGCATACTGGAGGGACGGGATAGCAAAATGGTCAGAACATTGCGCTCGCAATTTGACGACCCAAGTTCGACTACCGTTCGAGGGGATTTTTCCCCTGGAGTTAACATCAGTGCTGACTCCACTCTCCCCAAAAGTCTTTCGGATGAGACTGTAAACCGAGGCCCCGTGTGCTAACGCACGCAGAACATCTCGCACACACTTTAAATCCTGTTCCGCTCTTCGTAAGAGTAGGCCATTGTGTGCCGGTGGGAACAGATTACAATATTTACAAAACTGCATACACACAGGGACTGGATGAAAAAAGCACATAAGTGCTTATTCTGTCATCCTTGATATAAAAGAATAAATAAATGAATAAATAAATACTGATAACTTTCGAGAAGTATACTGGTTAGGGCAAGGGGGATGTACCCAGGCAAACCTGTAGTTACTTCCCCTCTGCAGGCAATGTTGCGCTGTAAGTTAGCTATTTTTAGGCACACCCATATGTATCATTGGAAGGACCACTTTCATTGGGTGGTGGTTTCCAAAACATGTTCCCAATTTAAACAATCACAGAAAACTTTTTTTAAATGTTCATCTTGGCTTTCCCTCATTGTTCACACCATGTTAAGTCGTTTGAAGTAGTGTATCTCCTAACAATTATCATTTTACCTAGAGATGACAACATAGCGGGCACGCACACACACACACACACACACACACACACACACACACACACACACACACACACACACACACATACACACACAGTTAGTTACATTATTGTACCAAGTTTGTGGTTTGTTTTGAATTTTGATTGTTGATTGACTGATGATTGTGCTTTATTGACTGGTGTTTAATTACATTACTGTAGCAATTTTTCCCCTTTTTTGATTTAAAATTTGACAGTTGTTACTGTACCAAGTTTTTCCTTCCTTTTGTTCTGCTTTTTTATTGTTGAATTGATTTATGTTTGTATGTTACTGATTGGTGGTTACATTACTTCACCAACTTCCTCTCTTTTTTGTTTACTCTAAATTTTGTACTACTCTTGATTGTTGTTTTTACCTTTGATTATTTCCTTTGATTACTTTTTGATTGTTGATTTGACTGACGTTTGTGCTTCACTGATTGGTTGAAAGTACACTATTGTACCTAGTTTTCTTTCTATTGTTCTTCATTTTTCTAGATGTGTTCTACTCTAGATACATGGCCTTCTCAGGAAGGACTTCGTGTAGGATACCTAAATATCAATAGTGCCAGGAACAAGACTGAGGAAATATCATCAATTATACACAATAAAGGAAATAGCTTTCACATATTTTGTGTAGCAGAATCGAGACTCAACAACTTAATTTCTGATTCAGATATGTATATCCCAGGTTATGACACTGTGCGACTTGATCCTGTGACTGTCAGATCTACTGGTTTGCTTTTATACTGTGCCACCTCTCTATCCTGGAAAAGACTAACACATCTTGAACAGTTTCATGTAGAATCTATATGGATAGAAATCACATTTAGACGCTGTAAATCGATTATACTGGCTTCATCTACAGGAACCCTGCTGAAACAATTGACTGGTATGATAAATTCAACTCAATGATGGATGCCGCAATTCTAGAGTCCAAAGAAATCTTTCTTATGGGAGATTTCAACATAGATCTGACAATCCCTGGATCAAAATGGAACATCAATTATGCCATGTATGGTTTAGAGCAAATAATTGATCGTCCAACTCGAATTACTAATAACACTAGCACCCTCATTGATCACATTTACACTACTTCAAAGACCAACATAGCAGAAACATGCTCAGTGCAGACAGGTTGTAGCGATCACTCTTCCATTTGCTTTACATGGCGGAAAAAAGGAATAAAGATACCCAAATCAGGACACAAGGAGATATCCTACCGCTCCTTTAGACACTTTGATAAAGATGCCTTCATTAATGATATTCTTAATTCAAACTTAGACTATGTTTATCAGATTACAAATCCAGATGATGCTGTTAACTATTGGATAGAGACATTCATAGCTACATATGATAAGCACGCTCCATTTATTAAGAAAAGAATAAAATATTTCATGAAACCTCCATGGTTAACAAAAGAAATTGAAAACGAAATGAATCTAAGAGACTATTTATTAAAATCGAAGCAAAGAGATGAATATAAAAAGCAAAGAAACAAAGTCAATTCAATGAAGCGCAAAGCCAAAACAAAATACTTTCAAGATTTGCTATCTTCAGCCCAAAATCCAAAAGCGATTTGGAAAGCCATTAATACCTTAACTAATAACTCAAGACATAACTCCCAAAAAGTCATAAAAGAAATATCAGCAGAAAACCTGAATTCTCACTTTGCAAACATTGCTGACTCTATAATATCTAATGATAAAACAGAAACAAATGAGCTGATTGAATTAAAGCAATTCTGTTCATCAAAGAGCATCTCATCTGATTTTGTTATACCCCCAATAACAGTAACAGAAGTGCTTAATAGTATACTCAAATTGAAACAGTCAAGATCAAAAGACCTAGACAAAATTGATAGTCAAATATTAAAAATCAGTGCATATGCTATAACTGACACCCTAACCTACATATTTAACTTGTGTATTGACAAGAATTACTTCCCAATGAAGTTTAAACGAGCAAAAGTAATACCCTTACACAAATCAGGAGACCGAACCAATCCATCAAACTACAGACCAATATCCATACTGTCAGTCCTATCTAAACCATTAGAAAAACATATACAGTTTCACTTACATTCTCATTTTAAAACATATGATCTAATTAATGAAAACCAGTCAGGTTTTCGTGAAAACCATTCTTGCCATACAGCCTTAATACAACTCATTGAGCATTGTCTTTTGAATATCAATAATAATGAAATCACAGGAGTCCTTTTTCTAGACTTTGCTAAAGCCTTTGACGTGATTAGCCACTCTCTCCTTATCAAAAAATTAAAATGCTATAAAATTTCTAACCAAGCATTATCATTTTTAGACTCATTTCTCACTAATCGTCATCAACTTGTTGAAGTTGGGCCTAGGAGATCAACCTTATTACCCGTGAAATATGGAATACCTCAGGGATCAATACTAGGACCACTTCTTTTCTCCATTTATATTAACGACCTACCTCTGCATATCCATTGTTCATGTCAAATGTTTGCTGATGATACATCAATTCAATGTAACAACAATGATCCAAACCAGCTTGTGAATGATATGCAGGCAGATATCAATAAACTTATCGAATGGACAGAACTCAATCACATGTCTCTTAATTCTAATAAAACAAAATGTATGTTTATAACTACTCGGCAAAAAAGACAGAAATTGCGTTCTCCATTCGCGCCTATATATATCCATGGACAACAAATCGAAGAAGTAGTCTCACACAAAGTACTAGGTGCAGTAATTGACAACGATTTGTCTTGGTCAGATCACATAGCTGCATTAGGAAAAAGAATCTCAGTAAGATTATATCAACTTAGGAAAATCAAAAATTTTCTAAATCTACAGTCACGAAAACTATTCTTTCATGCACATATTCTATCTCTTATAAATTATGTTTCTACCTTATGGGACAGTGCCAGTGAAACAAACCTAAAGCATATAAGCCGCCTACATAAAAGAGCTGTTAAACTAATCCGATTGAATCCTAATACACTGACCACCACCAACTACAAAGAACTAGATATTCTTCCACTTAAAGACAGACTACAGTTCAACAAGTACCTATGTATGTTCAATATATTAAACGGAAAAGCCCCAAAGAGAATTGTGGAAAATTTTGCTGTCAATATATACAGGCCTACCCATAGACTGTTTCTGCCCAGGCCCCATAATAATCTCTATAAATCAAGCCTTGCATATTCAGGAAGAACATTGTGGAATAGCCTACCTCCCTGTCTGAAATCAGTTCCTTCTAAACAAATGTTTAAGAAGCTTTTGAAGAGACATTTGATGGACAAACTGTAAGTCCACGATTATGTTCGATACTACCTCACGTTTGGATGTTTGTTGTTCATGCCCATGTTATTTTGTAATTTTATCATTTGTATGTGTGACGTGAGCTTATGTTGTACTGTCTTGGGTCTGGGTTTTTTGTTGTTGTTTTTTATCTTGAGAGATTTGTTGTAAAAAAATCCTCATTTACTTGAGTTTTTCAACAAGGTTGATATTTGTCTTTGCATGCTTTAGAAGTCATCTTTATGATTTTTTTTAGTGAGGGCAGGATGAAAAAAAGTTGTGTAAACTTAATCTTTTACCCTCAATAAAGATCATTTTGACTTGACTTGACTTGACTTGACTTGACAGATACAATAATAATAATAATAATAATAATCATCATCATCATCAGCATCATCATCATCATCAATGGAATTTATATAGTGCTATATCTTGCATAAACAAATCAAACGGCGCTTATATTTTTTATATATATATATATATATATATATATATATATATATATATATATATATATATATATATATATATATATATATATATATATATTATATATAACATCTTCACCTATCCCTTGTCTAGTTGTCTGTTGGGGAACCACTGAATATTTTTTCCAGCCAACTTTGCCCACTCCCTGCCATTCTCAGCTTTCCATGGTACGTCCTTCCACTCAAGGCCAGTCCACTCTGATGTTGTCTTCCCATCGTTTTCTCTGTCTGCCTCTTCCTTTCCTTTCTTGTAATGTTTTGTGTTATATATATATGTATATATATATATATATATATATATATATATATATATATATATATATATATATATATTATATAGATAGATATAGATATAGATATAGATAGATAGATAGATAGATAGATAGATAGATAGATAGATAGATAGATAGATAGATATGTGTGTGTGTGTGTGTGTGTGTGTGTGTGTGTGTGTGTGTGTTGTTGTGTGTGTGTGTGTGTGTGTGTGTGTGTGTGTGTGTGTATCTGTCTGTGTTTCTGTCTCTGTCTGTGTGTTTGTGTGTGTGTCTACTGCTGTTGATTAATATTTTGCTCATGATCCATCAAGAAACCTGAGTATTTTCACTTTATAAGAAAAAAATAAAACAACAGTCCTACAAAAAAAAAATGAAGCAACACTTGTCAGGCTAAGTACCACACGGGGGAACGTAAAACCTATTACAACACGAAACGTGTTAATACCATGTACAAAAAAATCCCTTTTTATGGAGAAGGTCTTATAGTACATGGGTTTTAGTACAACATAGAGAGAGCGTTGTCTCCCTTGAAGTGCTATACCATTGTACATAAGTATGACTGGTCCTTTCTCTTCAAACTGACATTAGTTTATCTCTGGTAGCCATGACTCTCATGAGAAATGAGCACACACGCTCAACTTTCATGGCCGGCTCTGCCGGATGATATGTGACCTATTGTTTGCAGTATATTCTTCAAGTGACCTATTGTTTGCAGTATATTCTCTAAGTGACCTATTGTTTGCAGTATATTATCTAAGCGGAAATATCACAATTATCACAACCACTGCATTGATGTACAATAGCACCAAAAAAATCTGCCTGAAATAGCCATGGGCCATACTCAGCATGTGCCCTGAACAGTGCCTTTTTTGTCCTGAGTAGCAGTGAAAGTTTGACCTTAGTAATACTAGAAATGAAAATCTTCTATCAATCGTAAAGAAGCGTAAACTTAAATGGTACGGGCATGTCACAAGATCAAAAAGGACTAGCAAAAACAATACTGCAAGGCACTGTCCAAGGAGGGAGAAAAAGAGGCAGACCAAAGAAGAGATGGGAGGACAACATCAGCGAATGGACAGGCCTAGAATTCAAGAAAACCCTGAGAAAGGCAGAACAGAGAGAGGAATGAAGGGAATTGGTTGTCAAGTCTTCATGGGTGCCCCCACAGTCGCCAGACAAAGGTATAGATAGATAGATAGATAGATAGATAGATAGATAGATAGATAGATAGATAGATAGATAGATAGATAGATAGATAGATAGATAGATAGATAGATAGATAGATAGATAGATAGATAGATAGATAGAAAATCTGTTTTAAATCACTGTAACATAGGTCTAAAACACTGCTAAAAATATCTTTTAGCAACGCTTTAAAGATGCTTTAAACAACACCGAAACTCTTCCCTGAACACTTAAAGTCTTCCTTTTCCATCAGTGAAAATCTGTCCTAAGCAACACTGAAAATCTGTCCTAAGCAACTCTGAAAATCTATTGTCCTAAGCAACGCTGAAACTCTGTCCTAAGCAACACTGAAAATCTGTCCTAAGCAACACTGAAAAATCTGTCCTAAGCAACACTGAAAATCTGTCCTAAGCAACACTGAAACTCTGTCCTAAGCAACACTGAAACTCTGTCCTAAGCAACACTGAAAATCTGTCCTAAGCAACACTGAAAATTTGTGCTAAGCAACACTGAAAAATCTGTCCTAAGCAACACTGAAAATCTGTCCTAAGCAACACTGAAAATCTGTCCTAAGCAACACTGAAAATCTGTCCTAAGCAACACTGAAAATCTGTCCTGAGCAACACTGAAAATTTTTGGCTAAGCAACACTGAAAATCTGTCCTAAGCGACACTGAAAATCTGTCCTAAGCAACTCTGAAAATCTGTCCTAAGCAACACTGAAAATTTGATCTTCTGCAGCCACAC
>CM060324.1:12685588-12733088 GCA_030674155.1 Stramonita haemastoma
CTCGGAATCGGCAGTCCACAGGGAGCCCATCAATATTAGGCCGCCGTGGGGCCACCAGCCAAAGGGGCCCCGCACTTCTGCTGGGTCACTTTGGTGGTGTTCAGTGGTGCCTGTTCTGATCTAACATACGCAGGACACCACCTACTAAGCCCCCTACTAAAGACATTATTAGCTCAGTCGCGGAGCCAGACTGAGTGAGTCACCCACTGAGGTGGCGACCACCACAACGTCCCTACAACGACCATCTCCCCGCGAACCTCCAACCCCAAAGGCCTTGACACAAAACTCACCACAGGCACAGATGTGTATGGGGAAACCGAATCTGAGGTCACCATGAAACAGAGCAACGGGAGCCACCGAATCAGAGGCAATTTTTATTATTGCATGATGATAAATGAGGATGAGGATGATGTAATGCTGC
Source organism: Stramonita haemastoma (assembly GCA_030674155.1). Classification (NCBI taxonomy): domain Eukaryota; kingdom Metazoa; phylum Mollusca; class Gastropoda; order Neogastropoda; family Muricidae; genus Stramonita; species Stramonita haemastoma. The sequence continues at coordinate 12,686,010 of CM060324.1, forward strand.
TGCTGTGGAAGTACATCCGCTTTGAGACTACTTGACAGGATTGTACTCTATGCTTACTATCATAATACATCCCAGCGTCAACCGGGCCGAGAGATACAGACACCTGCAGTGTTGGTCAGGTAATTTGAGCAACACTCTCAAACTCGCATCCGTAAAGTGGATGAAGCTCGACTGTGTGGTCCCAGTCTCCCCACTGAGCCCACAGCACACTCACTCTGGGTAGGAGCCGGCCGGAGTCTGAAAAATCCCTATGACTCTTATGGGACTCGAACCCGCGACCTTCCAGTCCGAAATCCCAGGCGCTAATCACCGCGCCAAGGCGGCTGGTTCTTCTTCTTCTTCTTCTTCTTCTTCTTCTTCTTCTTCTTCTTCTTCTTCTTCTTCTTCTTCTTCTTTTTCGCAATTCTTCGCAATTTTCCGCAATTCTTCTTCTTCTTCTTCTTCTTCTTCTCAATTCTTCTTCTTCTTCTTCTTCTTCTTCTTCTTCTTCTTCTTCTTCTTCTTCTTCTTCTTCTTCTTCTTCTTCTTCAATTCTTCTTCTTCTTCTTCTTCTTCTTCTTCTTCTTCTTCTTCTTCTTCTTTTCTTCTTCTTCTTCTTCTTCTTCTTCTTCTTTGTCATCGTCGTCATCATCGTCGTCGTCGCATTCTCCTTCTTCTTGGTATAGCTATTATGCCTTTGAAGTAAAGAAATAATCCACATGGATTTAAGCATACAGTATAACCTCAACCAATCTCTGTCTCTCTCTGTCTCTCTCTGTCTCTCTGTCTCTCTGTCTCTCTGTCTCTCTCTTCTCTTCTCTTTCTCTTCTCTCTCTCTCTCTCTCTCTCTCTCTCTCTCTATGTGTTCTTTGCTATACACGTCTTCTCCGTGCTCTTTTCGTCCCTGTGCTGCAATCTATACTACCAATCCATCTGACAAGGGGAAGCTCAGTGGCTACACTTGCGACGTGAGTTGAGCTAAATACAGACAAGCATTTTCCCCCCCCCCCCAACGATGGTTGGGACCAATGTGTTGACACACCCTGAGAAATCGGGATGGGTCCAGGGCGGTTGGGACTGTCAATTATGGACGTTGGGGTCCTATGACGGTACTGGAACATCGTATAGTCTGCATTCTAATGGATCATTCACGGCGTGAGAGGGGGGTTGCTGCATGGGTAACAGCTTGCCTCCATACTACTTACCGGCTTTGCGCTTAAGACTAGCGCAACTCATGTCTTCGAGATGATGGGTGCTACAATATTAGTAAGCGAGTCTCTTCGTGAAATCGGATGCTCTCCCGTTGAGCCACCTAGAGCAAAGCCCACCATGATTTTTTCTTCCTTTTCTGCTGCTTTTCCCTATCAAAAAAAAAAAACTAAAATCAATCAACCAAGCAAAAACAAAACTACTTTACAGATACAAAATCAGTTTACAATGTCTTTCTTCGCTACGAGGAAAGAATATCGGAAACGTGTGTATTTATTTATTATTTATTTATTTATTTATTTATTTATTTATTATTTATTATATTTATTTATTATTTATTTATTTTTTCTATCTTTATATCAGGATATGGATTAAGCATCTTGTGCTTTTACATCATCCGTGTGTATGCAGTTTGTGATGTCATCTGTTCCAGGGGGATGTTTGAGATTTGTCGCAAACACTCGATTGGGAATTTTAGCTAGATTCCTCAGGAATGCATTTCAAGATTTGAATAGATGGAACAGTCAAAGAGAAAATCTGGTTTGTCTTCGGTTACTGACGTACTAAAAGGATAGTTTTTGTTTACAGAGAATCGCTGTATCGACGCACATTTGCATTTAATGGCAGGACATTCAATCTTACTTGTGAAACAGCGGTAAGTGTCAAAACCATTTATATATTTTTCTCTTTCAAATTGTGTCAAAAAGATGTATAACTTTGTATCTATCACGGTCTACAATTTGTTCGAACAGCAAGAAGTCTCTGTTTAGATAGACGTGAGGATGCTTCAATACCCCCAACACCTTGCTGTATCCAAACAAACTGAAACCTTGTCTTTCATAAATTTTGTCCTTAACTTTTGAAACTCAATAATCCTTCGTTCTATCCAGATTAACTATATACCCTAAGCCTTGTGTGGTAGTCTTTTGTTTCCAATTCTAACAGCCTAAACCCGACAGAAACCCAAGAACTTACATTCAGAAGGTATCTACCAAAGGTACCATAACCGTCTTAGCTGGAGTTCTTACTGGACACCTAGGAATATAATTGTATAGACTAACATCAACGTGTTCTTTTTGGGTGATGGTCAGTCCCCGAATTTTGGATGCACAGAGAGACACAGAGAGAGAGAAAGACAGACAGACAGGCCGACAGACAGACAAGCATACAGAACACAGGCATATAGAGACAAAGACAGTCAGACAGACAGACAGAAACAGACAGAACAGACAAACATATTAAATAGCTGACCAGCAGCCAACCAACCAACCAGCCAGACAGACAGAAATGCTGACAAACAGGACAGAACAGACACACAGACAGACACACAGAATATTGCCTGACGGACAAACAGACTGCCAGACAGACAGACCATCATGCATATTTAAGATGCAGGACTGCTTTGACGATTCAGAAAGACAAATTTGAAAGAGACAGAGACAAACTTCAAATATCAAAAGGGAGCATGGAAAAAGAACACTTGCAGCAAAGGTGTCCTTTTTCTATGCCCCCTTTTGATATTTGAACTTTTAACTGAGTCTCTTTCAAAAAAACAAAAACCACAAAAAAACACAGTTGAAACGAATTTATGACAAGCTTGCACTTAAACACGTGCAAACAGAGAGACAGAGAGACAGAGGAGAGAGAGAGAGGGGGGGGGAGAGAGACAGAGACCAGAGAGAGACAGAGACAGGGACAGAGCACAGAGACACAGAGAGACAAGAGAGACAGATGCTAGAAAGAAGATATCCTTTGTTTCCAGAGTAGAAATTACAAATAAGCAACACACAGGGCTGCCAACCCAAGGTTTGCAACAGGGTCAAAGAGAGCAAAACAAGCTTATATAACATACACCTGATGCTCCAGAATTATGTTCTAATTATATCTTGGACACGGCACGTACACTCGCACTTAGCCGTTTTCGTAATCCTGTTTAAAAAAAGAAAGAAAACTATATAAACAAAATTGACAGGGGGGACAGGGGCTAGTGGGGGGGGGGGGGGGGGGGGGGGGGGGCGTTGGTTTACGATCTCCCGGGTCAACTTCAAGATTTGGTGCAGACCTACAGTGCCTTAATTCCTTTCGTGTCATTTATGCAGCTTAAAAAATATCATGTCATAATTTCATGTCAGCATTCGGTGGGTTGCGAAAACAAAAAACATACCCGAAGAGGTTCTGTTTGTGTTTTAGCTTTTTTTATTTTCGTTAGGAGTTTGAGGGGGGTGGGTGTGGGGGGGGATCTGCTCGGTGTTTTCTGCTGTTGTTGCATGATGAGAAAGGTGATGATGATTATATAATGCTGATGCTGCTGTGTGGAAGTGCACATGTATACTTTGAGACTACTTGACAAAAGTTGTACTCTTACGCTACCTATCGCGATAATAATATCCCAGCCTCAGTCGGTCCCGAGAGATACAACACCTGCAGTGTGAGTTTTAAGTAACGTCTCAAAATCGCTCGACTTTGTGGGCCCAGTCTCTCCCAATGAGCCCTAACAGACTCACTCAGACTGGGAGGTGGCCAAAGTCCGAAAACAATGCGTCTCTTGTGAGATTCAACCTACCACCTTTCATCTGAGACCAACGCACGAACTTTTGTCTTACTGGCTAATGATTTGTAATGCATTTTAGTAGTTTTGGAGGTTGGGAGGGGGGGGGGGGGGGTTGTTGCTGTTTTTCTTGTTTGTTTTTGTTTGTTTTTTGTTGGTGGTGGTTTTTGGTTGGTTTGTTTTTTTTAGGGGGTAAGGAATATCTTTTTTTTTTTTTTTGGGTGGGGGGGGCAGTTTATTTGTATGGGTTGGGGGATGGGGGTGGTGATAGAGGGGTGGGTTAGATTTCTTTCAACAGAAGAGAGCTGTGCGGCCGAAAAGAAAGAAAACACACCACCACCCACCACCACAGCAACACAACAACAATAAGAGCAACAGTAACACTAAACACAACAAAGGCTTGACAATACCGACATTCGCAAACTCATCACCACCACCACCACCAACAACAACAACAAAACAGGAGAAAAGATGTAGAAAAATAAGCCATCTAACAAAAGTAATAAATAAGACTTGGTGCACACGCACTTACTGCAGCTAGTTTTTTTTTTAATTTAATTTTCTTTTTTTTTGTTTTAAATTATCTCCTTCTTCTTCTTCTATGCTTCATATGTCTCTTAACCATGAAGTATGACATTAAAGGGACGTAACGTAACGTCAAGGACAACTTTGGGTTGTTGTTTTTTTCATCACAACAGAAGAATGAACAAAAGAAAAAAAGAAAGAAAGATTGTCATTTGAAGTGGTTTAACGCCTCATTTTTTTAAGGTTTTGTTTTAGTAGGCACCCATCAGTCTCGAAAGACTATGGAGTTGCGCTCTAGTCTTTAGAGCGCAAAGCGCTGAGTAAGTAGGTATGGAGGGCAAGCTGTTACCCATGCAGCAGACCCCCTTGGACTCCAACTCCCCGATTTTTTTCTCAGGAATGGTATCTAAACACGACACCTGTGTGCATGCTGGTTTATATATATATACATATAATTTTGTCATCCGCTCCTACCGGCACACGATGGCCTGCTCTTCCGAAAGGCGGAACGGGGTTTCAAAGTGTGCGCAAGATGTTCTGCGTCCGTTCGCATACGGGGCCTCGGCCTTATAGTCTCATCCGAACGACTTTGACGTTCAGTTCGATTTTTCTTTTCGTCAAACTGGGAAGAAAGGGCGAGGCTGGGAATCGAACCCAGAACCTCACGGTTTACTTGTTGGCAGGCGAATGTCTTAACCATCCTGCCATTTCCTTTTTTTCGGTTTGTTTAAGATTAAAATAAAAAGGAATCTGAAAAATCCAAAAGAAGGCTGGACAAAGTACAGGACACAGTTATATCTGTGATGTCAAAAAAGTTAACATGACCTAACAAACGAGATACAAGAGCTAGTGCTTTTTGGAGATGTTCGTAGCGTAACCATAAAAAAAATGTAGCTAGACAGTAAAACTTGTCATTGAGTTACACGTGACTTTCGTATGATGGCGTATACATTTTTGAAAAATGATGTCATCACGTTATGACATCATCGCGGTAGCAACTGCAGAAGAAATGAAGAGGAAATTCAATACCGTGTTGTTATAACTTTCTTGCACAAGAGAGGGCTTGTGATGAGCATGATCCTGCCTAAATGCATGGAACACACAGTTTTCTAAAGATGTACAATCAGGCTGTTCTCATACATTTCCAGTCATCTCCCTTGGGGATGCCAGGGAGAGGGGGGAGGGCTGTCAGTATATAATAGAATCCCCACCTTCTGGAAATCTTGGGTTAGGAATTCCATCTTTTCTATGTCTCTTTGTTTCTGCCTCGTTCCTTTTCTTCCTGTCACTTCCTTCTAACTTGTCTATTTTCAAGGGGATTTTCCCCCCCTAGATTTAACATCAGTACCGAGTTAAGCAGCGTCGAGCGTGGTTACCAATAAGATGGGTGACCGTTTGTGAGCCTTAGCTTCAGTACAGTTCCCCCAGTTCACCCAGCTGTAAATGGGTACCTGCCCTCTTTAGGGTCAGGGAAGATAAAGCAGCGAGGGAAAGGAGATGGGCGCCGCCCTCAATATGCTGGCCCCTAGAGAAGCTGAGGTCTCTGATGCCTTGCTTCCCTATGACCACACAGGTTATGGGACACCTTTACCTTACCGAGTCCATTCCCCTGAAATTCCTTGATGAGACTGTAAACCAGTGTGCGAACGCACCCACCACATCTTGTGCACAAGTTCCGCCTTTCGGAAGAGTAGGCCATTGCGTGCTGGTAGGAAGGGATGGCAAATTTAAAAAAAACAAAACACGTATACACAGTGGTGTCGTGTTTAGACATCATTCCCAAAGTGGACAGAAGAGGCACCCATTAGTCTCGGAAGACTATGGAGTTGCGCTCTAGTCTTTAGAGCGCAAAGCCTGGGTAAGTAAGTATGGAGGGCAAGCTGTTACCCATGCAGCAGACCCCCCTCCCCCTTCCACGCCACTGGAATGATCCATTGGAAAGGCCATGACCGTTACGAATGGTTCCAGTACCGTCGCAGAGCCACCAGAACGTTGCCAGATAGTGAAAATACAGCCCCGAGCCGCCCTGGACTCCAACTCCCCGATTTTTTCTCAGGGGTGGTGTCTAAACACGACACATGTGTGCATGCTGGGATTTTTTTAATATAAATTTTGTCATCCGCTCCTAGTGGACATGTGGATAAATTAATGGGGCGGGCAAAAACGGTCGTATACGTAAAATCTCACCATTGGTGAACCTTAGAGTCTAGGAACGAACAAATAATGTAGGCCTATCAGTTTGAAAATAAGTGTTTGATTAACCTCGAAATGGATATTTATCAAGCAAGAAGAAGAAGAAGAATACATTATGTTGGTATGTTTCTTTACGTTTGAGACCTGCGCTCATGAGTAGGCCTATAGCTTGATTTTTTTTCCCCCTATTTTGGTGTATTCTTTCTTTCGGACTTTTCCCCCTATAAAGCAGGTTTCGATGGAAACTAATGGCATACACTATAAAACAAAACAGTCGATTTTGTTCCCGTAATTTGGGTTGTTCTTTTTTGGGATTGGGTGGGGGTTTTTTGTTTTTTTTGTTTTGTTTTTTGAGGGGGTGTTGCTGATTTTTTTTTTAACTTTCTTTCAAGGAAAAATGGCACTGTACATAAAAAAGAACAAAAACGCACCCACCACCATTTCCACCACAACCACAACATCAACATCAACAGTAGTAACAACAACAGCAACAACAATAACAACCATACATCAGCCAACAAACAAAAAAGAACAAAAAAAGTATTAAAATAACCTCTGAAGCAAAATCAATAGACAAAAGATAGCGGCACACGTACCATACTATGACCTTGCTCTGGATGAAAGAAGGAATAAAGAGAGAGAGAAGCAATATCCATGACAGCAGTCAAGTAAGAACTCTTCACGTTTATCGTCATAAAAATAAAAGGGAAAAAGCTTGTTAAGATTGGCAGCCAAAGGTTTACAAAGCTGACATATTTGTCACACCGCACTTGAACATAACAGTACAAAGGGCATTCGGGGGCATATCAATATTTCAGCAGCCGAACCATGAGACTATTGAGCTGCGTAGCAAACTGCACACGTGCGCCTCAACGGACTGGTGTTGTCGTTAAGCGGTTTTCCCGTCCTTAAATTGGGTGGAATGCGTTGTGCCTGGCCTTTTCCTGTACTTGTAACTCTGCAGGTGTGCCCACTGACCTCAGCCGACACATTCCGACTTCAAGGAAGCTCATCAGAAAGTAAAGGAGATTTTTAAAATTCAGATTTGCATGACAAAATGCAGAAGAATGGCCTGGGTAGGCAAAAACTAAGCAAGAGAAAAAGAGAAAAAGAGAGGGGGTGGGGGTTAAGGAATGATAGAGAAACAATGAGAGTGATTGAGAAGGGTAAAACTTTAACAAAACAAAACGAAATATGGAGCAAAACGTAAAAACCACAAAAAATGTAGTGGTTTAAAAAAAAAACTGAATAAGTTTTACTGTTCTTTTGAATTTAGTGATATGAAGGAAAGTTTACAAACCATCATGTCAAACATAACAGCCAGCTGTGGTACAGATGACCTTGTTTTTGGGTATAAACGGATGCAGCAGAGTTTACCACCCTGTTCAAAAAGTTAAATAGGAATAAATCTGTAGACCCAGACAGTAACTGTGGAAACCTGTTGGAAATGTGCGCTAATCAGCTTTCATTTGTATTTGCAAAGTTGATAATTTTGTCTTTTAACTGCTGGAATCCTTCTTTGTATCTGGAAAGTATCCACCATCTTTCCTGTTAAGAAAACACACAAAAAATCCTTCAGTTTTAAATAATTACATACCCATTGCCTTAACACTCATAGTAAAGGTAAAAAGGTAAAGGTGTTCTGTGTGTCGTAGGGGAGCGTGGTGTCAGAGACCTCAACTTCTCTAGGGACCAGCATGTTGAGGGCGGCGCCCATCTCCTCTCCCTCGCTGCTTTACCTTCCCTGACCGTGAAGATGGCATGTTCCCATTCACAGCTGGGTGAGCTGTACTGTAGCCAAGGCGCACAAACGGTCACTCATCCAATTGGTAACCATGCTCGACGCTGCTTAGCAATGGTTAGGGGAAAGGAGCGCTCTGACCACTATACACACATACTAACGTAAAAAAAAGTTTTAAAGCATTTCTTTTCAGCACCTCCAACAAAAAATTCAAAGAGGTCACTGACCCTAATCAATTTGCTGATAAGTAAAACAGAAGTACAGATGATGCAACAATCGCACTCTTGAATGATATTTACACACAACTTGAAAATAGCCATTCTTAAGTTCGAATTTTTGTTATTGGTTTTTCTTCTGCATTTAATACGGTAAAACCACATACCATGGTCCAAAATCTTTCATCACTGTAGTTCAATCCTAAACCGATTTTATGAGTTGTGATTATTTTAAATAATCGATCCCAGTGTGTCTTCTTTGAAGGAAAAACTCATGACAAAGAACATTTTCTCCTAGAGCTCTACCAGGCTTTGTCTTTGCTCCTACACTTTTTAACCGGTATACCAATAAGAGAGAGAGAGAGAGAGAGAGAGAGAGAGAGAGAGAGAGAGAGAGAGAGAGAAGAGAGAGAGAGAGAGAGAGAGAGAGAGAGAGAGAGAGAGAGAGAGAGAGAGGAGAGAGAGAGAGAAGAGAGGAGAGAAACACTGAACATTTTTTATTGTACTTCGGCCTTGGGCCACAATACAAGTGAAAGGGGCAAAGGGGGGTGTAATAAGCAGACGAGAAAAAAACACTTCAATCAATTGTCTAGAAATGCCAAACATTTAAACACATAAATACATAACATACGACTAAGGGCCTCGTCGTTTATATCCTCCTCAACAGAGCCATGACTACGAGCATCATCACTATCAGTGATTATAATCCAAACATTCGTCACCATTATCTTAACCAGAGAGAGAGAGAGAGAGAGAGAGAGAGAGAGAGAGAGAGAGAGAGAGAGAGAGAGAGAGAGAGAGAGAGACAGACAGACAGACAGACAGACAGACAGACAGACAGACAGACAGACAGACAGACAGACAGAGACACAGACAGAGACACAGACAGAGAGAGACAGAGAGACAGAGACAGACAGAGACAGACAGACAGACAGAGACACAGACAAGGCAAGGCAAGGCAAGGCAAGGCAAATTCTTTTATTCGAGGATAATGAATAAGCACTCGTGTGCTTTTTTACATCCCATCCCCGCCCTTTTCAGGGATAACATCAAGATAAAAAAATAACCTCTAACTAAACAACAACAATAATAATGATCCAAATACCAAGAGCGATAAACCATAACAAGTATCAAACAACAGGTAAGAAATAAGACAGAGATACAATAAGGCAATGATAGAAAAAGGTACTCATTCAAAAACGAAAATAAGAAGTAAGAATCAATGATGATTTTGATTTGAAAAAGAAAAAACGGCACGAAGATTAAAGAGCAAACATGAGAATATGATGAGGCAAATGACTGAAAACATCAACCACCACCATCTATCTACAAAATAAGTCATATAAAACATAACTTTTTGATAAAAGGGGAGAGAAAAAACACACACACACACACACACACACACACACACACACACACACACACACACACACACACACACACACACACACACATTCACTCACTCACTGACTCACTCACTTACTCACAAGTTCTCCTGCATGACATCAATGAACTTCATTCTAAAGGAAACATATGCCTTGAATTTTAGATAAAATCATGTAGTGGAACACAAGAGGAATCTATCCCCTGTAGGGCACATATTTTGGTCCATATAATGCTAACACCTCACTTAATCTTATGATTACGGTCATAAGAATCACGTTGATAACAATATCGTAATCATGATGGATATAGTTATTCAGCTTACTGAAATGGATCATTAATTGAGTTTACACAATATCAATTAATAATGATAATACATGGAATTTGTATAGCGCTATATCTTGCAAAAACAAATCAAAGCGCTTGCATTCAACCTACACGACGCACAATCAGCAACTATTTACAGTTTTGACAAATTTGAATGTACACACACACACACACACGCACACACGCACGCACGCAGCACGCGCGCGCACGCACACACACCTACAAACGTTATGCACTTTGGTAGGTGGATGTTGAAGGCAGGGACAGGTAAGAGATGGAAGTGGAAGGAGAAAAACTTAGGTTTGAAATAAGTGTGTCTTGAGGTTGGATTTAAAATTGTCATAAGTAGGCTTTTGTCGGAGGGAGAGAGGAAGGTCGTTCCACATCGATGGACCGGAAACAGAGAAAGAGCGGCGGTCAACGGTAGATAGGTTGAATCTGGGTGTTCTTAGGGACAAAGTAGGCCCTATCTGCCGACAAGCGGAGGGAGCGAGAAGGTGTGTACAAGTGAAGACATTCAAAGAGGTAGGAGGGTGCAGTATTGTGGAGACATTTGTAACAGAGGGTATTGATCTTGTAGTTTACTCTCTGTGGTATGGGCAGCCAATGAAGAGATTGCAAGAGAGGGGTAATGTGCTCAGATTTTTTCTTTCTGAGGACCAGACGAGCTGCGGAGTTTTGTATGCGTTGAAGGGAGTGGATGGATGATGCTGGCAGACCAGCCAAAAGAGAATTGCAATAGTCCAGACATGAGAGAATAAGAGAAGTGACAAGTTTGGAAGTTGCATCAGTGGACAGGTACTTTCGAATTGCGCTAATGCCCCGTAGTTGATAGTAGCATGACTGACAGGTTTGGGTAATGAATTTTTGCATGGACAGAGTGTTATCGACAACGACTCCTAGATACTTCACAGAAGTGGATAGCGGAACTGACGTATTGCCGAATTCTATTGAAGTTATTGGAATGGAGGAGAGTTTGTGTTTGGTGCCTACAAGCATGGCTTCGCTTTATCTGCATTTAGATGTAATTTGTTTTGTATCATCCAGTGTTGGATGTCTTGAAGGCAGCTGGTCATATTTGTCAAGAGAGAAGGAAGATTTTCAGGTGTGTCACTGCTTTGAATCTGCGAGTCATCAGCATAAAAGTGATAATTGATATGATGACGGTCTATTATATGTGACAGTGGAGCAGTATAGAGGGTAAAAAGAAGAGGGCCCAGAACTGATCCCTGAGGGACACCACATTCCAGTTTGGCAGGTGCTGATTGAATCTTGTTTACTGCAACTGTATGGACTCGGTCTGCGAGGTATGAAGTGAACCAGGTGAGGGCTGTGCCTTTAACGCCAAACATGTTCTGGAGACGGGAGAGGAGAATTGAATGGTCTATAGTGTCAAAGGCAGCGGATAAGTCGAGAAGAGTAAGAAGGGAAATTTTCCCTGAGTCAGAAGCATGGAGAAGCATGTTTAGAGTATGAACCAGGGTGGTTTCAGTGCTGTGGTTGACGCTATAGGCAGACTGAAAAGGGGGAAAGAGATTATTGGAAAGAAGATGGCTATTGAGTTGTTTCAGAACAACTTTTTCAAGGACTTTAGAGATAAAAGGCAGATTAGAGACAGGTCTATAGTTCTTCAGGATGTTAGGATCGAGGTCGTGCTTTTTGAGCAGAGGTGTGACTATCGCAGTTTTGAGAGCTGATGGAAAATTTCCAGAAAGAAGAGATGAGTTTACTATTTTTGTGATAGTAGGTATAAGCTGTGGGATGCACTGAATGAAAAGAGAAGCAGGTACAGGATCGAGATCGCAAGATTTTATTGTCATTTCTTTCAGAATGTTCTTGATTTCTTTATTGCTTGTTGGGTGAAAGACAAGAAGAGGAGTGCCAGTGAATTGGGGATCAGGAGGTGCAGGTCGGAAAGAAGTCTGATCCAGTTTGGAGGGATGTTGCGACTTTGTCAGAGAAGACTGAAGAAAATATACCAGGAAGTTCAGAGTGGCTGTGGACAGTAGGCAGAGGGCTAGCCTTTGCAGATCCAAGGAGAGTTGAGGTGAGGGAAAAAATTAAATTACATTTAATACAAATGAGTATTAACATAGATTCTACAAAATATGATTAGAACATTTCTCAATAAGGATGGCAAACATTTTTAGACAATAGGTGACACATTCAGAGAGAGAGAGAGAGAGAGAGAGAGAGAGAGAGAGAGAGAGAGAGAGAGAGAGAGAGAGAGAGAGAGAGAGAGAGAGAGAGAGAGAGAGAGAGAATGAAATGAAATGAAATGAAAATGTTTTTATTGAACATCAGCCTGGGCCACAATTCAAAGCCAAGTGGGAGATGGGGGAGTGGATGTATGTGCATATAACGAATTTGTTCAAAGTCTCATCATAAAGCAATGGTACACACTTGATACAACCATCTTTTTCACTATTAGATCTAGATCTGTTTACTTTACATAAGTTCTGCCACTGTCTGTCTTCACCGAACAGCACGGAATAAAAATGTTGCTAGCTGCACTGAACGACATCTACTATGTGCCTGAAGAAGAAAAGGCATAGGCACATGAAGAAGATCTTTAAGGTAACTGGTTCGTAAATCTGTATATAATGGACAAATATATATTAGATGGTATTCATCTTCAATAACGTTTTTGCACAAAGAACAGTTTTTATCTTGATTGTTGTTGCTGTATCTGTTGAGATTATTATTTAAAGGAAGAACATTCATTCTGGCCTGTGACAGTGCAACTCTGAAACAATAAATATCAATACTATGAAGATACAATTCTTTTCAAAAACAGTCTTAAAAGATCTATATGTTGCATACATATTACTCTCTCTCATGACACCTGACCACTCCTGAATAAACATATCAATTAATCTTTGCTTGAATGCACTAAGGAATCCCTGAATATCACCAATACCCTGTTGTAGCCAAACAATATTAAACCCTGAATTGCACAACAATTCCCTTACACTTGCTACCCAACATTTTTTACCTTTCTGATCTAGAATTAATTGCATTTCGTAGGCCTGTCTTGGCAACCTCTGATTACTCATTTGTAGTAATTTTAACCAATATCTAACTGCACAAATATATGAGTTTATGAATAAAGGATATCTGGCAACTTCCCCATAAACCATTTTATTTGGTGTTTTAACAGGAACTCCCAGAAAACGTTTACAAGCCATCAAATGTATTTTTTCTACATGTTCTAAGCGATTTACTCCCCATACTTCAGATGCATATAGCAATATTGGCTTAATTTTTACATCAAAAACTTTAAAATAAACCTGGTAAGAAATATCTTTGTTTTTTGAAATGCTCTAATTAAACTTATTAGTGCTTTTTTCCCTTTTACACACAAATGTTCTGTACCCAGCCTATGACAAAGTTTTGTCGTAAAAACATACCCCAAATAACAATATTTATTTACAACTTCTAACTTTTTATCTCCTAAAACCATTCCTCATCCTTACCCAAAATCCCTCCTTTCCTAAAGACCATTACTTTGGTTTTATCTGTATTAATGTTTAATTTCATATCCACACAACACTTTTGGAGAATATTCAACTGATTTTGCAGGCCTACAGGAGTAGAAGACAACAAAACAACATCATCTGCAAAAAGCAAAATGAACAACTCTACAGCACCTGGTATCAGTTGTACACCATGTTTTCCCTTCTCAGACATATGAGTTGCTATTTGTTTAATAAACATTCCAAACAAAGTAGGACTCAAGACACACCCTTGTCGAGCCCCTAAAGGGCAGTCAAAAAAATCTGAATATTCGTTATTGGATCTAACACAAGATATCAAACTACTGTACATTGCACGTAGGGAACAGAAAAATTTTCCTTTAACACCTTGATCTCTAATCAATTGTAATAGCTTGTCATGTCTTACTGAATCAAAAGCTTTTCTGAAATCAACAAAAGCAACATACAATTTTTTACTCCGCTGAGAAAAGCATTTTTGAATAATAGAGTGTAAACAAAAAATATGATCAGTTGTTGAATAATTTTTACGAAAACCAACCTGACCTTCTGAGATCATTTCATTGTCTTCCAACCATGTATAAAGCCTTTTGTTTAGTATTGTGCTGTAGCATTTGGAAATTGTGCTCAGCAGAGAAACCCCTCTATAGTTGTCAACATTTTCAGTGTCATCTTTCTTGTAGATTGGTATAACAATGGCTTTGGCCCATTCATTTGGGTAAATGCCTTTTGAAAATAGTGAATTGAACAATTTATGTAAAAAAGGAACTGTAATTGTACTACCAATCTTCAACATTTCTGTGCTAACGCCATCCATTCCGCAAGCTTTGCCAAATTTTAATTTGTTAACAGCATTAGCCACTTCCACTTCAGTTATTTCAGAATTTAATACATGATCCTCTTCCTCAGTCAAGCCAATCCCACCATTTTGCATATTTCCTGACATACTATTATCAATAGAAAACACCTTTTTAAAATGATCATACCACTCACTTATAGATATATTATTAGTATTAATTGATCTCTGCTTCCCACAGCCCATTTCAGATAGTTGTTTCCAAAATTTATAAGAATCTGTAATATTTGACGTTAACTGTAATACTTGGTCATGTCTAAACTTTCTTTTCTTTATTTTAAGTATTGCCTTGTAACTCTTTTTTGCTTCTACATGCATTAACCTATCTTCAGTTTTTCTAGACTTCCTAAAAGTTCTTAATGTCTGTCGACTTTTAATTTTGGCTTGATGGCATTCATTATCAAACCACATGGAAGATTTCTTTGGTGCATTGGGATATACTTTCTTCAACATACAACTACTAGCAGTTAACAAACAATGCACAAAAATATCCAATGCACCATCCACATCTTGTTCTATAACACTTTCTGCATCTTGCAATCTACCTTTTACAGAGGTATCATTTAGTTTGTTCAAGAACTCATGTTCTTTTTCTGTATTCCATACATGCTTTTTTAAACAAAACTTTTAAATTTCCTTTTTTTTCCCAACACAGCTAATAATGGATGATAAAAGAGTAAAAACCACAGGTAAATGATCAGATTCAGCCGAATCTTCAACACTGAATGATATATCATGTGACATCATGAGCAAATTATATGAAATGACAAAGTAATCAACAGTACTAGATCCTGCACTAGATATTTATTTATTTATTCATTTATCTTTTATATCGAGGATAACAGAATAAGCAATCAACATCAGCAATTTCTGAACATCTACTGTTTTGCTTGACAGTGTGCCTGCTTTTGGGATTCTTTCTCAGTGTATGACTTGGCTGAGGAGAGAGAGAGAGAGAGAGAGAGAGAGAGAGAGAGAGAGAGAGAGAGAGAGAGAGAGAGAGAGAGAGAGAGAGAGAGAGAGAGAGAGAGAGCAATGAATGATGAACAATGAACAAGGTTTATTCTTCAGGCCACCAGCCCCAAAAATGGGGTAAACAAAGCATAGCAAAGCAAAGCAAATAAAGCAAAAACAAAATAAAACCTCATGACAGATGTGGCAACTGCTAAAACATATCAAGCGTGAACATGTGTCTTTTTAAATTCAATTGACCTCTTTTAAATGCTGTTATTTTGTTTGTCAAGTCTCCAAGTTTTCAACAAAATCCTGCCTTATATTTAAGGCATTGAAAAGATATGAACTTAGCTTACGAATGGTAAAGATAGCCATATTTCAGCACATTTTTGTATGGTTGATCGATTGGGACCAAGTACTTATACCTTAGATTTTCAGAAGGAATACAATTTCTTATAAAATGTTCTTCATCTTCCACTACATTACACAACTTACACATGTGTCAGTATTCTTCTTAAAAGTTCTCCCGAAAGATGATCCATTAATTGGTAGCAAGCCGAGACGAAGTTTAACTAAACAATCCCTAAAACATTTTATATCCATGTATTAAAAAAAAAGTTCACATCCAAAGTCAGCTTTAATCAGTTTATATGTCTGATATGTGTCTTTAGCCACTATGGACTCATTCCACTCTTGTAAATATACATCTTTCATTCTTTGCTTAAACGATATAAAAGCATGTTCACAACCAACTCCTTGTTCCAACCAGGCATACCCGAAACCAAGATTAAAAATGGTATGTTTAAGTAAAGTTACCCAGCATGGAGGAGAGGCTATATTTTGCGCAAAATATAGCCTCTCCTTTCCAGGTGTAGTGATCGCCGAGGGGGCCCCTGTCTGGTAACGGACAGGTGGTCACTTGCAATGGCCTCTCCTACATTACTGTGCCCATAGCAACACCTTCCTGTGGTGCCCCCTGTTCTCAATGAGCTTGCTAGGTCATGGCGCGACCGAGTACCCGTTGGTATAACTGGGTCCGGGAGGAAAGCTGGCCCCCTTAACGTGCGGCACGCATGGCCCACCGTCGTGTGGATACGCCCTGGTGCCCACGCACCAGCCTCCCAGCTATGGGTAAAATAGCGAAGACTGAAGTACCCTGCTGGCAGGCCTAAAGAACTGAGGGCTGGTGCATCCCTAATGGAGACCTGGAGAGGAGATTGGCGCCACCAGGGAATACCCGAAGCCCACTGAAAAGACATGATAGACGCAACCAGAGCCAACAACATGCCAGATAGGTCGAGGCCCGGATCACCAACGACCGCGCTTTCCATCGACGAGCACCAGGATGGAAGCGATAAGTGTGCTACTGGCCTCAAGACATAAAGACATTAAAATTGCCATCTATAAACATCACCATTGGGACATGGAATGTCCGCACTTTCTATGCTTGCGGAAAAGTGAAAGAACTTGAGCATGAACTGAAACGCTACCAATGGAACATAATCGGACTATCAGAGGTGAGATGGACTGGTTTTGGAGAGACAGTGACTGATGACAGACACAAGATCTGGTACAGCGGAAGTGAGACAGTGTATGAACATGGCGTAGCCTTTATCGTACACAAAGAAGTAGTTGGTTGCATCCTGAGCCGTACACCAATATCCAGTAGGATTATCTCCATCAGAGTGTCAGCCAGGCCAAAGAACATCACCATCTTTCAAGTGTATGCACCAACAACAGCACATGATGAGGAAGAAGTCAAAGAGTTTTACGAAGAGCTGGAAAACACAATCAAAAAAGTTCCCAAGAAAGACCTTCTTTTTGTACAAGGAGACTTCAACGCGAAAGTTGGCCCTGACGCTTACAAACAATGGGCTGGAACAGTTGGTCAGTACGGCACTGGTGAGACCAACGATAGGGGACTCCGACTCTTGGAGTTTGCAGTTAGCCATCAATTAACCCTTGCAAACACCCTCTACCCGCACAAGCTGTCAAGAAGAACTACGTGGCATGCACCGAATGGGAAGATCCACAATCAGATCGACTACATCCTCACCCCACGGTGCATCAAGTCGAGCATCAACAGAGCCAAAACAAGAACATACCCTGAAGCTGATGTGGGCAGCGACCATGATCTTGTCCTGCTCAACATGAAGATGAAGTTGACGAAGAAGTACCAAGCTGCACGCACACGTATCAAGTTTGACCTGGAGAAGTTGAGAGATCCAAAAGTTGCTGAAGTTTTCCAGGCACAGCTCGGGGGCAGGTTTGCGGCACTCAACATCTTGAACAACGACATCAACGACCTCACCAACAGCTTCAACGAGGCAATCCGAGCTACAGCAGAAGAGGTACTTGGCCGCGAGAGAAAGAAACACAAACCCTGGACCTCAAATGACATCCTTGACCTTTGTGACAAGAGAAGATCTTTGAAGAAAACCAAACACTCCACCCCGCAAAATGCAGCACAGTACCGTGAGACCAACAATCTGGTGAGAAAGAAAATGAGAGAGGCAAAAGAGCAATGGATTAATGAACAGTGCGAGAACATCGAGGCAGGCATGACAAAAGGGAACAGCAAACACGCCTACAACACCCTAAAGAAGCTCACAAAGGCACAGCAAAATAAATCCTCAGTCATTGAGGATTGTTTAGGCAACCTGCTGACTGAAAGCTCAACAGTTTTGAATAGATGGTCACAGTATTGCTCGGACCTGTACAACCACCCCTTACAGCCCGACCACAGCCTGATTGATGAGGACTCAACACCACAGAGGGAACCTTCACCACTACCAGTGCTGAAGGAAGAAGTGGAGGAAGCTATCCGTAGTTTACCAACTGGAAAGTTGCCTGGAGCAGACAACATACCAGTAGAGCTGCTCAAGATTGGAGGGGAACACCTGGTCATTGTCATTACAACTCTCTGTCAGAAGATCTGGGCGACAAAACAGTGGCCAGCAGAATGGACACAGTCTCTTATTATCCCCTGCCCAAGAAAGGAAACCTCCGTCAGTGCCAGAATTACAGAACGATCAGCCTCATTAGCCACACCAGCAAGATCATGTTAAGAGTGATACTGAACAGACTCAAAAAGGAGGCGGAAGAGCACCTGGCAGAAGAACAAGCTGGGTTCAGGGCAGGAAGGAGCACGGTAGAACAAATTTTCAGTTGCCGAATCCTGATGGAGAAGCATCTGCAACATCAGAGGGACTTGCTACACAACTTCATTGACTTCAAGAAGGCCTTTGACAGAGTGTGGCATGCAGGCCTTTGGCAAGTCCTCAGGAAGTTTGGCATTGAGGAGGGTCTCATCCAGATCATAGATGCGCTGTACAACACCTCCAGCAGTGCAGTCCTCATCAACGGCCAAGTCGGAGACTACTTCAAGACCACAGTCGGCGTCCGTCAGGGCTGCTTGCTCTCTCCAACTCTCTTTAATCTATTCTTGGAGAACATCATGAGGGAAACACTTTACGACTTCCACTCTACCATCTCAATAGAAGGGCGACCCATTAACAACCTGTGCTTCGCTGACGATATTGATCTCATGGGAGGCAGCAACAAGGAACTCCAAGACCTTACCAACAGACTGGTAGACAGAGCAGGTGCATATGGGATGGAAGTCAGCACAGAAATGAGTAAAGTATTGGTCAACAATGCAAACGGCACCACAGCACAGATCTACATGAATGGCCAGCAGCTGGAAGAAGTAGACGCTTTCAAATATCTTGGCGCTACCCTCACAAAAGATGGACGCTCCACCACAGAGATGAAGACCAGGCTAGCCATGGCAACATCAGCTATGGCAAAACTGAACAAGATATGGAAAAGCGACAACATTGGCTTCAAAACAAAAGTCAAATTGTTCAGATCCCTGGTCATCTCTATCTTGCTCTACGGCTGCGAAAGTTGGACAATGACCTCTGAAACCACCAAGCGGTTCCAGACATTCGAGACAAAATGCTTCATGCGACTGCTTGGCATTTCCTGGAAGGATTGGAAAACAAACACCTATGTGCGAAGTCAAGTCGCACTGATGGCTGGTCCTCAGGAACCCCTACTAGCCACTGTCAAGAAAAGGAAGCTGGCATGGTTCGGCCATGTCACATGCCACAACACCCTCCCCAAGACAGCCCTACAAGGAACGCTAGAAGGTGGCAGACGCGGAGGCAGACAAACCAAAAGCTGGATGGATAACATCAAGGAGTGGACCTACCTGGACAGTCCAACACTCATTCGGAAGGCGGAGGACAGGGCTGAATGGTGACGGCTGGCTGCAGAATCCTCTCTCATGTCTCCTCCACGACCATCCCGGTCATGAAAAAAGAAGAAGACCCAACATGTTTTACCATATTCGTCCAAATTAACAAGCATTAGAAAAACTTGCTTGGGAAGTCTATGTCCATTTTTAGAAGCCTAAACCAGTATCGAATGCACCTGACTGCACTGTTTACATATAATGGATAACGTCCTACTTCTCCATAAACTAACTTATTTGGTACCCTAAGTGGTACATTTAGAAAACGTTTACATGTTTTATATCTATCTTTTCAATATTGCTCAGTCTATGAAGACCCCACATCTCAGACCCACAAAAGAGAATTGGCAGTACCTGCGCATCAAAATTTCGAAAAAAATAATCCTTTGAAATGTCATTTAGTTTTTATATCTGTTTCACCCATTCACCACATGCATGCCTTCCTTTCATGGCAAGAGCATCTACACCTCTGTTCAGGCTGTTGAGAGAGAGAGAGAGACAGACAGACAGACAGACAGAGAAACTCGAAACTCGAAATTTTAATGAGGGTAATTGGATAAGCCAGAGGCTTCTTTACACCAGGCCCTCATGGGCAAAAATGAAACAAATATGAATAAATCAATGATAATAAACAAATAAATGTAAGATAGCAAAAAACAATCAATCATTCATATTGTCATCTAATTACTGATAATCAGGAAATCATTGAAAAATGACATAAGTTAACAAATCAAATGAATAAGCAAAACCAGTCAAACATAAAAAAACTCTCCCATAAACAGTTCATCCCCAAAAGTCAAGACATAACACCCTTCCACCCACACCCACACCCACAATGCATAAACACACACACACACACACACACACACACACACACACACACACACACACACACACACACACACACACACTCACTTACTCACTCACTCACTCACACACACACACACACACACACACACACACACACACACACACACACACACACACACAAACAACACACACACACACACACACACACACACACACACACACACACACACACACACACACATAACAGTAACAGAAGTGCTTAATAGTATACTCAAATTGAAACAGTCAAGATCAAAAGACCTAGACAAAATTGATAGTCAAATATTAAAAATCAGTGCATATGCTATAACTGACACCCTAACGTACATATTTAACTTGTGTATTGACAAGAATTACTTCCCAATAAAGTTTAAACGAGCAAAAGTAATACCCTTACACAAATCAGGAGACCGAACCAATCCATCAAACTACAGACCAATATCCATACTGTCAGTCCTATCTAAACCATTAGAAAAACATATACAGTTTCACTTACATTCTCATTTTAAAACATATGATCTAATTAATGAAAACTAGTCAGGTTTTCGTGAAAACCATTCTTGCCATACAGCCTTAATACAACTCATTGAGCATTGTCTTTTGAATATCAATAATAATGAAATCACAGGAGTCCTTTTTCTAGACTTTGCTAAAGCCTTTGACGTTATTAGCCACTCTCTCCTTATCAAAAAATTAAAATGCTATAAAATTTCTAACCAAGCATTATCATTTTTAGACTCATTTCTCACTAATCGTCATCAACTTGTTGAAGTCGGGCCTAGGAGATCAACCTTATTACCTGTGAAATATGGAATACCTCAGGGATCAATACTAGGGCCACTTCTTTTCTCCATTTATATTAACGACCTACCTCTGCATATCCATTGTTCATGTCAAATGTTTGCTGATGATACATCAATTCAATGTAACAACAATGATCCAAACCAGCTTGTGAATGATATGCAGGCAGATATCAATAAACTTATCGAATGGACAGAACTCAATCACATGTCTCTTAATTCTAATAAAACAAAATGTATGTTTATAACTACTCGGCAAAAAAGACAGAAATTGCGTTCTCCATTCGCGCCTATATATATCCATGGACAACAAATCGAAGAAGTAATCTCACACAAAGTACTAGGTGCAGTAATTGACAACGATTTGTCTTGGTCAGATCACATAGCTGCATTAGGAAAAAGAATCTCAGTAAGATTATATCAACTTAGGAAAATCAACAATTTTCTAAATCTACAGTCACGAAAACTATTCTTTCATGCACATATTCTATCTCTTATAAATTATGTTTCTACCTTATGGGACAGTGCCAGTGAAACAAACCTAAAGCATATAAGCCGCCTACATAAAAGAGCTGTTAAACTAATCCGATTGAATCCTAATACACTGACCACCACCAACTACAAAGAACTAGATATTCTTCCACTTAAAGACAGACTACAGTTCAACAAGTACCTATGCATGTTCAATATATTAAACGGAAAAGCCCCAAAGAGAATTGTGGAAAATTTTGCTGTCAATATATACAGGCCTACCCATAGACTGTTTCTGCCCAGGCCCCATAATAATCTCTATAAATCAAGCCTTGCATATTCAGGAAGAACATTGTGGAATAACCTACCTCCCTGTCTGAAATCAGCTCCTTCTAAACAAATGTTTAAGAAGCTTTTGAAGAGACATTTGATGGACAAACTGTAAGTCCACGATTATGTTCGATACTACCTCACATTTGGATGTTTGTTATTCATGCCCATGTTATTTTGTAATTCTATCATTTGTATGTATGACGTGAGCTTATGTTGTACTGTCTTGGGTCTGGGTTTTTTGTTGTTGTTTTTATCTTGAGAGATTTGTTGTAAAAAAATCCTCATTTATTTGAGTTTTTCAACAAGGTTGATATTTGTCTTTGCATGCGTTAGAAGTCAACTTTATGATTTTTTTTAGTGAGGGCAGGATGAAAAAAAGTTGTGTAAACTTAATCTTTTACCCTCAATAAAGATCATTTTGACTTGACTTGACTTGACTTGACTTGACACACACACACACACACACACACACACACACACACACACACACACACACACACACACACACACACACACACACACACACACAAATCATCCTGAATACATATCCATACACATGTATAGTTTGTCCGATACAATGGGATATGCTTAAAGAATAATCATGAAAATAAGCATTACATCCTTTCAGAAACAACAACAACAACAACAAAAACCAACCAACCAAACAAACAACCCCCCCAAAAAACCCCCCCAAAAAACAACAACAAACAAAAAAGCAAAAACAAAAAAAAACGACAAAAAAAACAAAAACACAACCAGAACCTTTTACAATCTCATTATTTATCAAACACACACACACACACACACACACACAAACACACACACACAAGCACACACGTGTAACCCCCCTCACAAACACGTATTTTTGTGTTTGGTGTTACTAAGCGTTAAGTTCAGTAACTCCCTTGTAGAGTTGAGTGATGGCCCCTTAAAAAGACATGCCTATCGGGATCTTTGTTTTTTAAATCTCACTTCCTGCCTGGGCCTAGTGAGGGAAAGGAGCGTGACTGGACTCTCTGAGTCTGGATGTTCCTGATTAAGGTTTGGTTTCATTTTGTTAACTTCGTTTTTGATCAAACTATCTGTTTAAGCCAATTTCAGCTTAATTCAGAATTGTTTTGGAAGGTTCATGAAATTTATATGTTTGATTTAATTTCACAGGCTTTCAACCTGTGAATTAACAGTGAACCGTAAGTGATTGCTTTGAACAAAGAAAGCGTGGGGTAAATTTTGGCACCGTCATGGTCTTTGTTTTAAGTTTAATTTTTTGGTAGGATATTGTTCAGCTATTAAAATGCTGGAAATATTCTAGTGTGACTTTACACTACAAATATATGGGTGTGAAGGACTACTTAATTTTTGTAATGATTTTATCACTACGAATTCTGACGTATTTGTGATATATCATTTAGAAAACTCAAATAGTTGAAATATAAGTGGGGGCATTAATTTAATTTGAGAGGCTTTTAGCCTGTGAACTAACAGTGAGACCTAGTGGTTGTTTTGAACAAAGCATGTAAATGTTAACACAGTCATGGTTTTTGTTGTATGTTTAACTTTTGGTAGAATATTGTTCAGCTATTAAAATGCTGGAAATATTCTAGTGTGGCTTTACACTACAAATATATGGGTGTGAAGGCCTACTTGATTTTTGTAATGATAAAAATGGTGATTTATTTATAATAAATCATGTAGCAATTCTAAAACAGGTGTAATGGCATTGGAATGTCATTTGGGACATTGATTTTAAGTAAATTAGTTCTTCTTATTAATGTTGGCACAATTTCATAGGAGGGACCATCATCTGTCCTAAAGTAAATGAAACTTGTGTAATACTACTAAAATTATGTAATAATTTTAGAGGTGATGTTAGATTGTTTTGAGAATATTTAATTCTTATGAGAATGGCAAAATGGATAGGGTGAAAGTGCCCTTTGGTAATTGAGCTTAGTGTTGTAAACAAGCTCAGTGATGGATGGTTTTGTGGTGATGTTTTTTACATTGTATGTTCTTTTTATTACAGGAACATCTTTTTTTCCCCTGTCACACCTGCTTTGCCCCATCGTTAAATCTCCACCCTTACCATTGTTGTTTTTATTAATGGTCTTGATCTAAGTCTTGGTTAATGATTTATTGTTTTGGAACTGAACAGAATATATATTTTGTGTTTTGAATTGTACTTGTAGCACAATTGGTGTTTTATGTTGAAGTGGTAGTGTTGTAGGTTGTGTTGTGGAATATATGTGGTAAACCCAATTTGCTCGGTCTGGAGTCACATTGAATGAATGTTGTTGTTCGTCAGGTTCAGTGTATTCAGTGTGGCTGCTGAGTGAGTTGAGGTTAATTAATTTCACTTCACCTACTTTCCTACCTCTTCTATATCTCTTTTCCCCTATTTTTCTACTATCCTCTTTTCTATCCCCCCTTTATCACTCCCCGGCCCATAAGTAGCTGAGCCCTACTCTTCTTTAGGGTTACTGAAGAAACTAGGAATTATTCTAGGACTCTAAATTTCCAGTACCGAATTAGGCGGAACGGAATTAGAGTGGCGACTTAGATAATTCCCGTGTAGGACCCTCTACACACGCACGCACACACACACACACACACACACACACACACACACACACACACACACACACACACACACACACCAATTCAAAGGGAGCTCACCAATATCAAAAACACCAGTTCAAAGGGAGCTCACTAATGTTGGGAAAAAAAAGGGAAAAAAAAAGCAATTGCGCTGCTTCTTCAATGTACTATATGTAAATAAAAGTTTGATTTGACTTGTTTTGACACATATACGCACGCACGCATGTACGCACGCACACGTGTGCGCGTGCGCATGCGTGCACACAACACACACACAATATTTACAAAACTGCATACACACGGGGACCAGATGAAGAAAAGCACACGATTGCTCACTCTGTCACCCTCGATACAAAAGAAGAAATCAAATAAACAAAATAAAAATAAACACACACCAGTTCAAAGGGAGCTCACTAATGTCAATCACATTGAATTGAACAAGTATGTCTGGTACGCTTTTTTGAATGATGATACACTACTTTTATTTTTAATTGAGATGGGGATTTTATTCCATAGTCTGGTACCAGAATATACAAGAGAGGACATAAAAAGATCAGTTCTTGGTCGAGGTGTAACTACCACCCTTTTATTTCGAACTGTTTTCACTGGAAATTTCTGACAAAGATATTGTGGAGCTAGATTATTCATAATTTTATACATAAATAGGCCTTTATTAAAGCGACATTTTAGACTCAGGGGAAGAATATCCAACTCTTTATAGTCACAAACTTCTAGGGAATTAGTTTTGAGGAGAATTACCTTTAGTGAACGTTTATACACTCTTTCTATTCGTTTCATACAGTTTTTACTCGCCAAGTCCCAGCAAGTAGAGGCATAATCTAGGTCTGGTTTTATATAAGCAGAGAAGAATAGTTTGCGAGTATGCTGATCTAGAAAATGTTTTATTCTGTTAAGCTGAAAAAGCTTTTTAGATATTTTCTTTGAGACATTAAAGATGTGATTAGACCAGGACAAGTTATTATCAATATATAGGCCAAGTAATTTAAATGAATTTACCTCTTCCAACATGTTATCATTAATTTTTATTCCAGTTAATTTGTTTTTGAAGTTTTGACGCTTTTGCCTCGTTGTAACAACCATGAGTTTTGATTTCTGAGGATTGAGAGCCATATGATTATGTTCTGTCCATGTTGTCAGATTGTCCAAGTCATTTTGTAAAACTGTACTCAAGGAGATTAAGTCTTTACCTACAGTATGTATGGTAGTGTCGTCTGCAAAAAGTTCACAAGTGGAAGAAATATGGAGGGGAAGATCGTTAATGTATATAGAGAAAAGGATGGGCCCTAACACAGACCCTTGAGGAACACCATATTTTATGGGCAAGACAGACGACATTCTCGAGTCTTGATAATCAATTTGTCTCTTGTCATTAAGAAATGAGTTAATAAGTTTAAGTGCATCTGGACATATGCCATACATAGTCAGTTTCTTTATGAGTAGGTTGTGTTCAATACAGTCGAAAGCTTTAGCAAAGTCAACAAATACTGCACCCGTTAATAGATCACTGTTAATATTATAATGCCACTGCTCTATTAAATTGCTAAGTGCTGTATGGCATGAATGATCTTTCCTAAACCCACTTTGGTTAGGATGAAATAATTCATATTTTGTAAAGTGTAACAAAAAATGTTGTTTTAGATGTTTTTCTAAAGTTTTAGACAATGTAGATAGTATTGAGATAGGTCTATAATTAGAGGGGTCATTAGGATCGCTGGATTTGAATATGGGTATTACTTTGGCATCTTTGAACATTTGAGGATAACACCCTTTTTCAATACAAAGATTGTAAATGTAAGCAAGATGTTCCAAGATCACAGGTGCAGAAATTTTCAAAATTTTGCTATCTAAGTTGTCTAAACCACGAGAGCTTGTTTGCTTTAATAAACATAATTCCTTATACACATCATGCACACCAATAAACCTAAAGGTAAGTTTTGACTTAATAGTTTTAGAACTACAAAATTTCTTTAAAAGGAGTAAATTATTTTCTTCACAGTGGTTAACATTCACAAGTTTTTCAGTTATAGTACAAAAATGATTATTGATATTTTCTGCTGACAGGCCTGTATCTGATGAAGTATTTGTTATGGATGGTTTACCAGCTAATTGGTTTATTGTTTTCCAGATAGACTTTGAATCTTTTTTGGATGAAATTAGTTCACTGAAATATTTCTTTTTTGCAATTCGCTTCATATATGTTATTTTATTTCGTTGTTCCTTAAACTTTTCATCTTTTCCTGTTAATTTTAGTAGTTTATCATAGATAATTATTGCTTCATTAATTTCATCAGTGAGCCATGGTGGTTTGTCTCTAGCTTTAACACGTTTTACTCTGAGAGGGGCGTGACTATCAAATATTGATGTAAAGATGCTATACCAAGTAGCGAGAGCTTTGTCTGGGTCAGTAAACTGATATACACATGAAAAATCTGCTTTGCATAGATCAGACAAAAATCCCTCTGTATCAAAGTTTCTATAACTGTGAAAAGAAATACACTTGTGTTTACATCTAGGGATTTTGGCACCTTTTTTGGACCAGGTAAAACATACAGGATAGTGATCACTGATACCATAAACTGGTACAGATAATTCTACTATGTTAGACAGATTGGTGGTATATATATGATCAATTAATGTTTGAGAGCGCAGTGTTTTTCTTGTAGCAGTAGTTATCAATTGAGAGAGATTATATATCTCAAACGTTTTTTTCCAATTTTTATGTTGTTTGAATAAATCGATATTGAAATCACCAAGTAGAATGATTTCTGCTGAATAGTTAGAAATATCGTCCATCATCTGCTCAAATTGATCATACCAATTGATTCGTTCATTTGGGTTCCTATACAAAAATCCCATCAGTATTGGTTTAGTTCCTTTCAAGCGTATTTCTAACCATATGCATTCAATACCGTGTTTATCAAATAATGTTATATGTTTATAGTTAACTGACTGATGGATTTAAGTTATTATTCCTGTTTCTAACTTAGTTTTGGCATCTCGTCTAACAAAAGTGTAGTCTGGAA
The DNA here is from genome assembly GCA_030674155.1 of Stramonita haemastoma. Lineage (NCBI taxonomy): Eukaryota > Metazoa > Mollusca > Gastropoda > Neogastropoda > Muricidae > Stramonita > Stramonita haemastoma. Next base: position 12,713,784 of record CM060324.1, read on the forward strand.
CTGATACTATATCATCTGCTACATTAGATGATAATCGTTACTCTGCAAAACCGAATACATGAAAGGAATTGTTTGAATTTGACAAAATAGTTGGTAAATCTGAAACTTTGTTTAGCAGGTGGCAAACAATGAGAAAGCCTACTTTGAGTCCAAATCTAGTTAACCAGCCATTGGTATTTGATTGATTTCCCATAACATAAGCAATAAATCTAATAACAAGAAAGTAGAAACACTGTATAATTATCTTTATCTTTCTTATACTATTTTAGCCGATTAATATTACAAAACAAAAAAGGAAGAATACGATTTATAGCAAATGTAATATGTCACAACAATACACACATCTATCAATAAACACAAAATTGAAGATCAAAGTTTTAGAAAAAATACAATATTCAGAAAAAAGAAACAAAATAAATGCAAGCACAAATTTAAAGCCAAATAATCAAGAGGCAGCTGTCAAGCCAGTCACCAGCTATAGTCAACAATCCAATATCAAATTTTACATCCACTTGTTCTGTCGAGAGAGAGTACTCTTCCTCGACCTTTTAATTCGATAACAAAATTCATTAAAGTCCCTAGTCCAAGTATAAGCTTGGCCATCACCATTCCCTTGTTGACAGCTGTATTAGGCCTATGCTCATTTATTACAAGTAACATGAAAACGAATAAGAAAAAAGCATTTAAAACATAGAACAAATAAACCAACCATTCAGGTCATAAAACAAAATTGCAATGTTGATCCTGTCAACAAAATGCTTCTTAGCTGAGGTCTTGTCATTCATCCTGTGTGTTCATTCATCTAATGGACAGGGGATTATCTGAATGTGCAAAATATTTATGAGACACAGGACACGCATATAGATATATATCTCTGCAAAAAATTACGCATCTGGGGAACAAGGTCAAGTGTGAATGGGCCTTTACAGAGAGGATATAGTTAAATTTAAAAAGAAGAAGAGCAACAACTTACACTTTACCACAAAGGCAAAATGTTTAGGAAAAGCAAATGTTACCACTACCCAAGGATACAGAGGCGTGCACAATTGACAGGTGTGTCCAAATTTAGAAACATGACACTGTCTCTGATCACAAGGGAGGTAATCTAGTTACCTCCCAGTCACATTGTAGCAAATTTATCATCACATTGCAAAATACAAATATATGTTTATACTGCTTGTGCAAAATATTTATACGATATAGGACACGCATATAAATATATATATATATATATATATATATATATATATATATATATATATATATATATAATATATATATATATATATATATCTGTGCAAAAATTTCTGCATCTGGGGAACAAGCTCAAGCATAAATGGGGCCTTCACAGAGAGAATATAATTAAATTAAAACAAAAACAAACAAAAACAAACAAAAACCCTACACTTAAATGCAAAATGTCTATGAAAAGCAAATTGTTACCACTACCCAAGGATACAGAGGCCTGCACAATTGACAGGTGTGTCCGAATTTAGAAACACGATGTTGCAGGTCTCTGATCACATGGAAGGTAATTTAATTACCTCCCAGTCACATGGTAGCAAATTTACAATCAAATTGCAAAATACAAATATATGTTTATAATGCTTGCACATTTTAATCAAATTGCAAAATACAAATATATGTTTATAATGCACATACACTCACTCTGCTCATGCTTACAATCATCACACAATTTATATTCAAACTATATCATCATTTGTGAGGCCAGGTTCATTAGTTGCTGAGCATACTGGCCAGCAGGACTGGGTGAAAACCATTTATGTATATTCACATGAGAATTAGGGTCAAAGCCAACCCCACCATGTCATGTCTGCCTGTGGTCCCTTCTGGGGCATAGGCCGCCAACTAGCTGTCTCCAGGCATCTCGGCTCTGGGCTAGGCGTTCCAGTTGTCCCCACGTCTTGCCCATCTTTTTCGCATCTGCATCCAGGTCCCGGCGCCAGGTATTTCTAGGCTGCCCTCTCTTTCTTTTCCCTTGTGAATTCCAGGTGAGAGCTTGTCTTGTGATGCTGGATACAGGTTTCTGTAGAGTGTGTCCTATCCATCACCAACGTCTCTGTAGGATTTCTTTCTCAACAGGCTGTTGTCTGGTTCTTTGCCATAATTCTTCATTACTTATCTTGTCCGGCCAGCGTATCTTGAGGATCTTCCTGAGGCAGGTGTTGATGAAGACTTGGATTTTCTTCATGGTGGTGATGGTGTTTCTCCAGGTCTCTGCTCCATGCATTAGTATTGGCTTGATGATGGTGTTGAAGAGCCTGGTCTTGGTGGCGATGCTGATGTCGCTTGATCCCCAGACGTTTCTGAGCTGCTTGAAGGCTGCCCTTACTTTACCGATGCAGGTTCTGACGTCTGTGTCTGTTCCTCCCTGTGTGTCCACAATGCTGCCGAGGTATGTGAAGCTTTCCACCTCTTCCAGCGCTTCTCCTTTGACTGTGATGGGTGTTGCATTGGCTACATTTGTCTTGAGTACCTTGCTCTTTCCTCTGTTGATGTTGAGGCCCAGTTTAGCTGAGTTCTCCACAACGATGTTGGTCTTTTCCTGCATCTGTTGCTGGGTGTGGGAGAGAAGGGCCAGGTCATCCGCAAAGTCAAGGTCGTCTAGCTGTTTCCAGGGTGTCCATTGGATGCCATTACGTTTCTGGTCCGCTGAGGTTTTCATGACCCAGTCGATGGCCAACAGGAACAGGAAAGGAGATAGTAAACATCCTTGCCTTACTCCGGTATCTACTTCAAAGGCGTCGGTGAGCTATCTGCCATGAACTATTCTGCAGGTCATTCCTTCATATGATTTCCTGATGATGTTGGTGATTTTCTCTGGCACTCCATAGTGTCTCAGTAGCCTCCAGAGGGTCTGTCTGTCAACACTGTCAAAAGCCTTCTCATAGTCTATGAAGTTGATGTATAGTGGCGAATTCCATTCCAGGGACTGTTCCAGGATGATGCGCAGTGTTGCAATCTGATCCGTGCATGATCTTTCCTTTCGGAAGCCAGCTTGTTGGTCACGGAGATGCGGGTCTACTGCGTCCTTCATCCAGTTCAGCAGGATGCGGTTAAACACCTTTCCTGGGATGGGATGGACGGGGTGTATGGGGTGCTTAAGGAGAGGTGGTACCTTTGTAAACCTGGCAGTAGCATCCCTCGGGATGGACGGGAGCACTGGTCCTCACTTGGCACTCAACTCTCACTTCTGGGTCCGGGTCCTTAACCCACCCACACCCCGGTAACCGCTTCTACTGGCGGGCGAAACGTTGTGAGGGGCTGGTGCATTCTTAACCACCAGTAGGAGTCTTGGAGAGGAGATGGGCGCCACCAAGCTTCCTCAAGCCCACTGAAAGGACATGAGAAGAACAAAACAGACATACATGCCGGATCGGTCGAGGCCCGGATCAACAACGACCGCGCTACCCACTGCAAGCCTCCAGGGTGGGAGCGACAAGTGTGCTACTGGGGCAGAACAAACTCTAAAGCTTCCAGCTAAAGGGGCAACCATTGGCACATGGAATGTGAGGACTCTGTACCAAGCAGGAAGAGTACAGGAACTTACACATGAATTACAGAGGTATAAATGGGACATCATAGGGCTTGTGGAAGTCAGATGGATTGGCTTCGGAGAAACAACCACGCAAGACGGCCACAAAATATGGTACAGCGGAGAAGAGAAACTACATCAACATGGAGTAGGCTTTATTGTCAGGAAAGAGATTGTGTCAAGCATCATCAGCTGCACACCAGTATCCAGCAGACTCATCTCAATCAGAGTTTCTGCAAAACCCCAGAATCTCACCATCATCCAAGTATATGCTCCAACATCTGACTACGACGATGACCAGATAGAAGAATTCTATGAAGAACTTGAAAACGTCATCTCCAAAACGCCCAAAAAAGACATCCTTATTGTGGAAGGCGACTGGAATGCTAAGGTGGGACCTGATGCCTATGACACCTGGGCAGGAACCACAGGACGATTTGGACTGGGAGAAACAAATGACAGAGGACAGCGGCTGCTGGAATTCGCAAAGAAGCACAAACTGACTTTGGCTAACACACTCCACCCTCACAAGCCATCCAGAACATCAACCTGGCACTCACCAAATGGTCTGATTCATAATCAAATTGATTACATTCTGTCACCCCAAAGATTCAAATCCAGCATAAACAAGGCAAACACAAGAACATTCCCAGGAGCTGACATTGGCAGTGACCACGACCTTGTACTTACCACCATCAGGCTGAAACTGAAAGCAAAACACCAGCCAAAAAGCCCACGCATAAGATTCGACCTGGAAAAACTCAAAGACCCAACAGTGGTTGAGATCTTCCAAGCCAACATTGGAGGAAAGTTCGCGGCACTCACAGCCATCAACAATGATGTGGACACACTGGCCAACAACATCAAAGAAGTGCTAACGACAGCAGCAGAAGAAACATTAGGAAGAAGCAGAACAAAGAAACAACCCTGGGTGACAAATGAGGTTCTTGACCTCTGCGACAAAAGAAGAGAACTTAAGAAACAAAAGTTCACAAGTCAAGAAGCTTACAAGAAGTACATGGATAGCCACAGAGAAGTGAGGAAAAAGATGAGAGAAGCCAAAGAAGCATGGATAGAAGAACAATGCAACAACATCGAAGCTGGAATGGCCAAGGGAAACAGCAAAACAGCTTACGACACTTTGAAAGCACTAACGAAAACCACACAGCCTAAAGCCTCTGTTATAGAAGACAAAGAAGGAAATCTTTTAACGGAAAACAATGCCATCCTCCAACGCTGGACAGAATACTGTGAGGGATTGTATAACTACCCACTACGCCCAGATACCAACATAGTTTCTGACAAACCCCCTGAACACCAAGATAAAGACCCACCAATACTAAGGTGTGAAGTAGATGCAGCTATTAAACAATTGAAGAAGGGGAAGTCCCCTGGAATCGATAACATCCCAGCTGAACTCATAAAAAATGGAGGGAATGAAACAGCAAGGCGATTCACAGAACTTTGTCAGAAGATCCACGACACCAAAGAATGGCCAAAAGAATGGACACAGTCTCTTGTAATACCCCTGCCAAAGAAAGGAAACCTTAAGCAATGCCAGAACTACAGAACCATCAGTCTCATAAGTCATCCTAGCAAGATCATGCTGCAGGTAGTCCTCAACAGACTGAAAAACCAAGCGGAAAAACTCCTGGCAGAAGAACAAGCGGGCTTTAGACCAAGACGCAGCACAATGGAACAAATTTTCAATCTGAGAATTCTGATAGAGAAGCATCTCCAACACCAAAAAGACTTGTACCATAACTTCATAGATTTCAAAAAGGCCTTTGACAGGGTATGGCATGACGGCCTCTGGCAAGTACTCAGGCACTTCAACATTGACAGCTGCCTAATTGAAGTAATCAAGGCTCTGTACGAGAACGCAAGAAGTGCAGTCTTCATAAACAATCACGTGGGCGAGTTCTTCAAGACCACGGTTGGGGTTCGCCAGGGCTGCCTTCTCTCACCTGTACTTTTCAACCTCTTCCTCGAAAACATCATGACAGAGACACTGCAAAACCACCACACTTCCATCTCCATTGGTGGAAGACCCCTTTGCAACCTCAGATTTGCAGATGACATTGACCTCATGGGCAGCAGCAAACAAGAACTGCAAATCCTCACAGACAATTTAACAGATCGAGCGAGCGCATACGGCATGGAGGTCAGTACAGAGAAATCAAAGATCATGGTCAACAGCGCGAGTAATGACATCACGGAAATAAAGATGAATGGAGAAATACTAGAAGAGGTGAGCCAATTCAAATACTTAGGCTCCATCCTAACAAAAGATGGCACATCAAACAATGAAGTGAAAGCTCGCATTGCAACAGCAACATCTGCTCTAGTCAGACTCCAGAGGATTATCAGAAGCAACAACATCAGCTTCTGCACCAAATACCACCTTTACAAATCCCTCGTGATATCTATCCTCCTATATGGCTGTGAAGCATGGACTCTGACAGCAGAGTTAGAGAGGAGAATCCAAGCATTCGAGAACAAGTGCCACAGAAGACTCCTCAGAATATCATACAAAGAACACAAGACCAATAACTATGTGAAAGAAGAAATCAAAAAGCGTGTGGGCCCCCAAGAGCCTTTGCTCTCCACCATAAAGAGGAGAAAGCTGATGTGGTTTGGTCACACCACAAGACACAACACCCTAGCAAAAACCATCCTGCAAGGAACAGTCGACGGCAAGAGAAGAAGAGGCCGCCAAAAGAAATCATGGGTTGACAACATCAAAGACTGGACCGCCCAACCCCTGCAACATCTCCTACTAGCCACACAGGATCGTGAAGCATGGAAAAAGATCGCTGTTGCGTCTTCTCTCATGTCCCCCCTACGTCCTTTGGGACATGGGACTGAGTGAGTGAGTGAGTGGGATGGACAACAGCGTTATCCCTCTGTAGTTGGAGCAGGAACTGAGGTCGCCTTTCTTGGGGAGTTTGATGAGGTAACCCTCTTTCCATTCTGTTGGTATTTCTTCTTCCTCCCAGATCTTGCCAAAGAGCGGGTAGAGGAGCTCCACACTGGTCTCGACGTCGGCTTTCAGGGCTTCTGCTGGGATGCTGTCAGGTCCTGCAGACTTACCATTCCTCAATTGCTTGATGGCGCTGCGGATCTCTTCCTTTGTGGGAGCACTACATTTGATCGGCAGTTCGCTTGTGGCTGTCGGTATCTCTGGTGGGTTTGTAGGTGCTGGTCTGTTGAGTAACTCCTGGAAGTGCTCAATCCACCTGTTCTTCTGTCCTTCGTCATCAGCTATTACTCCTCCGTTCTTGTCTTTTACTGGTCTCTCTGGCTTGGCAAACTTCCCTGATAACTTCTTGATGATGAAGTACAGGTCCTTGGTGCTGTTCTGGTGAGCTGCATCTTCTGCTTCTTTTGCCAATGTCTCCAAGTAGTTTTGCTTATCTGCTTTAATGCTTCGCTTTACAACCCTATTTGCTTCTGTGTATTCCTCTTGGGCTTTTGTTTTTGCTGATCGTGTCCTGCTGCTGTTGATGGCTAATTTCTTTTCTCTTCTTTCTTCTATTTTCTCTAGGGTAGCCGCTGAAATCCATTCCTTGTGTGTGAATGATTTGGGGCCCAGTACTTCCTGACATGTTGAGGTCACTGTCTCTCTCACTCTCTGCCACCTCTCTTCTATCGTCTCCTCTTCAAGCAGCTCTCCTAGGACTTGGAACTTGTTGGATAGAGTGACCTTGAACTCTTCTTACTTCCTGTTGTCCTTCAGCACCGTGGTGTTGTAACGCTGGCGTTGACTGGATCCCCCCGTCCAATTTCTCTTCAGCTTCTGCTTCAATCGGGCAACAAGTAGACGGTGATCCGAAGCGACGTCTGCTCCTCGCTTGACGCGTACATCCTGTAGGGAGCGGCGAAACTTCTTCACGATGCAGATGTGGTCGATCTGGTTCTCCGTTGACAGGTCTGGCGACACCCAAGTTGCCTTGTGTATCCTTCTGTGCGGGAAAACACTTCCTCCGATGACCAGGTTGCTTGTGGCACACAGGTCTGCGAACCTCTCCCCGTTGTCATTCATCTCACCTAGCCCATGCTGCCCCATGATCTCCTCATATCCCTGGTTGTCACTACCTATCTTGGCATTGAAGTCGCCCATTACGATGATGATGTTTCTCTTCGGTCTGTCTTGTATGATGGTCTGCAATCTGTTATAAAAGTCGTCCTTCTCCTCCTCCTTGCTGTCGTTCGTTGGGGCGTAGCACTGGATAATGTCCATGTTGATCCTCTTCTTCTTTGTACGGAAAGAGGCTGTCATGATCCTTGGTCCGTGTGCCTCCCACCCGATGAGCGCTCCCTGTGCTGGCTTGGAAAGCATCAGGGCGACTCCCTGGGTGTGTGCAGCATCTTCCTGCTCGTGCCCCGAGAACAGCAGCAGCTCCCCGGAAGTCAGTCGCTTCTGCCCGGAACCAGTCCATCTGACTTCGCTGATTCCTAGGATGGCGAGGTTGAATTTCCTCATCTCTGCGGCTACTTGCGCTGTCTTCCCCATCTCGTACATGGTCCTGACGTTCCATGTACCGATGGATGTGGTGGTCCTGGTGGAGATGATGGTCTTTGGTCTGACGGCTTCCAGATGATTCTGGCTTTCATCACCCGACTTCATACTCCTTCCAGCTGGAGGTCCATCCCTCTCCAGGTCCACGATGTCTGTTAAATTGCTATTTGGCGTTTCTGTAGCTAGAGTTTTTTTTCACAGGGTGGGGTAGCTAACCCTACGCCAAACCCTCCTCCTTTTTCAGCCGGGCTTGGGACCGTCCTAGGCAGAGTTAGCCCCACCAGGGTGAAATGAAAACTGTGGTTGTTTTGGGGCAAGTTCTCTTCCTGAAAAACCATATGGGGGAATGGGATAAGGAAGTGGGAACCGGGGGTAGGGAGTAGGTGGAGTCAAATATTGTGGGTAAGATGGAAGAGGGGGTGGTTGAGGGGGAGGTGCTGTGAGAGGGTAGGGAGGGTGCAGATCTCTGTCAGTCTGTGACCTGTGGCTTTCAACACCTGCAGCCACACCCCCTCCACAGTCCTCCAAACCCTCCCATGGTCTGGATGCTGTTGCTTGATCCTGGAACCCATGATCCATCCCACCTCTAACCAGAGATGGGTTGTTCCTGGAGGGCAAAGGGGGGAAATCTGCTACAGATGTCCTGGGTAGGACACCTGCATACCTGGCAGTTCCCATGAACCTAGAGTCACCCCCAGGCCTATGCCGGGATGTTCTCTTTACATCCCTCATGCCAAAGCCAGCAGGATGGCCACAAGGAGGAGCACCAGTTTGCTCTCTAAGAGAGTGCTTAGTGTTGCTGGGCTCAGTGACACGTGCATGCGACTGGGAAAGAGCTTGTTTGAAGCTGACAGCTAAACGAGCTGTTCCTTTTGTACTGGGGTGAATGGCATCGTTATACAAAGCCTGACGTGGTGCACCATTTGGGGTATTGAAAACTCTGATATGGTCAATCATATCAATCTGAAGGCTAGAACAGGCTTCTTGCAAATTTTTATTAGAAGATATAATGGAATTGTTGAGCTGGTGTCTTCCACGAGCAGGGAGGATAGAGCTAAAGGTGACACAGGCTCTTGGAAAGCAATCTCTACACAGAGAGATTGCCTCCTTCCAAGTCTGCATGGGGATAGGACCACTGGGACAGTCATTTATCCCTACATGCACAATGACTGTGCTGACTTGATCCTGTGGCACCATATCTCTGAGGGACTGAATGAGATTCGTGACAGTTAAACCTCTTACACAGACTTTAAACAGTGAGTCAATTTGCGTTTCTAAACGTCTAGGGTTGATAAACTTAATGACAGAGTCACCAATAAGAAGGGAGGAAGTTTCTGCCGGAATAACTATATTATTCAAGACCTGTTCAGGGTTTACTTTCATTTTTGCAGGAGACTGCTTAGTTTCCAGATGAGTTTGTCTTACTGGTTTTGAGACTACATGCTCCTCGTTTGCGGAACTGGAAACTTGTTCCCTAAGATCCTGATCCTGTCTGAGAGATGAAAGTATCTCAAAACGGTTTTGAGAGGAGCATTTACCACATGTACCATATCTCTCTCAGTGCCTGCAGTTTGAGATGGTAAGTTTTCTTTTGTGGCCTCCTCAGTAACGTCACTGACAGACATAGAGTGGTCACTAGAATCACCTTTTACTGCTGTGTGCACAACTGAGAGAGGCGGTGAAAAACCACCAGAAGCTTGTTCCTCTGTGCCTTTGTCACATATGGTTTTATCAATTAAATCTGTGGCTGGCATACTGTACTGTGTGCCTACAGTTTTATTGGAGTCAGATTTTGACTTAAGTTGCCTTACTTGAGAATGAACTGTACCTAGAGTTGTTTTTAGACAGTGGTTTTCTTTCATGAGGCTGTTGATAGTAGCATCACATTTAGACAGGCTAGCTTGCAGACTTTCGACAGCAGTCAAAAGTGACTGGACCTTGAGGTCAATATGGTGCTTGAGCTCATGTTTGATGGAACATTTGCAGTCTTCTAGTTTAGAGGAAAACCCCTGGTCTTGGTCAGTAAGTTTAGTAAACAAGAAATCCAGATTTGTTTCAATGGAATGCAGTTTTTCGGTTATAGTTTTGTTGGCATGCTGAGAGGGACACAGAGTCCTTCTCCCATAACGTTTTGTTTGTTTTGCTAGTTTGGGTGTTGGTTTCACACTTTCAGTTCTGTGTGGTGTACACACACCATTGTCAGACATTGCACTAGGGCTCACAGTGAGCTCAAAGTCTTTGATACATTCATCACCATAATCTTGTTTATTGTTTGGGGTAATCAGGCTCACTTCACTTTTGTTAGCATAAGGGGTTAACAAAGAAGAGTCTATCATGTCCAGAAGAACATTATCAGGACAGATTCTTCTGCTGTAGTGGAAGATGAAGGGGGAGAGGGAGAAACAACTGCCATGTGATCATTTGAGGGTGCAGTCAATGGTAAACTGCTTCCCTCATCAGATAGAAAGGTTAGAGGAAGTGTGAGTAAAGTTTGTTGAAGTGTGTGGGAATCACTATTTTCACAGAACATCAAAACAACATCTTTCAACACTTCACATTCATCTTTGTCCCATTTTGCACAGTCGATTCCCTGACACAGTAGGGTTCCTGTGCCTTGTCGTGCAAAATACAGGGACAGAGTCACAATTTTTACACCATTATTAAAAACTCGAAGGACTGACTTTGACAGCTGGGTAGGTACTTGATCCTCGATCCATAGTGGGAGAAACAGAGGATTTTCTTTACTATCATAGTCAATTTTTTCAATCAGAATAGTATCATTGTTAACAGATGCATAACGATAATACAAACAGTTTTATTTTATTTATTCTTTTATATCGAGGATAACAGAATAAGCAATCATGTGCTTTTTTTCATCCGGTCCCCGTGTGTATGCAGTTTTGTAAATATTGTCATCTGTTCCCACCGGCACACGATGGCCTACTCTTACGAAAAGCGGAACAGGATTTAACGTGTGCGCAAGATGTTCTGCGTGCATACGCACACGGGGCCTCGGTTTAAAGTCTCATCCGAAGGACTTTTGGGGAGAGTGGAGTCAGCACTGATGTTAACTCCAGGAAGAAAATTTCCTCGACCGGACTCGAACCCGGGTCGTCAAATTGCCAGCGCAATGTTCTGACCACTAGGCTATCCGTCCCCCCAGTTTCTCCATATGAGCAGCTCTTTTTCTGAACAGGAAAACCTTTTCTGGAGGCAATCCAGGGTTGGTTGTAATTTGGCATCACAACATGTTGGTGTATTAGACATTGTCACTGTTTATAAGACACCTTCTCTCTGACAGTTTGTTGTGCCAACGTCATTCTCCGGTGCGCCAGCCTCTTGGGACGTGGGACAGTCAAGGGAGCTAACAGGTAGCCATAACAGTGATACACTTTACGAGAGTTCACTGCCCGTCAGTGTTGTCAGGGTCATCAACACAGCACGAACATGCTAACATGAATGTGAGACAGGGGAGTTAATTCCTCATCATCACATACTGCAGCGTGTGCACACAAGCTGTAAACACACACACACACTGCCACGTCACTCTCTCCACAGCACGTGCAAAAACAAACAGTTACTGGATTAGAGAGAGACAGAGACACAGAGACACAGAGAGAGATATCACGAACTAGTGTAATACAATTCTCAAATACTGATATAGTCATGAAAATGAATATCTACTACATTCTAACCTAAGTAAGACATACATAGTTTATACATAATATCATGACTAATCTTTCTTAATAGCCTATATATTCATAAAAATGAATAACTACACATTACAACTAGGGTACACGTACTTACACACATATAGAGTACACAACATTGACATTTTGGAATAAGATTCACTGAAACTCAGTAACAATCAACTTGCGTAATAAAATTGAAAACGTGAAGTGTGAATACAGCCTTCATGAAGATTTTTTTTTTTAAGTCACAACATTCAAATTTATTCCCAAAACAATAATGAGAGAGAGAGATCAAATCAAATCAAATCTATTTTTTATTATTTAGAGGATAATGAATATACACTCATGTTCTTTTTTACATCCAGTCCCCGCCATAATCAGGGATTACATCAATTTAAGAACGTCTCCAACTAACTACAACAATAAACCAGATAAGAAGGCCAAAACAACAAGAAAGTAAAAAACAGAAGACAAGATGTAAGGACAGAAGATATAATAGGATAAAATGGGCGCAATACAGTGAACTAGAATTAATAATAGACCATCAAATGACCATTATAACAGAAAACAAAAACGAGGTGAAACTAGAAAATCGATAAGTGCGTAGTAATTAAAACAAAGACAAACAAACAAAAGTAGTAATTAAACATAACAAGTTAAGTACTGGGTACATTATCCAACCATCATCTGTCAACAAAAATAGTCATAGGCCTAGAAATCATAACATTTTGGGAATAGAGGGGAAAAAACAAAACAAAACAAAAGAAAAAAAACCAAAACAAACAAAATAGCACACCTTAATCAAAATATCTTCATTTTTGGGAAGTACTAGTAATGACAATTACATAAACGTATGTCCCATATTAAAAAATCAAAAACAAAAACTGAGAGAGAGAGAGAGAGAGAGAGAGAGAGAGAGAGAGAGAGAGAGAGAGAGAGAGAGAGAGAGAGAGAGAGAGAGAGAGAGAGATTTATTCTTTTATATCGAGGATAACAGAATAAGCAATCATGTGCTTTTTTTCATCCGGTCCCCGTGTGTATGCAGTTTTGTAAATATTGTCATCTGTTCCCACCGGCACACGATGGCCTACTCTTACGAAAAGCGGAACAGGATTTAACGTGTGCGCAAGATGTTCTGCGTGCGTTCGCACACGGGGCCTCGGTTTAAAGTCTCATCCGAAGGACTTTTGGGGAGAGTGGAGTCAGCACTGATGTTAACTCCAGGAAGAAAATTTCCTCGACCGGACTCGAACCCGGGTCGTCAAATTGCCAGCGCAATGTTCTGACCACTAGGCTATCCGTCCCCTATTTCTCTCATCTGTTCTTACAGGCTCAAGAGAGAGAGAGAGAGAGAGAGAGAGAGAGAGAGAGAGAGAGAGAGAAGAGAGAGAGAGAGAGAGAGAGAGAGAGAGAGAGAGAGAGAGAGAGAGAGAGAGAGGAGAGCATATGGTGTGTGCAACCGAAAAAGATTTTTTTTTTCGTTCCTGGGCTATAGCTCTAAGGTTCACTAATGGTAACATTTTCGTATGTGACCTTCTTTACCCACCATTGAGATAGCTGTATTTTGACTTCGGAGATGATTCTAAATACGAAACCTGTGTAAAGGTAAAAGGTAAATGTGTCCCATAACCTGTGTGGTCGTAGGGGAGTGAGGCGTCAGAAACCTCAGCTTCTCTAGGGGCCAGCATGTTGAGGGCGGCGCCCATCTCTTCTCCCTCGCTGCTTTACCTTCCCTGACCCTATAGAGGGCAGGTGCCCATTTACAGCTGGGTGAACCGGGAGTGGGGGGTGACTGTACTAAAGCCAAGGCGCAAAAACGGCCACCCATCCAACTGATAACCACGCTCGACACTGCTTAACTTGACTGGGGGAAAGCCAGCGCAGTTTTTCGTCTGTTTTTTTTTGTTTGTTTGTTCATTATTATTTCTCTCATCTGTTCTTACAGGCTCAAATTGTCCGAAAGGCGGATCGAACAGGTTTTAACCTGGGCGCAAGATGTTATGCGTGCGTTTGCACACGGGACCATAGTTTGTAGTCTCACCCGAAAGACTTTTGGAAGAGTGCAGTCAGTACAAAATGTTAAATTCAGAGGGGATGGAGGGGGATGCCCTTGAACTGGCGTCTCGGTTTGGTGATTGCTCGAACCAGGGCTCGATCCTGAGCAGCTAATACCTGAGTGCAACACTCTAACTACTAGGCTACCCCCTCCCACCTCCCCAAAGAAATAATAAATATAACACCACCACCATGATTACAAAAGCAGCAGCAGCAACAATAACAACCTCTTATCCAACACCAATGAGAATGGAGATACCCAAGCCAGCAGGCAGCAAACTATGTCAGAGGAGGAAGGATAATGCATACGTACTTGGTGCCTCCTCTTTCAGCTACATAAATCTTAACATCTGTCTGCTTCATTTACATTATCTATCACCCAACGTGCCATCTCTTTACAATGGTGAAACATGTAATTTAAGGAAGCGTGCCGAGTAAGACAGGTTTCGTTTTTTTTTTGTTTTTTTGTTTTTTTTGTTTTTTTTTTTGGGGGGGGGGGTATTTGTTTGGGGCTTTTTTGTTTAAAAGAAAGGTTTTTACAGCAACAAAAAAAGTGTCAGAAATGCAAAACGTTGAGATTTGTCCCTTAGGGAAAGAAATACAAGGAAAGAAAAACAGTATAAAAGTGCCCTTGAAGCTGGCATGTCTATGGCATCGTAACATGGACCTTACATAAGATGGAAACAAAGGGCCGTTTTGATATGTTCGTAGCTAAACATGCACGGTAAGAAGACTGATTTCTTAAGGTAGAAGGTATTGTCTAGATCTAAGTGTGCACACATCTTTTGATCACACTATCACTGTCTGCTGGCTTTACCGCCCACCTACTAGGTGCAAGAACAATTTGACACCTTCAGTTTTCCATCAAGAATTCCAGTCACTCCTCGACCACCACAGCCTCTCTTCCACTAAGCTTATTATTCTCTGTGATTTCAATTTTCATTTTCACAACCTGTCTTCTCCTGATGTCAAGCTTCGTTTGCTTTCTTTGTCAAGCCACTCTCTCACCCAACTGGTAAACGAAGGAATTCACAAATCAGGTCATATTTTAGATTGGCCTATTTCTTACGTTTCGCACAATCTGGTTACAACTGTGTCTGTTACTGACTAAATTCATTCCGATCATTCTGCCATCCTCTTCGTCCTCAACATTACAGAACTTACTAAAAAGAAAAAATGTCCCCGTGGTAATTTCAAGGCTATAAATATTCAAACTTCTCTTCACAAGCTGCCCACCGCCTTTGGAAAACCTCTGATCAGACAGACACCTCTGAACATTACAACATTGTACTTAGTCACTGTTACACAAGCATGCACCTCCCACTGTCTCCTGCCAGACAGGCCCCCTGCGCCATGGTACACCCATGACATATTGATGGCAAAACGTAAACGCAGGCAACTGGAGCAGCGGTGGCGAAAAACAAATACAGATATTAACAAAGAGCTTCTTTGAAAACAAATGAACTAAGTCAAAAACTTAATTCATTCAGCAAAAACAAATTACTATTCTTCGAAATTTCTCAATGTCACGTCTATGAAGTCTCTTTTTTCCCTCACCTCAGACCTTCTTGGATCTACGAAAGCAAACCCTCCGCCTTCCATTGCAAGCCCCTCTGAAATTCCCTCTATCTTACCTTCGTTCTTTTCTGAAAAAGTCTGCAACATACTCTCCAGACTGGATCAGACACCTTTTCAGAGTGCACTTCCTGATCCCCAGTACACTGGCATCCCTCTACTCTCCTTCCATCCTGCAAGTGAGAAAGATATCATGACAATTTTGAAAGAAATAAAATCAATGTCATGTGATCTCGATCCCATACCTCATACTCTGCTTTTGCAATGCCTTCCACAACTTGTACCTACTATCACAAAACAGTGAACTCATCCCCTCTTTCAGGTCTTCTTCTTCTTCTTCTTCTTCTTCTCTTCTTCTTCTTCTTCTTCTTCTTTCTTCTTCTCTTCTTCTTCTTCTTCTTCTTCTTCTTCTTCTTCTTCTATTTTCTTCTTCTTCTCTCTTCGTCTTCTTCTTCTTCTCTTCTTCTTCTTCTTCTCTTCTTCTTCTTCTTCTTCTTCTTCTTCTTCTTCTCTTCTTCTTCTTCGCAATTCTTCTTTCTTCTTCTTCTTTTTTCTTCTTCTTCTCTTCTTCTTCTTCTCTTCTTCTTCTTCTTCTTCTTCTTCTTTTCTTCTTCTTTCTTCTTCTTCGCATTCTTCTTCTCTTCTTCTTCTTCTTCTTCTTCTTCTTCTTCTTCTTCTTCTTCTTCTTCTCTTCTTCTTCTTCTTCTTCTTCTCATTCTTCTTCTTCTTCGCAATTCCTTCTTCTTCTTCTTCAATTCTTCTTCTTCTTCTTCTTCTATCCTTCTTCTTCTTCTTCTTCTTTCTTCTTCTTCTTCTTCTTCTTCTTAATTCTTCTTCTTCTTCTTAATTCTTCTTCTTCGCAATTTCTTCTTCTTCTTCTTCTTCTTCTTCTTCTTCTTCTTCTTCTTCTTCTCTTCTTCTTCTTCTTCTTCTTCTTCTTCTTCTTCTTCTTCTTCTTCTTCTTCTTCTTCTTCTTCAATTCTTCTTCTTCTGCAACTTCTTCTTCTTCGCTTCTTCTCTTTCTTCTTCTTCGCTTCTTCTTTCTCTTCTAATTTCTTCTTCTTCTTTTTCTTTCTTCTTCTTCTTCTTCTCTTCTTCTTCTTCTTCTTCTTCTTCTTCTCAATTCTTCTTCTTCTTCGCAATTCTTCTTCTTCTTCAATTCTTCTCTTCTTCGCAATTCTTCTTCTTCGCAATTCTTCTTCTTCTTCGCAATTCTTCTTCTTCGCAATTCTTCTTCTTCGCAATTCTTCTTGTTCTTGTTCTTGTTCTTGTTCTTCCTCTTCTTCTTAATTCTTCTTCTTCTTCTTCTTCTTCTTCTTCTTCTTCTTCTTCTTCTTCTTCTTCTTCTTCTTCGCAATTCTTTTTCTTCGCAATTCTTCTTCTTCGCAATTCTCTTCTTCTTCTTCGCAATTCTTCTTCTCCTTCTTCTTCGCAATTCTTTTTCTTCGCAATTCTTTTTCTTTTTTTTCTTCTTCTTCATCTTCGCAATGCTTCTTCTTCTTCTTCTTCTTCTTCTTCTTCTTCTTCTTCTTCTTCTTCTTCTTCTTCTTCTTCTTCTTCCCAATTCTTCTTTTTTTGCAGTTTTTCTTCTTCTTTTTTCGAAATTCTTCTTCTTTGCAATTCTTCTTCTTCGCAATTCTTCTTTTTCTTCTTCTTCTTCGCAGATCTTCTTTTTAATGATTTATTTTTACAGTTGCATATCAAAATATTCTTGATGCTGTGCTCCCATGCATTATCACACAAACACACTAAAACCAGCCAGCCACCAAATACCATAGACTTCATTTGACAGGATCTGCTACCTGTGGACTGACACTTTGCCTGCATGACCTGTCAGCGTTAGGTGACAGTGCTGCCAGTATATCAACCAGTCAGTGTCACAGTATAATAATATATCAGACTTTGTTACAGCATGACGAGTCGGCTGACTTTAGTAAATTGTTGTTTTTTTTTTTATCAAAGCAGCATACACTCTTTATTCAAGTGCGTACTGATGATTTATGAAAACATGGGTGGGAGAAAACCATCATAAATACAAAAGTAGAAGCTATCATGTTCTATGTCCCCCGTCTTACACACGTCTATCTCATATCCCTGTTGGTTTTCATCACATGTTTTTTTTTAGGGAAAGTTCAAAATTTAGGGTTTACATCTATGAAGCAACATGTCACCAGACTTTTTTCTTTTTTTTCCAATTTCAAAAATCCTCTCACACTTTGTCAACAATACAGAAAAAAACATCTTACACTCTGTCATCAATATAAAAAAAACTCCTACCCTCTGTCAACAATCCCAACAAAAACTCTTCTAAGCTCTGTCATCAATACAAAAAATCCTCACACACTTTCATCAATGCAAAAGCTTCTCACACTATGTCCTTACTACACAAAATAGATATGCCACACCAAGTTGTATAGCTCTGTTTTAAAACTTTTAAAACGATATTATTTGTAGTTGCGGAGTACAGTTATCATTTACACTTTTCATAGCTCTCCCACCCACCCCCCTCACACCCCCGAAGACACAAGGTTTGATGCAAAAAAAAATCCTCCAACAAAGCAAACCAAAACAACCAAAGCAAAACCAAACAAACCCTGATACACTCACCCATGAGAAGCACCACATATGCACACGGAAGCGTATGAATAAACAAGAACTGTTTTGCTTGATAGAAGTATATCTCAAGTCTTCTTATTTGACACTACCCACAACTTCATCTGTACCAAACTTAATATACTATATGTCTTCATGAGGTACAGTCTTACACAGCTACACTTTCCTCATCAAAATACACCTGTATAGTAGCCAGTCCCCAAGGACAACATGGTAGTTCATGGATATAGCCTATTTGTAAGTATTTCTTTAGCATGGTGAAAAAAGGGTGAACATCTTTAACATAATATATGTAAATTATAAAACAACTTTGCATATAATACAATTCTGTCAAATGTTTTCCTGCTTTGATGTAGTAGTCTTGTCCAAAAAGCACCAGCTTATCGTTAAAGGATATGGGCAGAGCTGCTCTGCTTGAATCTACTTCTGCTTGTTGAAACTCCTGCCCAAACGTTTGTGTCACAGGGCAATGTCAGAATAAATGTCTGATTCCATCTCTTTCTTCTTTGCAGAACGTAGTATAAGTGATCCGTTACTACACCCATTTTATGTAAAACAATGTTAGTTGCAAGCGCTCTGTGGGTTAACCTGGGCGGGAACCATTTTCATTTTATCTCTGTAATCTGCTTTATTTTCTGAAATGTATTTTCCAGTTGATTTTTATGGCCAATTGCTCGTCCCATTTGTTGCAGCATTTTGGTTTGGGAAGGACTGAACTTAAAATTTCACAATACAGCCTAACATCTTTGCATGAAGAAAATGTGATGCTCCACCACATAAGGAGTTGCATTGCACCTGAGGTCAATTTCCAGTTATTGGCATGTTATTAAACTCTCTTCAGTGTGTATTCCCCGACTCTTCAAGCAGACCCTGCAGACAAGAACAACTTCTACTGTGACCTGCGCAGCCTGGTAAGAAACACCCCTGCAGACGACACGGTCATTATCCTTGGGGATTTTAATGCTAGAGTTGGCCGTGATTCAGAAGCCTGGAACAGAGTTCTGGGGAAACATGGAGTTGGGAATTGCAATGACAACGGGCGTCTCCTGCAAGAGTTCTACACTGAACTGCAGTTAATCATCACTAACACAATCTTCCAGCAGAAGGACAGTCTAAAAACAACCTGGATGCATCCTCGGTCCAAACATTGGCACCTCTTAGACCGTCTTAGTGCGCCAGAAAGACCAAAGTGATGTCTTGCACACCAGAGTAATGCCCAGTGCAGAATGTCACACAGACCACCGCCTCGTGCGATGCAACCTCAGCCTTCACATCAAGCCCAAGCCAAAACG
>CM060324.1:12740588-12760588 GCA_030674155.1 Stramonita haemastoma
TCGCACAAACATCTTGTCCAGCAAAGAAAGCTGCTTTTCGTCTTACATGCAGCAACCTCCAGCTCCAGTTTAGAGTTATCCAAAACGAGTGGTGGACTAACCTCGCCCAGAAAACTCAGCTCTGCGCTGACACAGGTGACTTCAGAGGCTTCTACGAAGCTTTGAAGGCAGTCTTTGGACCCTCTCACCAAGTGTTGAGTCCTTTGCGCAGCACTGACGGCCAGGCACTTCTCACAGACAAGATGTCCATATTGAACCGCTGGGCTGAACACTTTCAAACCCTCTTCAGCGCTGATCGCGCTGTTGATGACGCAGTGATCCAACAGATCCCACAGCAACCAGTGAAAGAAGAAATAGACGAAACCCCAACCCTGGAAGAGGTAACTAAAGCCATAGAACAGTTGGAGAGTGAGAAGGCTGCAGGCGTCGACGGTATTCCACCAGAATTATGGAAAAACGGGGGGCAAACACTCCATGAATTTTTTGTTTGCTGCTGGGAGCAGGGAAAGCTACCACAAAACCTTCGTGATTCAGTCATAATCACCCTTTACAAAAACAAAGGGGAAAAATCAGATTGCTTCAACTACAGGGGGATAACTCTTCTCTCCATCGCAGGCAAAATCCTTGCAAGAGTTCTCCTCAACAGACTAGTACCTGCTGTTGCAGAACACCACCTCCCTGAGAGCCAGTGCGGCTTCAGAGCTAACAGGGGTACCACTGACATGGTCTTCGTGCTCAGACAACTTCAAGAAAAGTGCCGCGAAAAGGACAAGGGACTGTACATCACCTTCGTTGATTTAACCAAAGCATTTGACACTGTGAGCAGGAAGGGCCTGTGGCAGATCATGGAGCGTCTTGGCTGTCTCCCAAAGTTTCTCAACATGGTGATCCAGCTACATGAAGACCAGCGTGGCCAGGTCAGAAACAGCAACGACCTCTCAGAGCCTTTTCCAATCACAAACGGGGTGAAGGAGGGCTGCGTCCTTGCACCAACCCTCTTCACTATCTTCTTTAGCATGATGCTTCAGCGGGCCACAGAAGATCTTGATGACGAAGGCGTAGTTTTCATACGCTACCGCACAGATGGCAGCCTATTCAACCTGCGGCGTCTTCAGGCCCACACCAAAACCCTGGAGCAACAAATTCGAGAGCTACTTTTTGCTGATGATGCTGCCCTTGTAGCCCACACAGAAACCGCCCTGCAGCATGTAACATCCTGTTTTGCAGAGGCAGCCCAGCTCTTTGGACTCGAAGTCAGCCTGAAGAAGACAGAGGTTCTCTACCAGCCCGCACCTCAGGTAGCGTACCACCCACCTCACATTACAATTGGTGAGACAGAACTGAAGACAGTCCAGCAGTTCACCTACCTGGGAGGCACAGTCTCCTCTGACGCAAAGATTGATAAAGATGTAGACAACAGACTGGCAAAGGCGAACTGTGCTTTCGGCAGACTCTACCACCGTGTCTGGAAAAAACAAACACCTGAAGAAAGACACCAAGATCAGTGTTACAGAGCCGTGGTACTGACCACCCTCCTGTACGGCTCTGAGTCATGGGTCACATACAGACACCACCTGCGAATTCTTGAACGCTTCCACCAACGCTGTCTCCGCTCCATCCTCGACATCCACTGGAGCGACTTTACCACGAATGCTGAGGTGCTGGAGCATGCAGGGATCACCAGCATTGAGGCCATGTTGCTGAAAACGCAGCTACGCTGGGCAGGGCATGTCTCTAGAATGGAGGACCATCGCCTACCGAAGATGGTTCTCTACGGTGAACTCTCCACCGGACATCGCTACAGAGGCGCACCAAAGAAGAGATTTAAAGACTCTCTGAAGAAATCTCTGTCAGCCTGCCTCATAGACCATAACCAGTGGTCAGTCCTTGCTGCTGACCGGCAGGCCTGGCGACACACTGCATCAATCGGTCTCCTCCTTTGAGGACAATCGCAGAGCGGCCCTTGAGGAGAGGCGAATGAGGAGGAAAAACCGCGTCCCCCCTACATCAACCCAGAATCGACTTTCCCCTGCAGCCGCTGCGGCCGGGTTTGTTTGTCACGCATTGGACTGAACAGCCACCAGCGAGCCTGCACCAGACGTGGACAGTGCCCTTAATCTTCGTTCGCGAAGCCAAGCCATGATGATGATGATGAATTTTCAATAAAATGGTTATACAATACAAAAAACGGGGGGGGGGGGGGGGGGGGCTGTTTTGTATTGTTTTTTAATGACATCAACGCTTTTTTTTAAAACAGTGACCATTGCTGCTGAGCATGGCATTAGGATGTCTTTTTCGTGGTCCCCTAACGGCCCCATCCTCTCTCTCTCTCTCTCTCTCTTCTCTCTCTCTCTCTCTCTCTCTCTCTCCTCTCTCTCTCTCTCTCTCTCTCTCTCTCTCTCTCTGAGAGAGAGAGAAAGAATATTAGAATATCTTGTGCACGCCTTAAATCCTGTTCCGCTTTTCGTAAGAGTAGGCCATTGTGTGCCGGTGGAACAGATGACATTTACAAAACTGCATACACATGGGGACTGGATGTAAAAAAGCACAAGAGTGCTTATTCCATTATCCTCAATATAAAAGAATATAAAATAATAAATTGCTCTCTTATCTTATGAAACTATTGACCTGTACAGTCTTGGTGTGTGTGTGTGTGGGGTTCTTTCTCTCAACCGTGGTTTTACATTTTGTTCATCAAAGCTCATTTCAAAGACACATTATGCAACAATCCATGTCCTTTCCATTTTCAGCTAATCCCCTGGACTCAAATTTAAGAAGACGCGTCATTTGCCGATGTATTTATGAAAAGCCTTTTGTTTGAACGTGACTGAGGGTCTGGTGTTCATAAAAAGCGGGTGCAATCAAGTTCTTGTGTAATAAATTCCCTCCCCTCCTTCAGATGGGTGCAATTACTGCGAGGACGACCACTTGTAAAAGGTCATCCGGTGATACGTTCGAATTATGCAAATACCCTGAAAGAAAACTGGCAAACAATTTTATGATCTTCTGAAAAGGTGAAAGATAGATGTTGAACACAATACGAAGGTGCTTATACAGCCTATCCCCTGTGCACTTTATAGATTGTATAATTCATGTCATAGTTTGGCAGGGGGATTAAGCAAGGGATGAAAAGCATGCATCTAAAGAGAAAGCCCATGCATGGTGTTTTGTAGCTGGTGAAACATGTACTAGCTGACGGAGTAGAATGACCTATGTTTGTGGATTGTTCCACGTGCTATGACATCATCCTGCAACAACGACAAACGGAAAAGAGACCGTAGGTTTTCGATATCATGGCACCTGTCATGTTGCGTCAGTAAATCATCTATATCTGAATCTCAAATTAGAATCAGACTTCCATCTTTGTCTCTGTATGTCTATCCTTAATTTTTTTTCAGATTTGTGAGAAAAAGAAAATACAGCAAGTGGGACCTACAACAAGCAGCAGCAACAACAACAATAAAAACAAAACAACAACACAACAACAACAACAACAACAACAGGGGGGGGATAGCCTAGTGGTCAGAACATTGCGCTGGCAATTTGAAGACCCGGGTTCGAGTCCGGTCGGAGGAAATTTTCTTCCTGGAGTTAACATCAGTGCTGACTCCACTCATCCCCAAAAGTCCTTCGGATGAGACTTTAAACCGAGGCCCCGTGTGCAATGCACGCAGAACATCTTGCGCACACGTTAAATCCTGTTCCGCTTTTCGTAAGAGTAGGCCATCGTGTGCCGGTGGGAACAGATGACAATATTTACAAAACTGCATACACACGGGGACCGGATGAAAAAAAGCCATTATTGCTTATTCTGTTATCCTCGATATAAAAGAAAGAATAAATAAAATAAAAAACAACACACACTCATCACACACACACACACACACACACCACACACACACACACCACACACACACCACACACACCACACACACACACACACACACACCACACACACACACACACACACACACACACCACATGAACATAGACACACAACACAACACACAACGGACACACACAACAGGAGAAGACAGAGGCAGACGAGACGAGAGAGAGGCACAGAGAGAGAGAGAGAGAGAGAGAGAGAGAGAGAGAGGAGAGAGAGAGAGAGAGAGAAGGAGAAGAGAGAGAGAGAGGAGAGAGAGAGAGAGAGAGTTTCACTGTTAAGTCTTTACAATTCAGTCACACAAGGAAGGAGGGGATCGGGGTGCAATGCAAAAATAAACATTTCAAACTTAGCTAAAGGAACAATACATTGTCTAGTGCACTCATGACATGGGATTCCCTAACATGTGATGAATTATCATCCAGTAACAAACGTATGCATGCTCTTTTATTGTTTGCATGATCATTTCCACACTTGGGCAAGTGGAGCACAGTCAGGATACGTCTCCCTCATTTCTTCCTTCCTTCTTCTGCTATACTGTTTGCTGTTGTTCTTTGTTCTATGATCTTTTTCCATTTTGTGGCTATGTCCATTTTTCCTGTGTGTGTGTGTGTGTGGGGGGGGGGGGGGGGTTCTAAACATACAACAAACTGTCTAATTTTTTGGATTTGGCACTTCAGTTTTGTCAGTCATCAGAACTGTCCTACCTATCATTCTGCAGTCTGTCTCTTCTCTAACTTACAGAATCAGCCATGCTGACTCTTTCAGATTCTCCACTTTCACATCCCTCATCACAGACATCTACACCATACACATCATCCCTGACTGTTGTGTCACTGTGTGTTAGTTGTGCCATTTGTATCTCTCAGTCACATTGCATTCAGTCAATTTGATGACTTTCTGGCTGCAGTTCAAATGAAGATATAGGGGATACCCAAGAGGTGTTGAGACTATCGCGAATAAAAGTGTTAAAGGCAGAGGCAGCCGTTTCAATTCTATTTTGTTTGAAAGCATTAAGAGACTATGTGTGGCAGACAGAAGTACATTTGGAGTAGATGTCAAGAGGACCTGACTCAAGTTAAAAAAGACAAAAACCAAAACCAAAAGCAAACTGAAGTAGAAGTGCACGTCACACGAACATCTGGACTGGCCAAGACTGTCCTTTAGGGAACAGTACAAGGAGGGGGACGAAAGTTATACAGAGAAAACACAGCATCAGAGAGTGGACTGGCCTTGTGTAGAATGACCTGCTAAAAGCTGGAAACTGCAAGGAGTGGAGGAAGCTGATTGCAAAATCTTCAGTGATGCCCAAATGGTCTACAAGACTACAGGTAGGTGAAAGTAAAGATGTTGAAACTTCAATTACCTTTTTTTCTTGTTTGCTCTGTATTCTGCTGGTCTCTTGTCTCTTTCCACCTGAGATGGTCATTTTCGCCTGAATGAAGTACTACATTGAGGATCAGGTAGGCTGACAGAAAATCTTCCGTCAGCCTTGGAATAACGATCGTTTGTTTGCATCTTCCATTCGGTTTGAAAGAAGAAAAAAAAGGTTATTTCCCGTAGCAGTACAGTCAATGGAATGGTAGCTAGACAGGAAAAGATAAGAACATTTCAAAGTCTACTAGACTGCTGAGAATTTCATCTTGATGATGCAAAGCTAAGGAAGCCACCACAGAGAGAGAGAGAGAGAGAGAGAGAGGA
This sequence comes from Stramonita haemastoma, assembly GCA_030674155.1. NCBI lineage: Eukaryota > Metazoa > Mollusca > Gastropoda > Neogastropoda > Muricidae > Stramonita > Stramonita haemastoma. The sequence continues at coordinate 12,746,179 of CM060324.1, forward strand.
GAGAGAGAGAGAGAGAGAGAGAGAGAGAGAGAGAGAGAGAGAGAGAGAGAGAGAGAGAGAAGGAGCAGAAGAGCAGAGAAGGCAAGGCAAGGCAAGGCAAGGCAAGGCAAGGCAAGGCAAGGCAAAGTCTTTTATTCGAGGATAATAGATAAGCACTCGTGTACTTTTTTACATCCAGTCCCCGCCCTTTTCAGGGATACATCAAGTTGAAAATATACTAAACGATAAGACTTTACGCAGTACCAAACAACACACAAGAATAAAGGACACTATATATGATAAGGTAATAAAATGCACTCTTTCAGAAGACAAAAATCAGAAGACACAATAAAAAATTTTGATTATGGAAAAAAAAGAAAAGCGTTAGTAGATAAGGAGCAAACAAGAGAACAAAATGAAATAAACAACCGAAAACATCAATTCACCACTATCTATCAAAAATTGTACATGTAATATAAATCATACATTTGGATAAAAGGGGAATTTTTTTTTTTAACTAGCATCCTTATTGGAGGGGGGGGAGACATACTACCAATAAAATTATAATTAAAAAAGATAAGACAAAAAAACATAAAACATCTAGATGTTTAAAAAAAAAAAGGCATATCATTTTTTTCAATCGGATAATGTTTTACACACACTCACACTCACTCACGCACAGACACACACACAGACACACACACACAGACACACACACACAGACACACAAACACACTCTCACATACACATACACTTGTTCTCCACCACTCTCTCTCTCTCTCTCTCTCCTCTCTCTCTCTCTCTCTCTCTCTCTCTCTCTCTCTCTCCTCTCTCTCTCTCTCTCTCTCTCTCTCTCAAAAGAGGCAAAAAATGAACAGTTAATTTCAACCTCTGTTGATAAATCAAAAAAAAAAAAAAAAAAAAAAAAAAAAAAAAAAAAAAAAAAAAAAGGGGGGGGGGGGGGGGGGGGGGGGGGGGAGGAGAATCAGAAGACACAATAAAAATTTTGATAGGAAAAAAAGAAAGGAGTAGATAAGGAGAGAGAATGAGGAAAACAAGTGTGGATAACATACAACATTTCCCCTATTATGAACACTATCATTAGTACAGTCAAGTCAAATCAATCAGATTTTGGATTTCCAAGTGGGTTTAATTTAATTAAGCATACGATTTGCCTTATTTTTATCACCAATCAATCTCTGGAAAAAAAAGAGAAAAAAAAACATTAACATCCAATATGTTTAACTAATGTTTCACTTCTTAAAATTAAAATGTATTCATAGATAAACAAACAAACAAAAAAGAAAAAGAAAAAAAACACTCAAAAGTCACTCACACACCAAATGCAAAAAACCCCTAAGAGTATGTATGTACTGGCAAGACAAAAGAGGCAAAAAATGAACAGTTAATTTCAACCTCTGTTGATAAATCAAAAAAGTATTAAAGAAGATGACTCACACAAAACTCTGGGTGTAATTATTGACAAAAATCTTACTTGGACTGACCATGTGATGGCACTAGGAAAACGTCTTACAAACAAGGTACGTCAGCTATGAAAAAATAAAACACTTTCTAGATAGTCATTCACGCAAACTCATTTTTTTGTCGACATATCTTGCTATAATTGACTATGCCTCATCTGTTTGGACAACTGCAATGAAACTTATTTAAAATTCATTCATTGATTATATAAAAAAGCACCAAAACTTGTCCTATTAAAATCAAGCTCCCTAACTATCAATGATTATAATCTAACAAATATTCTTACATTCCAAAACAGGCTTTATTTCAATAAAGCTCTATTTGTACAAAAAGATGTCAATGGAAATGCCCCTCCCACGATTACCAATAGATTCAAAATTAATGAACACAGGCATAACCATCTACTAACATTTCCCAGACCCAGAAGCAATCTTTACAAAACAAGCTTCATATATTCAGGGAGTGTTTTATGCAACAAGCTCCAAAAACAATTAAAATATATAAAAAATAAAAATCAGTTCAAAAGTCAGTTGAAAAATTAATTGATGGGCTTATACAAAAATGTTTAAGAACTAATCATGAATCCAATCAACCATATTATTTAGATTAGATTTAATGATAATAATAATAATGATAATGATAATAACAATAATAATAATAATAATAAGATAATAATAATAACAATAACAACAATAATAATAATATAATAATAATAATAATAATAATAATAATAATAATAATAATAATATAATAATAATAATAATAATAATAATAATAATGATAATGATAATAATAATACATGGAATTTGTATAGTGCTATATCTTGTAAAAAAAACAAATCAAAGTGCTTGCATTCGACCTACACAACACACAAGCAATCAACAACAATTTACAGCTATAACAAAATCGAATGTGCACTCACACACACGCGTGCGCACACACACACAAAAACATATACTGGTACTCTCTGCTCACCCTACAAAATCTTTCATGTGTGGTTTATTGTGACTGAAAAATCCACATTTTGCTTGCTATAAATGTATGAAAAAGGGGGAAAAGGAGGAGAAAGTGTTTCTTTTTAAAAATTATTTATGAACAGGAAAGGGTATGAGTGATGCATGTAAACAGATGTACAATCTGCAAATTTTAAAGGAGAAAACCAAACCACTCACCTGATGGCTAGATTGGTGAAATTTTTTCATGCATTTTTTCTTACCCAGTTCAATAGCTTTCAGCATATACAGTTTTGATATTAATTTTATCATTTTTATAAATGGGACTACTAGCACTATTACATTTAGGTTACATTGGTTAGTGGTTAGGGCCTTTCTTTTTTTTGTTTTTTTTTTTTGGTTATTTTTGTTTTTGTTCATATGTGTAGGGGGTTTTGTTTGTTAATATAATCATAAATCACCATTATAATTCTTCTGTTTGTGTTTTCCCCCTTCTCCCTTGATACCCCCTCTCCATCCCTTCCAACCCCCCCTCCCCCTTTTTGTTTTTGTTTTGTTTGTTCGTATGTTTGTTAGTGTTTGTTATTTCCTCTCAGTGGTGATGGGTATTGATATATGGCAGTGTTGCGTTTGTTATTTTTTTCTTTTTCTCCCCTCTAATATATAAAGTATGAAATGAAGTTTAAAGATATTGTAATCTGACATAAATTGCTTATTGACATTTCATGGATTCCTTTTTTAAGTCTTAAATAATGGTATTGGTGACATTGTAACTGATATAAGCTGTTTGTTTGACACTTCATGATTTTTTTAAAACTTTAAATGTGTGCATGTGCATACGTGCATACGTCCTGTGTGGGCGAGCGCGCGAACCAGCGCGAACGCGCGCGCGCGTATGTGTGTGTATGTGTGTGTGTGTGTGTGTTTATTTTATTTTATTTTATTTTGTTCTTTTAAACGAGGATAATGTGATAAGCACTTATATGCTTTTTTTCATCCAGTCCCTGTGTGTATGCAGTTGTGTAAATATTGTCATCTGTTCCCACCGGCACACAATGGCCTACTCTTACGAAAAGCGGAACAGGATTTAACGTGTACGCAAGATGTTCTGCGTGCGTTCGCACACTCGCCTCGGTTTACAGTCTCATCCGAAAGACTTTTGGGGAGAGTAGAGTCAGCACTGATGTTAACTCCAGGGGAAAAATCCCCTCCAAGGGGAATCGAACTCAGGTCATCAAATTGCCAGCGCAATGTTCTGATCAATTGGCTATCCCGTCCCCCCTCCCGTGTGTGTGTGTGTGTGTGTGTGTGTGTGTGTGTGTGTGTGTGTGTGTGTGTGTGTGTGTGTGTGTGTGTGTGTGTGTGGTGTGTGTGTAGTGTTGTGTTGTGTGCGTGGCGTGTGTGTAGTGTGTGTGTGTGTGTGTGCGTGCGTGGTGCGTGTGTGTGTGTGTGTGTGTGTGTGTGCGTGCGTGGTGCGTGTGTGTGTATGTGTGTGTGTGTGTGTGTGGTGCGTGCGTTTGAGTGTTGTTTTGTGTTGTGTTGTGTGATTTTGAGTGTGTTTGCTTGTTTTCTAAAGTTATTATTGTTTTGTATACTTAAATCATTGTTATTTTTAATGTTGTGAAATTTTTAGTTATTTTTTAATTTTTTATGGTGTGCTTTTTTTTTTGCTTGTTGCTTTAGGGAGTTTTCTTTGCTTTTGTTTTTTGTTGTTTGTTTTTCTTTAGATAGATGGCTTGATGAAAAAAAGCAAATCAATGCTTATTTAATGTACCATCTGGAAAAAAAAAGATTTGATTTGACACATACACACACAAACATGCGCACACATAAACATGCGCATGTGGGCGCGCTCACCACACGAGCTCGTATGCGCATACGCGCATGCACACATTTAGAGTTTAAAAATATCATAAAGCGTTTTAATAAACAAACTATATCAGTTAGAATATCACTATTACCATTTTTTAAAAGTTGAAGAACAAAATGGCAATCAAATAATTTATATTAGGTTACAATATGTCCACACTTTTAAATCCTACATCATATATCAAAGGAAGGAAAATATAAAAATTCAAACAGAAAAAGTACAAACAAAAACGAAAAACAACAACCAAAATAATGATACAATATAATAATACCCACCACTGATAAAAAAAAACCCACAAAAGAAGAAGGTTGGAATAGATGGGAAGGGGGAAAACACAGACAGCAAACAAAGTCATAATAATGAAAAATGATTATACTACTAAATAAAACCCTTACACATATCAACAAAAAATCCCAATAAAACAAAAACAAAAGGCCTTAATCACTAGCCAAAACAATATCAATTTAATAGTGTTATTAATCCATCAATGATAACAATAAAATAAAATAAACGTTCATGTTGAAACCTATTGAGCTAAGTAAGAAAAAATGCATGAAAAAAGTCATCAATCTAGCCATCAGGTCAGTCATTTGGTTTTCACCTTTTCCATTGTATTTAAATTCGTAAATTTTACACGTGTTTACAAACATCACTCATGCCCTTTCATCAACAAAACAAAACAAAACAAAATAAAATCGTCCTCTCTCCTCTTCCACGTACATATATAGCAAGCAAAGTGTAATGTTTCCAGTCACAAAAAATCATACCTTAAAGATTTTTAGGGGAACAGAAAGTACCAACACATTTAATCTAAACATGGCTGATTGGATCCATGATTAAGTTCTTAAACATTTTTGTATGATACATTATGTGATTTTTTAACTAATTCCTGAACTGATTTCTGCTTTTGATACATTTTAAACACTTTGGTAGAAAGATTCAACCCCCCCCCCCCCCCCAAAAAAAAAAAAAAGAAAAAAAAAAAGAGATAAAGTGTGTGTGTGTGTGTGCGCGCGCACACACACACACACACACACACACACACACACACACACACAACACAACGCGCGCGCGCGCGCGCGCGTGCGCGCGCACGCACGCACGCACGCACGCACGCCACGCACGCACGCACTCACGCACGTGCTTATTTTTTCTGTTATTTTGTTTGTTACGCTTTCTTGTTTCATATGCATTTCTCGTGTGTTTGTCAGTGTAACAATATACAATGTGTTTCTTTGTTGTCCATGTTTGCTCACACCTGCTTTTTTTTTATTTTAGGCTCTGCAAAAGAGAATAATGGATATTGTCTACAAGACGTCAAGGCTAGAATTAGTATGGTCAAACAAAAGATGATTCAGTTTAACAATGTTTGGAAAGACAGATGTATGCCTAAATATCTCGAAATTGAAATCGTTCAAGCACTTATCTGTCTTGTATTGATACATTGGTCAGTAGCCTGGACACAACAAAGTATCGGAAAGAATAGCCGAAATGGGGCTACCTATAGGCGACCTCTAAGAGTCAAAATGGCCAGACGGAGGTAGGCTATATCTGAAAGCATTCTTGATGAGCGCTCATTGCAAAGACAAAATAAATGTCAGTTAAAATTGATAAACACAGACTGAGATATGTTGATCGTGCAAACAGAAACACACAGACAAATTTCATATGATGACGGACAGTCCTTTAAGTCAAGTAAAGTAAAAACAACAAATAACAAATAAACAATCATCTTCCAAATCAAATGTAATCAAAGATGTTACTGCTGAACAACTCAACAATCATTTCATAAACGTCTCTACTAACGTTGTTAACAATGATGATTCAAAATCCAATAACCTCAACACATTAAGACAATACTGCCAAGACAAGCATATTCCGTCAAAACTTCACATACCATTCATTTCAGTTTTTGAGGTATATAATTATTTAATTCACCTCAAACAATCAAGGACACGAGGTCTTGATGGAATAGACAGCAGAATTTTGAAACTGTCAGCTCCAGTTATCACAGACACCCTAACATATATATATAACCAATGTCTTGAAAAGAACTATTTCCCCAATGCCTTCAAAACTGCTAAAGTAATCCCCATCCACAAATCTGGTGACACTTCAGATCCCTCAAATTATAGGCCAATCTCTATTATATCCCTCCTTTCAAACCCCCTGGAAAAACATATAAATAAACACTTAGTCCATCATATAGACACTAACGACCTTCTTCACCCTAATCAATCAGGATTCAGACAATATCACTCATGTCATACTGCACTGACTAGTCTCATAGACAATTGGCTATCAAACATTAATGAAAACAAATTTTGTGGAGTATTATTTGTAGATTTCAAAAAAGCATTTGATACAATTGACCACACACTCCTCATCAGAAAGCTAGACCTGTACAATCTATCATCAGATAGTCTAGAACTACTCGCTTCTTATCTTAAAAACAGACAACAGTGTGTCTCAACAACTACATCCACATCCAATCTAAAACCCATTCATTATGGAGTACCACAGGGATCTATACTAGGACCTATTCTCTTTTCCTTATACATAAATGACCTTCCTCTACTTATCAAATCTAAATGTGAACTATTTGCTGATGATACAACCATACATACAAGCCATAATGACATTGACTCTCTTGCAACCATATTACAACAAAGCTGCAATGATCTTGTCAAATGGACAGAACTGAACCACATGTCTATTCACCCCCAAAAAACAAAATGCATGCTTATCACCACCAGACAAAAGCGACAAAATTTACCTCATAAACAGTTTCCAATCCACATAAGAAAGGAAGCAATTGAACAAACCTCTCATCACAAAGTTCTAGGAGTAACAATCGATGAAAATCTCAGCTGGTTCTACCACATATCTCATCTATGCAAATATTTGTCCCAAAGAGTATACCAGTTGACTAAAATTAAACATTTCCTTGACCACAATTCAAGGAAATTATTCTTCCAAGCTTACATACAATCCTCAATAGACTATGCCTCAACCCTATGGGATTCTGCCAGTGCAAACACTATGAAACCGTTACTAAGTTTGTATAAACGTGCTCTCAAACTTATCCTCCTGAAGAAAACAACCTTATTTGAAGTGGATTATACTCAGTTAAATATTCTCCCCCTACAACAAAGACTAAAATATAACAAAGACATTTTTATGTTTAAGATAATGGCAGAGCTGTCCCCACATCCTTAAGAGATAAGTTCGCAATGAATTATTCCAGAAATACTGAAAAGCCAAGTGTCCCAATCCCAAGAATAGACTTGTTTAAATCTAGTTTACTATACTCAGGCCCTGTGCTGTGGAACTCCCTTCCCGATTCAATTAAAGAGCATCAATCATTGACAACCTTCAAAAATCACCTTCTAATCCACTTGATGCACCAAAAATAATAATAAACCAATTATATCCCCTTCTCCTTCTCCCCCTTCTCCTCCTCCCTCCCTCTGTGGTGTGTGTGTGTGTGTGTGTGTGTTGTGTGTGTGTGTGTGTGTGTGTGTGTGTGTGTGTATGTGTGTGTTGTGTGTGTGTGTGTGTGTTGTGTGTGTGTGTGTGTGTGTGTGTGTGTGTGTGTGTGTGTGTGTGTGTGTGGTGTGTGTGTGGTGTGTGTGTGTGTGTGTGTGGTGTGTGGTGTTGGGTGTGTGTGTGGGGTGGGTGTGTGAGTGTGGTGTGTGGTGTTGTGTGTGTGTGTGTGTGTGTGTGTGTGTGATGTGTGTGTGTGTGTGTGGTGTGTGTGTGTGTGTGTGTGTGTGAGTTGGGTTTGTTGTTGTTGTTGTTCTTCTCCCCTTTTATCAAAACTTATGTTTTATGAGACTATTTTGATGCTAGATGGTGGTGGATTGATGTTTTCAGTCATTAGCCTCATCATATTCTCTGTTTGCTCTTTAATTATTGCGCCCTTTTGTGTGTGTGTGTGTGTGTTGTGTGTGTGTGTGTGTGTGTGTGTGTGTGTGTGTGTGTGTGTGTGTGTGTGTGTGTGTGTGTGTGTGTGTGTGAGTGTGTGTGTGTGTGTGTGTGTGTGTGCCGCGCGTGTGTGTGTGTGTATGTGTGTGTGTGTGTGTGTGCGTGCGTGTGTGTGTGTGTGTGAGTGTGTGTGTGTGTGTGAGTGTGTGTGTGTGAGTTGGGTTTGTTGTTGTTGTGGTCTTTCCCCCCTTTTATCAAAACTTATGTTGTATGGGACTATTTTGATGACAGATGGTGGTGGATTGATGTTTTCAGTCATTCAACCTCATCATATTCTCATGTTTGCTCTTTAATCATTGCGCCCTTTTTTTTTTCTCTCTTTTTTTTTCTCTTTTTTGTGCTGTTTTGTTTTTGTTTGTTTATTTGTTTTTTGTTTGTTTTGTTTTTGTTTTCTTATCCAAATCAAAATAATCATTGATTCTTACTCCATATTTTGTTTCTGAATGAGTGCCTTTTTATAACATTACCTTAATATTGTATCTCTGTCGTATTCCTTACCTGTTGTTGTTGTTCTTTCTCCCCTTTACCAAAATCTTGTTTTATGGGACTTATTTGATGTTAGATGGTGGTAGATTGATGTTTTCAGTCATTTAACCTCATCATATTTTCATGTTTACTCTTAATTATTGCGCCTTTTCTTTGTTTTGTTTTGTTTTTGTTTGTTCTTTGTTCTTCTTGCTTTCTTTATTCAACTCAAAATCATCATTGGTTCTTACTTCTCATTTTCGTTTCTGAATCAGTGACTTTATAACATCACCTTAATATTGTATCTCTGTGTTAATTCTTGCCTGTTGTTTGATACTTGGTATGGTTCCTTACTTTTGGTATTTGGATCATTATAATTGTTGATTTTATTTATATTTTTATTGGCAGTATCTCCCCCCCCCCCCCCTCCAATAAGGATATTAGTTTTTTTTTTTTAAAATTTCCCCCTTTTATCCAAATGTATGATTTGTATCACATGTATAATTTTTGACAGATGGTAGTGGATTGATGTTTTCAGTTGTTTATTCTCTTCTCTTGTTTGCTCTTTACCTATTAACACTTTTCTATTCTTTCATTATCAAAATCTTTTATTGTGACTTCTGATTTTTGTCTTCTGATCGAGTGCATTTTTATTACCTTATCATATATAGTGTCTTTATTCTTGTGTGTTGTTTGGTTTGCGTAAAGCTTTATTGTTTAGTATCTTTTCAACTTGATGTATACCTGAAAGGGGCGGGGACTGGATGTAAAAAAGCACGCAAGTGCTTATCTATTATCCTCGAATAAAATACTTTGCCTTGCCTTGCCTTGCCTTGCCTTGCCTTGCCTTGCTCCCCCCTCTCCTCTCTCCTCTCTCCTCTCTCTCTCTCTCTCTCATCTCTCTCTCTCTCTCTCTCTCTCTCTCTCTCTCTCTCTCTCTCTCTCCTCTCTCTCTCTCTCTCTCTCTCTCTCCTTTTGAACATTGTATTACCTTGACTGTTCAAGGTGATTTAGTATTGTTTTGCTTGTTTCTCTCTCTCTCTCTCTATACATATATATATTCCTTTTCTTTCCATTTTCTTAACCTCTCTTCTTCCACATAACCGTATCATACTATTTGTGCCCGTGATTGCTGGTTCTGTTTATTGAACGTGTTCTTCTGAATAGACTTCAGAGAGTTTATTTGAGTTACTAAATCCATTTTTATATATCATCATTTGTTGTATGTTCAGTGTTTAATATTTTTTTTATTCTTTCTGATACATTTCATCTTTTTGTCCCAATCAAGTGCTTACTCGACTCCCCCCTATTATTACTTTTCCAACTTATTTCTCTTCATCATCACCAAACTTTACACACACTTAACATTCCTCACTAAACTAACTGACAGATGCATTCAAAGCATACTTCATGGCCCTCCAAGGATGGATTACGAATCTGCCACCTAAACATAAACCATGCAGTAAATAAAATCGAAGATATATCAACGCTCATCACAAATCAAGGCAAACCATTTCACATAATTGGCCTTTCTGAGTCAAGACTTTCAAAGCATATAATGGATATGGACATATATATTCCCGGTTACAAAATCCTACGAAGAGATCCACAACAACCCAAAGAAACAGGAATCTTAATCTATATTAGTGAATCAGTAACATTCAAACGTCTTCCCCATCTAGAAAGTCTTGAAGTAGAATCTATCTGGATTGAAGTCTCTGTGAAAGGTTCACACCCTATTGTAATGGGGTTCTGCTACAGAAATCCATCAGAAAGAACAAACTGGATAGACAAGTTTGACTCCATGATGAACGAAGTCCTATTAGAATCCAGAGAAATAATCTTACTGGAAGACTTCAATATTGACCTAGCAAAAGTACACAATCAATGGACCCAAGTTATGAATTCCCTCAATCTTCACCAATTAGTCAATTCACCCACAAGAGTCACATCAACTTCAAGCACAATTATTGATCACATCTACACATCTAACCCTAAAAACATCATAGAAACGTGTGTCCCTGTCTACAGCTGCAGCGATCACTATCCAGTCTGTGCCACATGGTCAAAAAAAGGAACAAAAATTCCCAAACCTGGCCATAAAACTATAACCTATCGTTCTTTCGCAAAATTTGATGAACAGCTTTTTCTCCTAGAATTATGTAACTCCAAGATCTCGAAACATTCAACATTACAGATCCAGACTTAGCAATTGAGCTTTGGATAAAAACTTTTACTGAAATCTACAACAAGCATGCTCCACTAAAAACAATTAGGATCAAACATGTCCCCAAACCGCCTTGGCTCACAAAAGAACTAGAGGAAGCATGTTATCTTAGAGATTTTCTAAAAGAAAATAAATATTATGAGGAGTCAAAAAAATTAAGGAATGCCATAAACTCACAAAAACGTTGAGAAAAAAAGAAATATTTCCAAGATTTACTTTCTTCCAAACAAAACTCAAAGACTATATGGCGAGCAATAAACCAGATAACAAACAATCAGCCATCTTCCAAATCAAACATTATCAAAGACATTTCTAGTGAAAAACTTAACAATCACTTCATCAATGTTTCCTCTAACGTAATTAGCAATGATAATTCAAAGTCCAATGACCTCAATGAATTAAAACATTACTGCCAAGAAAAGCATATTCCTTCTAAACTTCACATACCATTCATATCTGTTTCAGAGGTCTATAACTATCTAACTCACCTCAAACAATCAAGAACATGTGGTCTTGATGGAATAGACAGCAAAATACTAAAACTATCAGCCCCAGTTATCACTACACCCTAACACATATATATAACCTTTGTCTTGACAAAAACTACTTCCCTAATGCCTTCAAATGTGCTAAAGTGATACCCATCTACAAGTCGGGTGATACTTCTGACCCATCAAACTATAGGCCAATCTCTATTATACCTATGCTCTCAAAGCCCCTGGAAAAATATATAAATAAGCACCTAGTCCATCATATAGATATCAACAACCTACTTCACCCTAATCAGTCTGGATTTAGACAAAATCATTCATGCCACACGGCACTGACTAGTCTTGTAGACAATTGGCTATCAAACATTAACGACAATAAATTTTGTGGAGTATTATTTGTAGATTTCAAAAAGGCATTTGATACGATTGACCACAAACTTCTTCTCAAAAGCTAAATTTATATAGCATCTCTACAGAAACCCTAGGACTACTTAATTCCTATCTCACAAACAGGCAACAATGTGTCTCAATAGCTACATCCACATCGAAACTGAAGCCCATTCATTATGGAGTACCACAAGGATCCATACTAGGGCCAATTCTTTTTTCACTATACATAAATGACCTTCCTCTACACATCAAATCTAAATGTGAACTATTTGCAGATGACACAACCATACATACGAGTCATAACGACATTGACTTTCTTGCAACTATATTACAAAAAAGCACTGACGACCTTGTCAAATGGACAGAACTGAACCACATGTCAATACATCCAAAAAAAACAAAATGCATGCTTATCACCACCAGACAAAAGCGACAAAATTTATCTCTTAAACTGTTTCCCATCCAGATCAATAAGGAGGCAATTGAACAAATCTCTCACCACAAAGTCCTAGGAGTAACAATCGACGAAAATCTTAGCTGGTTCTACCACATCTCTCACCTATGCAAGTATTTATCACAAAGAGTATACCAGTTGACTAAAATTAAACACTTTCTTGACCTTCACTCAAGGAAATTATTTTTTCAAGCTTATGTACAATCCTCAATAGATTATGCTTCAACCCTGTGGGATTCTGCCAGTGCAAACACTTTGAAACCATTGTTAAGCCTCCATAAACGTGCTCTTAAACTCGTCCTTTTGAAGAAAACAACCTTACTAGAAGTAGATTATACTCAGTTAAATATTCTTCCCCTACACCAAAGACTAAAATATAACAAAGGCATCATGATGTACAAGATAATGGCAGGAGCCATCCCCACATCCTTGAAAGATAACTTTCCTATGAATCATTACAGAAATACTGTAAAGCCTGCTGTCCCCATCCCAAGAATAGATTGTTCAAATCTAGTTTACTGTACTCAGGCCCTATGTTGTGGAATTCTCTTCCTGGTTCAGTTAAACAGCACCAATCATTAACAACCTACAAAAATCATCTTCTAATCCACTTAATGCATCAGAAGTAACTAACCTTACTTCAACCTCATTCTCCCCCTGTCTGACTCTCTCTCTCTCTCCATCTCCTCTCTACTCTCCTTCTCTCTCATCTCTCCCTCTCCTCTCTCTCTCTCTCCTCTCTCTCTCTCCTCTCTCTCTCTCTCTCTCTCCTCTCTCTCTCTCTCTCTCTTCTCTCTCCTCTCCTCTCTCTCTTTTTTTTTTGTTCGGAAACATGTTTTATGGGACTTGTTTGGTGGTGGATGGTGGTGGACTGACGTTTTCGGTCATTTGACCTCACCATATTCTCATGTTTGCTCTTTCTTTTTGTTTGTTTGTTTGTTTTGTTTTGTTTTGTCTTTTTATCTAATTTATATATATATATATTTTTTCTTCCTTTTAAAAAAAAAAAAAAAAAATTTCAAATCAAAATCATCATTGATTCTTGCTTCATGTTTTCGTTTCTGAATGGGTGTTTTTTGTAACGTTGCCTTGGTAGTGTATCTCTGTATTATTTTTTACCTGTTGTCGTTGTTCTTTCTCCCCTTATATCAAGGTCTTACGTTTTGTGGGACTTGTTTGATGGTGGATGGTGGTCGATTGATGTTTTCAGCCATCTGTCCTCATCATTTTCTCATGTTTGATCCTTAGTTGTTGCGCTGTCGTTTGTTTGCTTTGTTTGTTTGTTTGTGCTTTTTTTGTTTTTTGGGGTTTTTTGTTTGTTTTTGTTGTTGTTGTTGTTGTTTTTTTATATTCAAATCGAAATCGTCATTGAGTCTCGCTTCTTGTTTTCGTTTCTGGGTGAGTGCCTTTTTATAACATTGCTTTAATACTGTATCTCTGTATTATTTCTCGCCTGTTGTTTGATGCTTGGTATGGCTTTTTTGCTCTTGGTGTTTGAACCTTTGTAGTTGTTGTTGTTTTTGGTTGGGGCTGTCTTTTTATCATGATGTTGTCCCTGGGGGGAGCGGGGACTGGATGTGAAAGAGGCACACGAGTGCTTCTCTGTTGCCCTCGAGTGGAGGAATTTTGCCTTGCCTTGCCTTACCTTTTCTCCTCTCTCTCTCTCTCTCTCTCTCTCTCTCCTCTCTCTCTCTCTCTCTCTCCTCTCTCCTCTCTCTCTCTCTCTCTCTCCTCTCTCTCTCCTCTCGCTCCTCCTCTCTCTCTCTCTCTCTCTCTCTCTCTCTCTCTCTCTCTCTCTCTCTCTCTCTCTCTCTCTCTCTCTCTCTCTCCTCCTCCTCTCTCTCTCTCCTCTCTCTCTCTCCTCCTCTCTCGCTATTCCCTTGAAACATCTAGGATGTTTATGTAACTTTTTTTTTTTTTTTTTAATTTTATTTTATTTACATTTTTATTGATAGTATCTCTACCCCCCCTCCCCTCCAATAAGGATATTAGTTAATTTTTTCCCCCCTTTTATCCAATTGTATGACTTATGTCACATGTATAACTTTTGACAGGTGGTGGTGGATTGATGTTTTCAGTTGTTTATTTATCTAGTTTTCTTGTTTGCTCCTT
>CM060324.1:12763088-12785588 GCA_030674155.1 Stramonita haemastoma
CACACACACACACACACACACACACACACACATAGGTGATACCGTCTAATATCACAATTTGTGAATAGACGTTAAATGAATTTGAACACACATAGGTGTTCCCACGCATGTCATCAATGAACTTTATTCTAAAGAAAGTATATGCCTGATTTTAAATAAAATTATTTAACTGAATACAAGACGAATCCATCCGCTGTAAGGCACAAATTTTGGGACATATATGTTCTACTACCTTGCAATCTTAAGATTATGGTCATAAAACCACGTTCATAACCATTTCGTACTCACAATGGACATTGTTATTCAGCCTACTTGATAAGATCATCAATCAAAAAGTTTACACAAAATCAATTACATTGAGATGTGGGTATTAAATTGTACAAAATATGAATGAAACATTTCTCAATATGGATGGTAACACAGAGAGAGAGAGAGAGAGAGAGAGAGAGAGAGAGAGAGAGAGAGAGAGAGAGAGAGAGAGAGAGAGAGAGAGAGAAGAGAGAGAGAGAGAGAGAGAGAGAGAGAGAGAGAGATCACTAACTAGTGACACACAAATCAAATTCTAATATAGTTATAGAAATGAACATCTACACATTCTAGATAAAGTACACATAGTTTATATATACTGTAATGATCAGTCTTTGCCAATAGCTTATAAATATTCATAAAAATGAATAACTACACAGTATAATTAAGATACACATACTAAACTTTAAAAAATTAGAATACTGAAATAACATTTACTAAAGCTCAATAATAGTCAACTTTCAGAATAAAATTAAAAACATGAAATATGAATGCAGCCTTCATCAATATAGAGAAGGGAAAGGGGAGAGAGAGAGAGAGAGAAGAGAGAGAGAGAGAGAGAGAGAGAGAGAGAGAGAGAGAGAGAGAGAGAGAGAGAGAGAGAGAGAGAGAGAGAGAGAGAGAGAGAGAGAGAGAGAGAGAGAGAGAGAGAGAGAGAGAGAAGGCAAGGCAAGGCAAATTCTTTTATTCGAGGATAATAGATAAGCACACATGTGCTTTTTTACATCCAGTCCCCGCCCTTTTCAGGGATAACATCAAAATAAAAGATATTAAACAACAAAACTATACGCAGTACCAAACAACATACAGAAATAAGTATGCTACATATAATAAGGTAAGAGAAATGCGACAGTACACTACATATAATAAGGTGAGAAAGGTGCACTTTTTCAGAAGAGAAAATCAGAAGTCACAATAAAATAATTTGGATTATTAAAGAAGAAGAAAAGAAACGAAAAAAAAAAACAGAACAAAACAAACAAACAAATAAACAAACAAACAAACAAAACAAAAACAAAAACAAAAAAGCACAACAACAACAACAACCAAACCAAACCAAAACAAACAAACAAACAAAAAACTCCCCCCAAAAAAACAAACAAAACAATCAACAACAACAACAACAACGACAACAACAACAACAACAACAACAGCAACAACAACAACAACAACAACAAACGCTAGTAGATAAAGAGCCACCAGGAGCCAGCAGGAGAACATTATAATAAACAACTGAAACATCAGTCTACAGCCATATGTCTAAAGTTATACAAGTCATTTAAATCATACATTTGGATAAAAGGGCGAAAAAATAAATGATATTCTTATTTGAAGGGGCGGGGGAGAATACTATTAAAAAACACACAACAAAAACAAAAACAACAACAACAACAACAACAACAACAACAACAACAAAACAATAAAAAAAAATACACCAAAAAACATCCCAGATGTTTATAGAATTAGCAAAACATTTTTTTTGAAATTGGATAATGATTTCCACACACTCACATACTCTCACACACAGACATACAGACACACAGATAAGAATTACACACATACACACATCCACACCCATGCACACACACAGTGGTAGAGAGGGGGGGAGGAGGGGAGTGTGATTTGTTGTTTTTAATGCATCAAGTGGTTAAGAAGGTAATTTCTGAAGGTTGTTAATGATTGGTGCTGTTTAATTGAATCAGGAAGGGAGTTCCACAGTGTAGGGCCTGAGTATAGTAAACTAGATTTAAACAGGTCTATTCTTGGGATTGGGACACTTGGCTTTTCCATACTTCTGGAATGATTTATTGGGAATTTATCTTTTAAGGATGTGGGGACATTTCCTGTCATTATCTTAAACATCATGATGCCTTTGTTATATTTTAGTCGTTGGTGTAGGGGGAGAATATTTAACTGAGTATAGTCTACTTCTAGCAAGGTTGTTTTCCTCAAAAGGACCAGTTTAAGACCACGTTTATACAGACTAAGTAACGGTTTCATGGTATTTGCACTGGCAGAATCCCACAGGGTTGCTGCATAGTCTATTGAGGATTGTATATAAGCTTGAAAGAACAGTTTCCTTGAATGGGAGTCAAGAAAGTGTTTGATTTTAGTCAACTGGTAGACTTTTTGGGACAAATATTTGCATAGATGAGATATGTGGTAGAACCAGATGAGATTTTCATCGATTGTAACTCCTAGGACTTTGTGGTGAGAGGTTTGTTCAATTGCTTCCTTTTTTATGTAAATTTTAAACAGTTTATGTGATAATTTTTGTCGCTTTTGTCTGGTGGTGATAAGCATGCATTTTGTTTTTTGGGATGAATAGACATGTGGTTTTGTTCTGTCCATTTGACAAGTTCGTCAGCGCTTTTTTGTAGTATGGTTGCAAGATAATCAATGTTGTTATGGCTCGTATGTATGGTTGTGTCATCAGCAAATAGTTCACATTTGGAATTGATATGTAGAGGAAGGTCATTTATGTATAATGAGAAGAGAATTGGTCCCAATATGGATCCCTGTGGTATTCCATAATGAATGGTTTTTAGTTTGGATGTTGATGTAGTTATTGAAACACACTGTTGCCTGTTTGTAAGATAGGAATCTAGTAGTCCTAGGGTTTTTGAAGAAATGTTATACAGTTCTAGCTTTTTAAGGAGAAGTTTGTGGTCAATTGTATCAAATGCTTTTTTGAAATGAACAAATAATACTCCACAAAATTTATTGTCATTAATGTTTGATAGCCAGTTGTCAACAAGACTAGTTAGTGCTGTGTGGCACGAGTGCTTTTGTCTAAATCCAGACTGATTAGGATGGAGTAAGTTATTGGTTTCTATATGATGGACTAAGTGTTTATTCATATGTTTTTCCAGGGGTTTTGAAAGGATAGGTATAATAGAGACTGGTCTATAGTTTGAAGGATCTGAAGTATCACCTGACTTGTAGATGGGGATCACTTTAGCACATTTGAAGGCGTTGGGGAAATAGTTCTTATCAAGGCAAAGGTTGTATATATGTGTTAGGGTGTCTGTGATAACTGGAGCTGATAATTTTAATATTTTGCTGTCTATTCCATCAAGACCACGAAAGAGAGAGAGAGAGAGAGAGAGAGAGAGAGAGAGAGAGAGAGAGAGAGAGAGAGAGAGAGAGAGAGAGAGAGAGAGAGAGAGGAGAGAGAGAGAGAGAGAGATTTGATTTGATTTGATTTATTTGATTTGATTTGATTTATTCTTTTCTATTGAGGATAATGGAATAAGCACTCTTGTGCTTTTTTACATCCAGTTTCCATGTGTATGCAGCTGTGTAAATGTCATCTGTTCCCACCGCCACACAATGGCCTACTATTACGAAAAGCGGAACAGGATTTAATGTGTGCGCAAGATGTTCTGCGTGCATTTGCACACGGGGCCTCGGTTTAAAGTCTCATCCGAAGGACTTTTGGGGAGAGTGGATTCAACACTGATGTTAACTCCGGGAGAAAAATCTCGACCAGACTCGAATCGGGGTCGTCAAATTGCCAGCGCAATGTTCTGACCACTAGGCTATCCGTCCTCTCAGAGACAGAGACAGACAGAGAGAGAGAGGGGGGGGGGGGGCCTCTGAACGATTTTTTTGTAGGCCACCGGACCCATTACTATTTCACACACTCGCTATCCTCCCCCCCCCCCCCCCCCCCCCCTCACATTAATTTCGTTCTCAATCCTTTCCAAGAATGCACCTGAAAACTTCCAAGCACAACATTATAACATTCACTTGTGGTATTAGCATATATCTGATTAGAATGTTCGCAACATTTTAGACTAAACATAAATTTAGTAACTAACTAACTAAATGAATGAATAACTAAAATTGATTAGAGAATTGATAATTAGGGCACAAATTGTACACAGAGTAGCATAAGACACTGAAACAACTTGAGAAATAGGTTAATCATTTTGCTACAGCTATCATTCTAAAGCAGAACGCCTTTTGTTGGAATGATAATTATAAGAATCGTCTTAAGTCATGAAGGCTGTTGTCATCTTGCATCATAAGTTTCAATGTTTTTTTCCGAAGGGTATTGCCTATGTAACCCCCCTCACAAAAACGTATTTTTGTGTTTGGCGTTACTAAGCGTTAAGTTCAGTAACTCCCTTGTAGAGTTGAGTGATGGCCCCTTAAAAAGACATGCCTATCGGGATATTTCTGTTTTTTAAATCTCACTTCCTGCCTGGGCCTAGTGGGGGAAAGGAGCGTGACTGGACTCTCTGAGTCTGGATGTTCCTGATTAAGGTTTGGTTTTATTTTAATTTCGTTTTTGGTCATACGATCTGTTTAAGCCAATTTTAGCTTAATTCAGATTAGTTGTGGAAGGTTCAGGAAAACTATATGTTTGATTTAATTTCACAGGCTTTCAACCTGTGAATTAACAGTGAACGTAAGTGATCGCTTTGAACAAAGGAAGCCTGGGTAAATTTTGGCACTGTCATGGTCTTTGTTGTAAGATTAATTTTTGGTAGGATATTGTTCAGCTATTAAAATGCTGGGAATATTCTAGTGTGACTTTACACTACAAATGTATGGGTGTGAAGGACTACTTAATTTTTGTAATGATTTTATCACTACGAATTCTGACGTATTTGTGATATATCATTTAGAAGACTCAAACAGTTGAAATACCAGTGGGGGCATCAATTTAGTTTAAGAGGCTTTTAGCCTGTGAACTAACAGTGAGACCTAGTGGTCGTTTTGAATAAAGAAAGTATGTGGTAAATTTTAACACAGTCATGGTTTTTTTGTAAACTTAATTTTTGGTAGAATATTGTTCAGCTATTATTAAAATGCTGGAAATATTCTAGTGTGGCTTTACACTACAAATATATGGGTGTGAAGGCCTTCTTGATTTTTAAAATGATTTCATTGATTAAGAATTCTGCTTTATTTGTAATAAATCATGTAGCAATTCTAAAACAGGTGTAATGGCATTGGAATGTCATTTGGGACATTGATTTTAAGTAAATTAGTTCTTCTTATTAATGTTGGCACAGTTTCATAGGATGGACCATCATCTGTCCTAAAGTAAATGAGACATGTTGGGATGCTTGCAAAGTTTCATAGGATGGACCATCATCTGTCCTAAAGAAAAGTAAATGAAACATGTGTAAAACTAACTACTAAAATTATGTAATAATTTTAGAGGTGATGTTAGATTGTTTTGAGAATATTTAATTCTCATGAGAATGGCAAACTGGATAGGGTGAGAGTACCTTTTGGTAACTGAGCTTAGTGTTATAAACTAGCTCAGTGATTGATTGGCTTTGTGGTGATGTTTTTTACATTGTATGTTCTTTTTATTACAGGAACATCGTTTTTTTTTTCCCCTGTCACCTTCTCCTCACACCATCATCCCATCCCCACTCTCATGGTTCTGTGTTTGTAACTAAGACTGAGCCATTGATTCTAAATATTTGGAACTGAACAGAATATATATTTTGTGTTTTTGAATTGTACTTGTAGTACAATTGGTGTTTTATGTTGAAGTGGTAGTGTTGTAGGTTGTGTTGTGGAATATATGTGGTAAACCCAATTTGCTCGGTCTGGAGTCGCATTGAATGAATGGTGTTATTCGTCACGTTCAGTGTATTCAGTGTGGCTGCTGAGTGAGTTGAGGTTAATTAATTTCACTTCACCTACTTTCCTACCTTTTCTGTATTTCTTTTCCCCTATTTTTCTACTATCCTCTTACTATCCCCCCTTTATCACTCCCCGGCCCATAAGTAGCTGAGCCCTACTCTTCTTTAGGGTTACTGAAGAAACTAGGAATTATTCTAGGACTCTAAATTTCCAGTACCAAATTAGGCGGAATGGAAATTAGAGTGGCGACTTAGATAATTCCCGTGTAGGACCGTTACACCTATAACGAGATGGGATGTATTTTTGTCGCAAATCATTCAAAGATTTACAGTAAAATAAAGTGTGTACTTCATCTTCAAGACAAGAATTACATAGCGGACATTTCAGATCACCTGGATTGAAAGTAGCATATCGCATTTTATGTGTAGCCTACGTATTTCAGTTGCACCGATTCTAAATCGGATGAGCACATCTCTGATGTGTTTGTTAGTGATAATGGTGAAATACGATTCCAGTGATAGAGAGGATTTAAAATTCCAATAAACTGCAAACCTACTGCTTTCTTGAATATGCGCGTGCCAATTTTGACTGTGACAATCAATCAATCTCTGCTTGAATGTAGATAAGAATTCCCTTATATTTTGCCACACCTTGGTTTTCCCAAACAAACCCAAATCCAAATTTATACGTGTCGCGCACATGTGATGCCCAGCACATCCGCCCTTGATCACATAATGTTAGAAGCATAATATAGGACTGACCAGGGAGTCTGGCCTGATTCATTCTTGTAAGACGTAGCCAATATTTTATGCATGACATAAAAGAAAATATATAGGGGGCTATCACCCAGTTTCACCATAAACCATATCATTTGGTGTTCTGGGGCTGACGTTTAACAGCTTTTTTTAAGGCAAACGTGTGTACTTTCTCCGATATAGAAAAGTAAGTCATGCCCCATATTTCAGAACCATACAAAAGAATCGGTCTTATCTGTGAATCAAATAATCTAAGACAAATATCAACTGAAAAATCACCTAGTTTCCAGAGGGTTCTAAAATTAATGTCAATAACCCCTTTCCTTGCTTTAACTGACATCTCACCAACAGCTTTTGAAAAGGATAGCCTGGTGCTGAAAACCAGACCCAAATATTTATAACAATTCACAATTTCAATTTTACAACCATCGTATGTCCATGTTTCATGCCGAGAAATGTAACCACCATTTCTAAAAATAACTATATTAGATTTTTCCAGATTGACCTGTAAATCTAATTCAAGTGCCTTAGTAGCAAGAGTATTAAGCTGAGTTTGTAAGCCAATGACAGCGTCTGACAGAAGTACAATATCATCTTCAAAAAGCATAATAAACAATTCAGTCATGCCTGGATTCAGTTGTATGCCATGGCGCCCGTTTTCTATAACGCAACTAGCAAGTTCATTTATGAATACAGAAAACAGTAGAGGACTTGTAATTTCACCCTGCTTCAAACCCTTCTGACAGAAGAAAGCATCAGAAACCCTACCTCCACATCTAACCCGGGCTTTCACGGTTTTATACATACTCATAATGGTCAGTAGTATCTTACCTCTTATTCTAGATTTGTGTAGTATGGGCCAGAGTTTACTATGTGAAATAAAATAGAAAGCCTTACGAAAGTCAATAAATGCTATATATAACTTTTTCCTCAGTAGTAAATGTTTCTGAATCATACAGAACAACGTAAAAATATGGTCTATTGTAGAATGGTCTGTTCTAAAACGAGCTCGAATTTCCCCTAATAAATTGTTACTTTCTACCCATTTAGACAGTCTCCTGTTGATGATATAGCTGTATAACTTGCTGCATATATTCAAAAGTGAAATACCCCTGTAGTTGTCTGGTTTGTGTATACTGCCTTTTTTATGCAAAGGGTGAATGATTGATTGGGTCCATGCCTCAGGGTACTGGCCTGATGCAAATACAGCATTGAAAAGATGGAATAAAAAAGGAACAATTTTTTCTTTAGAATATTAAAAAATTTCAGGTATAATGCCATCTGGACCTGCTGCTTATTATGTTTCAGATAATCTAAAGAGTGTTGTGTAACCCCCCTCACAAAAACGTATTTTTGTTTGGTGTGTTACTAAGGGTTAAGTTCAGTAACTCCCTTGTAGAGTTGAGTTCTCTCCCCTTAAAAAGACATGCCTATTGGGATATTTCTGTTTTTTAAATCTCACTTCCTGCCTGGGTCTAGTGAGGGAAAGGAGCGTGACTGGACTCTCTGAGTCTGGATGTTCCTGATTAAGGTTTGGTTTCATTTTGTTAACTTCGTTTTTGATCAAACTATCTGTTTAAGCCAATTTCAGCTTAATTCAGAATAGTTTTGGAAGGTTCATGAAATTTATATGTTTGATTTAATTTCACAGGCTTTCAACCTGTGAATTAACAGTGAACCATAAGTGATCGCTTTGAACAAAGGAAGGGTGGGGTAAATTTTGGCACCATCATGGTCTTTGTTGTAAGATTAATTTTTGGTAGGATATTGTTCAGCTATTAAAATGCTGGAAATATTCTAGTGTGACTTTACACTACAAATATATGGGTGTGAAGGACTACTTAATTTTTGTAATGATTTTATCACTACGAATTCTGACGTATTTGTGATATATCATTTAGAAAACTCAAAAAGTTGAAATATTGGTGGGGGCATTAATTTAATTTGAGAGGCTTTTAGCCTGTGAACTAACAGTGAGACCTAGTGGTTGTTTTGAACAAAGCATGTAAATGTTAACACAGTCATGGTTTTTGTTGTATGTTTAACTTTTGGTAGAATATTGTTCAGCTATTATTAAAATGCTGGAAATATTCTAGTGTGGCTTTACATTACAAATATATGAAAGCCTACTTGATTTTCAAAATGATTTCATTCACTAAGAATTCTGATTTATTTGTAATAAATCATGTAGCCATTCTAAAACAGGTGTAATGGCATTGGAATGTCATTTGGAACATTGATCTTAAATAAATAAGAGTCCTTTTTTATTAATGTTAGCACAGTTTCATAGGATAGACCACTATCTGTCCTAAGGAAAATGAAACGTGTGAGTATTTGAAATATGCGGTAGGCTTGGTTTTGTGGTGATGTTTTTTGGGAAAAAAAAATTTTTTTTTTCCCCCCCCCCCCCCAAAAAAAAAAAAAAAAAAATTTTTTAAAAAAAAAGGGTTTTAATTGGAAAAAAAAAAAAGGGCCCAAAAAAAAACCCCAAAAAAACCCCGGGGAAAAATTTTTTAAATTAAAACCCCCCCCACCCAAAAACCAAAAAACCCCCAAAAAAAACCCCCCCACAAAAAAAAAAAAACCCCCCCCCCAAAAAAACCCCCAAAAAAAACCCGGGGGGGGCCCAAAAACATTTAAAAAATTTCCCCCCGGGGGGAAAAAAAAAGGGGGGGGGTTTTTTTTAAAAAAAAAAAAAAAATTCAAAAAAAAATTTGGGGGGGAAAAATTAAAAGGTTTAAAAAAAAAAAACCCCTTTTGGGGGGAAAAAGGGGGGGGGGAAAAAAGGGGGGAAAAGGGGGGGGGGGGAAAAAAGGGAAGAGAGGGGGGGCCCCAAAGAAAAAAAAAAAAAAACCCCCGGGGGATTTTAAATTTTTTTAAAAAAAAAAAAAAAAAGGGGAAGGGAAAAAAGGGGGGAAACCAGGGGAAAAAATTTTTAAAAAAAAGGGGGGCCCCTTTTTGGGGTTTTTCCCTTTTTCCGGTTTTTTAAACCTTTGTCCCAAGGCCCCCCGGGAAAAATTAAAGGGGGAAAAACCTTTTTTTTTAAAAAAAATGGCCCCCTTTTAAGTTTTTTTTTTTTAAAAAATTTAAAAACCCCCAAAAAAATTTTTCCCAAAAAAAAAACCCCCTTTTTTTTGGGGGGAAAATTTAACCCCAAAATTTCCCAAAATTTTTTGAAGGGGAAAATTTGGGGGGGGTTTTTTTTTGGGGGGGGGTTTTTTTTTCCCTTTAGAAAAAAAAATTTTTTTGGGGGGGAAAAAAAAGGTTTTTTTTTTTTTGGGGGGGCCCCCCCCCCCCCCCCTTTTTTTTTTTTTGGGGGGGGGGGGTTTTTTTTTTTTGGGGGGAAATTTTGGGGTTTTTTTTTTTTAAAAAAAAAACCCAAAAGGGTTTTTAAAAAAAAAGGGCCCCTCCCAAAAAAAAATACCTAAAAATTTTTTAAAAAAAAACCCCCCGGGGGGAATGGGGGGAAAAAAAAGGGAAAAAAAAGGGGCCCCCCCCTTTTTTTTAAAAAATTTTTTTTTTTTTTGGGGGGGGGGGGGCCCAAAAGGGGGGGGGGCCCCCCAAAAAAAAAAAGGGGGAAAGGGAAAAATTTTTTGGGAAAACCCCCCAAAAAAGGGGGGGGGGGTTTTTTCCCAAAAAAAAGGGGGAAAATTTTTTTTGGGGGGAAAAGGGGCCCCCCGGGGGGGGGGGGGAAAGGGGGAAGGGGGGGGGGTTTTTTTTAAAAAAGGGGCCTTTTTTTAAAAAAAAATTTTTTAATTTTTTCCGTTAAAAAACCCTAAAACCAAAAGGGGGGGTTTTTTTTCCCCGGGGAAATTGGGGGGGAAAAAAAAAAAAAAAGGGTTTAAAAAAATTTTTTTTGGAATTTATTTTTAAAAAATTTTTTTTCCTTTTTGGGGAAAAGGAAAACCCCCCCTTTTTCATTTTTTTTTAAAAAAAAAAAAAAAAAGGGGAAAAAAAAAAAAAAAAGTAAAAATAAAAAAAAAAAAAAAAAAAAAAAAAAAGGGGTTTTTTTTTAAAAAAAAAAATTTTTTTTTTTTTTTTTTTGGGGGTTTTTTTTGGGGGGGGAAAAAAAAAAAAAAAAAAAAAAAAGGGGGGGGAAAAAGGGGAAAAGGGGGAAGGGGGGAAAAAAAAAAAAAAAAGGGGGGGGGGATAAAAAAAACCATTTTTTTTTTTCCCCCTTTTGGGGGGGCCCCCCCCAAAAAGGTTAAAGGCCCCCCCTTAAAAAAAAAGGGAAATTTGGGGGGAAAACCCCCCTTTTTTCCCCCCCCCCCCTTTTTGGTTTTTTTTTTTTTTGGGGGTTTAAAAAATTTTTCCCTTAAATTTTTTTCCAAAATTTTTTTTGGGTTTTTTCCCCCCCTTTTTTTGGGGGGAAAAAAAGGAAAGGAAAAAAAGGGGGTTTTTTTTAAATTTTTTTTTTTTCCCCCCCTTTTTTTCCCCTTTTTTTTTTTTTCCCCCACCCCTTTTTTTTTTTTTTTTTTCCCCCCCCTTTTTTTCCCAACCCCGGGAAAAAATTTTTTCCCAAAACCAACTTTAAAAAAATTGTTTTAACCCCAAAAACCCCCGTTAAAAGGGGTTTTTCCCCCTTTTAAAAACCCCCGGGGAAAAAATTTTAAAAGGAACCTTTTTTAAAAAAAAAAAACCCCCCCTTAAAAAAAAAAAAAAACCCCCCCCCAAAAAAAAAAAAAACCCCAAAAAAAAACCCCCCTTTTTTTTAAAAAAAATTTTTTTTAAATCCCTTTTTTTTTTTAAAAAAAATTTTTCCCTTTAAAACAAAAAAAAAAATTTTTTAAAAAAAAAAAAACCCCCCCCCCCCCCCCCTTTTTTTTAAAAAAAAAAAGGGGGTTTTTTTTTCCCAAATTTTTTTTTAAGGGGTTTTTTTCCCTTTAAAAAAAAATTTTTTGGGGGGGAAAAAGGGAAAAATTTGGGGGGGGGAAAAAAAAAAAGGGGGGTTTTTTTTTGGGGGGGGGAAAAAAAAAAAGGGGGGAAAAAAAAAAATTTTTTTTTTTTAAAAACCCCCCTTTAAAAAAAAAAATTTTAAATTTTTAAAATTTTTTTTTTAAAAAAAAAAAAATTTTTTCCCGGGTTTTTAAAAAGGGTTTTTTTTTTTTTTTTTTTTTTGGGTTTTTTTGGGTTTTTTTTTTTTTTTAAAAAAATTTTTTTTTTTGTATTTTTTTTTTTAAAAAAAAATTTTTTTCCCCCCTTTTTTTGTTAAAAAAAAATTTTTTTTTAAAAATTTTTTTTTTTTTTTAAACGGTTTTTTTTTTTTTTTTTTTTTTTTTAAAAAACCCCCCCAAAAAAAAAAAAGGGGGGTTTTTTTTTTAAAAAAACCCCCTTTTTTCCCCCCCCCCCCCCCCCCCCCTTTTTTTTTTTTTTGGGGGGGGGAAAAAAAAAAAAATTTTTTTTTAAATTTTTTTTTAAAACCAAAAAAAAAAATTTTTTTTTTTTCTTTAAATTTTTTTCCCTTTTTTTTTTCCCCCTTTTTTTGGGAAAATTTTTTTTTTTTTTTTCCCCCCCCCCCGGGGGGGGTTCCCCCCCAAAAAAAAAATTTTTTGGGGGGTTTAAAAAAAAACCCCGGGGGGGGTTTTTTTTTTTTAAAAAGGGGGGTTTTTTTCCCCCCGGCCCCCCCTTTGGGGGCCCTTGGGGAAGGGAAAAAATTTTTTGGGAAAAAAAGGGGGAAAAAAAAAAAACCTTTTTTTAAAAAAAGGGGGGAAAAAAAAAAAAAAAATTTTAAAAAAAAGGGAAAAGGGGAAAAAGGGGGAAAAAAAAAAAACCCCCCCCCCAATTTTTTTAAAACCAAAAAAAAAATTTTTTTTTCCCCAAAAACCCCCCAAAAAAAAAATTTTTCCCCCCCCAAAAAAACCCCCCCCCCCTTTTTTTTTTAAAAAAATTTTTTTGGGGGCCCCAAAAAAAAAGGGTTTTTTTTGGGGTTAAAAAAAGGGTTAAATTTAAAAAATTTTCCCCCCCCCCCTTTTTTTAACCCCTTTTAAAAATTTCGGTTAATTTAAAAAGGGGAAAAAAAAAAAAAATTTTTTTTCCCCAAAAAAATTTTTTTCCCGGGGGGGGCCCCTTTTTTTTTTTGGGAAAAACCCAAATTTTTTTGGGGGGGAAAAAAAGGTTTTTTTTTCCCTTTAAATTTTTTTAAAAAAAAAAAAATTTTTTTTAAAAAAAAAAAATTTTTTTTTTTTAAAAAAAAAAAAAAAAATTTTTTTTTTAAAAAATTTTTTTTAAAAAAAAATTTTTTTTTTTTTTTAAAAGGGGGGGGAAAAAATTTTTTTTAAAATTGGGTGGGTGTTTTGGGGTTTTGGGGGGGCCCCCGGGGGGGGTTTTTTAAAGGTGGGGGGTTTGGGGGTGGGGGGGGTTTTTTTAAAGGGGGAAAAAAGGGGGGGGGGGGGAAAAAAGAAAAGGGGGGAAAAAAGGGGGGTTTGGGGGGTTTTTTTTTTTGGGGGTTTTTTTTAAGGGGGCCCCCCCCCCCCCTTTTTTTTTTAAAAAGGGGGGGGGGGCCCCCTTTTTTTTTTTTGGGGCCCCCGGGGTTTTTAGCAAAAAAAAAAAAAATTTTTTTAAAAAAAAAATTTTTTTGGGGGGGGAAAAAATTTTTTTTTCCGGAAAATTTTTTTTTTTCCCCCCCCCCCCCCCTTTTTAATTTTTTTTTAAAATTTTCCCCAAAAAAAATTTTTTTAAAATTTTTCCCCCCCCCCCCCCCTTTTTTTTTTTTTTTTTTTTCCCCCCCCTTTTTAAAAAATTTAAAACCCCTTTTTTTTAAAACCCCGGGAAAAAAAAAAAAACCCCAAAAAAAATTTTGGAAAAAGGGGGAAAAATTTCCTTTAAAAAAAACCCCTTTAAAATTCCCCATTTTTTCCCCAAAAAAATTTAAAAAAAAAGGGAAAAAAAAAAAAAAAAAACCCCCCCCCAAAAAAAAATTTTTCCCCAAAAAAAAAAAATTAAAAAACCCCAAAAGCCCAAAAAAAAAAAACCCCTTTAAAAAATTTTTAAAAAAAACTGGGGAAAAAGGGGGAAAAAAATTTTAAAAAAAAACCCCCCAAATTTTAAAAAACCCCCCCCAAAAAAAAATTTTTTTAAAAAAACCCCCCCCCCCCCCCCCAAAACCCCCCCCCAAAAAGGGGGGGGAAAAAAAGGGGGGGGAAATTAAAAATTTTCAATTTTTTTGGGGGGAAAAAAAATTTTAAAAAAAAATTTTTTAAAAAAAAAAAATTTAAAAAATTTTAAAAAACCTTTTTTAATTTTTTTTTTTTTTTTGGGAAAAAAAAAAAAATTTTTAAAAAATTTTTTTTTTTAACCAAAAAAAAAAATTTTTTGGAAAAAAAAAATTTTTTAAATTAAAGTTTTTAGGTTTTTTCCAAAAAAATTTTTTTTCCCCCCAAAAAAAAAAAATTTTTTTTTTTTTTTTTTTTTTTTTTTCCCTTTTTAATAAAAAAAAAAAAAACCTTTTTTTAAAAAAAAAAAAAAAAAAAAAATTTTTTTTCCCCCCCCCTTTTTTAAAAAAAAAAAAAAAAAAAAAGGGAAAAAAAAAAAAAAAAAATTTTTAAACCCCCCCCAAAAAAACCCAAAAAAAAAAAAAACCCCAAAAAAAAAAAAACCCCAAAAAAAAAAAAAAAAAAAATTTTAAAACCCCCCTTTCCCCCCCCCCCCCAAAAAAAAACCCCCCCCCCAAAAGTTTTTTTTAAAAAAAAGGGGGGTTTAAAAAAAAAAAATTTTTAAAAAAAAAAAAAAAAACCCCCCAAAACCAAAAAAAAAAAAACCCAAAAAACCAAAAAAAAAACCCAAAAAAAAAAAAAAAAACCAAAAAAAAAATTCAAACCCCCCCAAAAAAAAAAAAAAAAACCCCCCGCCAAAAAAAAAAAATTTAAAACCCCCAAAAAAAAAAAAACCAAATCCCCCCAAAAAAACCCCCAAAAAAATTCCCGAAAAGAAAAAAATTTTGGCCAAAAAAAAAAACCCAAAAACTTAAAAAAAAAAAACCCCGGGGCCCCAAAATTAAAAAAAAAAAAAAAAAAAATTTTTTTAAAAAATTAAAAAAAAAAAAAAAAAAAAAAAAAAAAATTTTTTTTTAAAAACACAAAAAGCCAAAAAAAAAAAAACAAAAAAAAAAAAACCCCCCCCCCCCCCCAAAAAAAAAAAAAAATTTTTTTAAAAAAAAAAAAAAAAAACCCCAAAAAAAAAAAAAAAACCCAAAAAACCCCCCAAAAAAAAAAGGGGAAAAAAAATTTTTCCCCCAAAAACCCAAAAAAAAAAAAAAAATTTCCCCCCAACACCCACCAAAAAAAAAAAAAAAAAAAAAAACCCCCCCCAAAAAAAAAAAAAACCCCCCCAAAAAAAAAACCCAAAAAAAAAAAAATTTTAAAAAAAAAAAAACCCCCAAAAAAAAAAAAAAAAAAAAAACCCAAAAAAAAAAAAAAAGGGAAAAAACCCCCCGGAAAATTTTAAAAAAAAAAAAAAAAATTTTTTTTAAAAAAATTTTTTCCCCCCCCAAAAAAAAACCCCCCAAAAAAAAAAAACCCCCCAAAAAAAACCGGCCCCCCCAAAAAAAAAAAATTTAAAAAAAAAAAAAGGAAAAAAAAAAAAAAAAAAACCCCCCCCAAAAAAAAAAAAAAAAAAACCCAAAAACCCCCTTTCCCCTTTTTTTTTTTCCCCCCCCCCCCAAAAAAAAAAAAAAACCCCCCCCAAAAAAAAAAAAAACCCCCCCAAAAAAATTTTTTCCCCCCCCAAAAAAAAAAAGGGGGGGGGGGGGGGGGGCCCCCCCCCCCCGGGGGGGGGCCCCAAAAAAGGGGGAAAAAAAAAAAAAAAAAAAAAAGGGGGGGGCCCCCCCCCCAAAAAAAAAAACCCCCCCCCCAAAAAAAAAAAAAAAAAAAAAAAATTTTAAAAAAAAAAAAAAAAAAAAAATTTAAAAAAAATTTTTTTCCCCCCCCCCCCAAAAAAAAAAAAAAAAATTTCCAAAAACCCAAAAAAACCCACCCCAAAAATTTTTTTTAAAAACCCCCCCCAAAAAAAAAAAAAAACCCGAAAAACCCCCCCCCCCCCAAAAAAAAAAAAAAAAAAAAAAACCCCTTTTAAAAAAAAAAAAAAAAAAAACCCCCCCCAAAAAAAAAAAAAAAAAAAAAAAAACCCCCCCAAAAAAAAATTAAAAAAAAAAAAAAAAAAAACAAAAAAAAAAAAAAAATTTTTCCCAAAAAAAAAAGAAAAAAAAAAAAAAAAAAAAAAAAACCCAAAAAAAAAAAAAAAAAAAAAAAAAAAAAAAAAAAAAAAAAAAACCCCCCCCAAAAAAAAAAAAAACCCAAAAAAAAAACCCCCCCCCCCAAAAAAAAAAAACAACCAAAAAAAAACCAAAAAAAAAAAAAAAAATCCCCCAAAAAAACCCCAACCAAAATTTAAAAAAAAAACCCCAAAAAAGGAAAAAATTTTAAAAAAAAAAAAAACCCCAAAAAAAAACCCCAAAAAACCCCCCCAAAAAAAAAAAAATTTAAAAAAAAAAAAAAAACCCCCCCCCCCCAAAAAAAAAAAAAAAACCCCACAAAAAAACCCCCAAAAAAACCCCCCAAAAAAAAAAAAAAAAAAAAAAAAAAATTTCCCCAAAAAAAAACCAAAAAAAAACCCCAAAAAAAAAATAAAAAAAAAAAACCCGGCCCCCAAAATAAAAAAAAAACCCCAAAAAAAAAAAAAAACCCCCCCAAATTCCCCCAAAAAAAAAAACAAAAAAAAAAACCCCAAAAAACAAAAAAAAAAAAAACCAAAAAAAAAAAAAAAACCAAAAAAAAAAAAAAAAAAAAAAAACCCCCCCCCCCCCCCAAAAAAAAAAAAAAACCCCCCCCCCAAAAAAACCCAAAAAAAAAAAAAAAACCCCAAAAAAAAAAAAAAAAATTAAAAAATTTTTTTTAAAAAAAATTAAAAAAAAAAATTAAAAAAAAAAAACCCCAAAAAAAAAAAATTTTTTTAAACCAAAAAAAACCCCAAAAAAAAAAAAAAAAACCCCCAAAAAAAAAAAAAAAAAAACCCCCCAAAAAAAATTTTAAAAAAAAAAAAAAACCCCCAAAAAAAATTTAAAAAAAATTTTAAAAAAACCCCCTTTAAAAAAAAAAATTTCCAAAAAATTCCAAAAAAAAAAAAAATTTAAAAACAAAAAAAAAATTTTTTTCCTTTTTTTTTAAAACCCCCAAAAATTTTTTTAAAACCTTTTAAAAAAAAAACCCCAAAACCCTTCCCCAAAAAAAAATTTTTAAACCAAAACCCAAAAAAAAACCAAAAAAGGAAAAAAAAAAAGGGTTCCCCCCAAAAAAGGGGAAAATTTTTAAAAAAAAAGGATTTACCTAAAAACCCCCCCCCCAAAAAAAATTTCCCCCCAAAAAATTCCCCAAAAAAAAAATTTTTCCCCAAAAAAAATTTTTCCTTTTTTTTTCCCCCCAAAACCCCCCAAAAAAACCCCCAAAAAGGGAAAAAAAAATTTAAAAAAAAACCCAAAAAAAAAACCCCCAAAAAAATTTTTAAAAAAGGCCCAAAAAAAAAATTTTTTTAAAAAGGAAAAAAAAAAAAAAAAAAAAAAAAATTTTTTTTTTTTTAAATTTTTTATGTTTTAAATTTTTTTTGGGAAACCTTTTTTAAAAAAAAATTTTAAAAAAAAATTTTTTTAATTTTTTTTTTTTTTTTTTTAAAAAATTTTTTTTAATTTTTTCCCAAAAAATTTTGAAAAAATTTTTTTTTTTTAAAAAAATTTTTTTTTTAAAAAATTTTTTTTTAAAAATTTTTGCCTTTTTTGGGGGTTTTTTTTTTTTTTTTTTTTTTTTTTTTTTTTTTTTGGGGATTTTTTTAAAATTTTCCCTTTTTTTTTTTTTTTTTTTTTTAAAAGATTTTTTAAAAAGGGGGGATTTTTTTTTTTTAAAAAAATTTTTTTTTTTTTTTTAAAATTATATTTTTTAAAAATTTTTTTTAAATCTGATTCATATAACTTTAAATCGGGTTTTGGGTTTCTAATTTTATATCTATTTTAAAAAAACAGTTTTGTTTTTGTTTTTTAGTTCTGTTTTTTTTTTTTTTTGTTTTTCCCCTTTTTACTGTTTGTTTCTGGTTTTTTTTTTGCTTCTTTATGGGTTTTTTTTTTGGGTTTTTTTTTTTTTTTTTTTTTTTTCTTTCTTCATATTTTTTTTGGATGTTTTTTTAAATACGTTTTTTGACTGGTTTTTTATGATGAAAAGTTAAATTTTAATATGGCCCCCTCTCCCCTCTCTCATCCCCCTTTAAAAATTTCCCCCTCTCTCCATCCCTCTCTCTCTCTCCTCTCCCTCTCTCTCTCTTTTGTGTTTAAGGGTTTTTTTGTTTGTTTTTTTTTTTGTTTTTTTATGTGTGGGGGTTTTTTTTGGGGTTTTTTTTGCGTTTTTGCTCCCCCCCCCCCCCTCACACACACACACAAGCACACACAAGCACACACACGCACACACAAGCACACACACCACACACACACACAACACACACACACACACACACACAACACACATGGAATGTATTATTTTTCATATGAATGTTTTGGCTTATAGATTTGTAATGCCTTATGTACCGTCGTCCTGAATAATTGCATTTTCTCTTTCATCTTCATTAGTAAATTTTGTATCTCTTAATGTATCGAGTTTGATTTTAAACTTGTTTGTGTAACCTTGTTTGCCCCTATTTGTTACTTCTTTTATACAATTTTGCTCTTTGTTTGTTTTGCTTTCGGGATTTTTCTTTTCATTGTTAGGCCTGGCCACATTGTGAGCTTGGGCCTATAGATAATAATAATAATAATAATAATATAATAATAATAATAATAATAATAATAATAATACATGGAATTTGTATAGCGCTATATCTTGCAAAAACAAATCAAAGCGCTTGCATTCGACCTACACGACACACAATCAGCAACTATTTACAGTTTTGACAAATTCGAATGTACACACACACACACACACACACACACACACACACACACACACACACACACACACACACACACACACACGCATGCACACACGCACGCACGCACGCACGCACGCAGCACGCGCGCGCACGCACACACACCTACAAACGTTATGCACTTTGGCAGGTGGATGTTGAAGGCAGGGACAGGTAAGAGATGGAAGCGGAAGGAGAAAAACTTAGGTTTGAAATAAGTGTGTCTTGAGGTTGGATTTAAAAGTGTCATAAGTAGGCTTTTGTCGGAGGGAGAGAGGAAGGTCGTTCCACATCGATGGACCAGAAACAGAGAAAGAGCGGCGACCAACGGTAGATAGGTTGAATCTGGGTGTTCTTAGGGACAAAGTATCTGCCGACGAGCGGAGGGAGCGAGAAGGTGTGTACAAGTGAAGACATTCACAGAGGTAGGAGGGTGCAGTATTGTGG
The DNA here is from genome assembly GCA_030674155.1 of Stramonita haemastoma. NCBI lineage: Eukaryota > Metazoa > Mollusca > Gastropoda > Neogastropoda > Muricidae > Stramonita > Stramonita haemastoma. Next base: position 12,782,147 of record CM060324.1, read on the forward strand.
AGACATTTGTAACAGAGGGTATTGATCTTGTAGTTTACTCTCTGTGGTACGGGCAGCCAATGAAGAGATTGCAAGAGAGGGGTAATGTGCTCAGATTTTTTCTTTCTGAGGACCAGACGAGCTGCAGAGTTTTGTATGCGTTGAAGGGAGTGGATGGATGATGCTGGCAGACCAGCCAAAAGAGAATTGCAATAGTCCAGAGTGAGAGAATAAGAGAAGTAACAAGTTTGGAAGTTGCATCAGTGGACAGGTACTTTCGAATTGCACTAATACGCCGTAGTTGATAGTAGCATGACTGACAGGTTTGGGTAATGAATTTTTGCATGGAGAGAGTGTTATCGACAACGACTCCTAGATACTTCACAGAAGTGGATAGCGGAACTGACGTATTGCCGAATTCTATTGAAGTTATTGGAATGGAGGAGAGTTTGTGTTTGGTGCCTACAAGCATGGCTTCGGTTTTATCTGCATTTAGTTGTAATTTAAATGAAACTTGTCTCTTCTAATTTGGAAGTTGCTCAATCCTTGAAATTCATTGACATGATTTTCACTGATACACTGTTCATTCTATATGTTTTAACAAGTATACCAAATGTCCAATGTGTAATAATCAAAATTCAAAAACCTTAGTCTCGTAAAATGGCCCTTTGATCTTCTTCATTTCCCTTCCACTGACATGAATAGCTTCACAAGTGCACACATACATGAGTGGGGCTAGAGTTTCCTCCATAAACCAGAAAAATATATGCATACACGCCTTATTTAGAAACACAAACCTGACATGCATCATACACACAAAACAGCATAAACTGATGCCCTTTAGACCGACTGTAGCAGGCAAGCCACCGGACAGCGTGGCGCAGATCACCAATCTCTCGCCCATGAATTCCTGGATATGTAATATTGAATCAGCAACATATATACCAGGCCTCTCTACCGTCTTTGTTTTTTTCAAAACCATCAGATAATAGTTCACCTTGAGGAGAGACACACATTGTCATCGTATACCAAACCCAAGAAAATCAACATTTGGTGTATACTGTAAAGGTTCAGGCTAGCTGAAGCTGTTTCTGGAATCTACCCTGGCAGTGCCACCATTAATTTGCTGCATGCCCAAACAGCTTTTCCAGCTGTCTCTCACTTTGTCTGCCTGACTGTCCACCTGTTCATCTGTCCACACCCCCTTCCCCATCTGTTTTTAAACACAGTAACAAACAACTGTAAAATTCTTTAAACACACACACACACACACACACACACACACACACACACACACACACACACACACACACACACACACACACACACACCAGGGTACAAGCAGCTGCATAGAAAAAACAACAACAAACAAATTGCATATTCACTTTAGAATATTATGGCCACAAAATACGTAATGATACAAAATATTTATCCATATCTATTCATACTGTAGTCATCATTTATATATTAAAGAAAACTATGCACAAGGGCCAATAATGATATTTATATGCACACATATAAATTTATATATATATATATATATATATATATATATATATATATATATATATATATATATATATATATATAATATATACATATATATATATATGTGTGTGTGTGTGTGTGTGTGTGTGTGTGTGTGTGTGTGTGTGTGTGTGTGTGTGTGTGTGTGTGTGTGTGTGTTATATGTGTTGCTGCTCTAACACTGACTTGGATAAGAAAGATAAAAACAAGCAGTCATAAGTGGAAAAGTATAATACTATCAATATATCCAAAGATCTCTTTAACTGATAAAGTAGGTTGTGAACTCGAATTCAATGAGACGCGTCTAAATATGTTTTGGAAAGATGTCTTGTCTGCATACAGGCAGTTTGGGAGAAAACAAAGCTGTGAATCCAATGAGACTCCTTTAGAACCTATTTTCTTCAATTATGAAATTAACGTTGGAAATAAAACAATATTTTGTAAATCCTGGATAGATAGTGACTGTTTCATATAGGTGATGTCATGAATGATAAAGCTGAACATCTGACGTTTCAACATTTTAAGATAAATACAGCATGAATACAGACTTTATTACATACACAGGAATAGTACAAGCATTTCAAAACTTTATGAAAAAAAACGCTTTGCACCAAAAAGAAATAAAGTACCACCTTGCCCAAAACACTGCGAACTATATATTCTTCAGGCAAAGGTGCAAGATATATTATGAAATTTTAAGTGCAAACCTTCCGAAAACAAAATGCTGCAACAAATTGGACGAACAATTGGCCATGAAAATCAACTCAGAAAAAAATATTTCAGAAAATAAAGCAGAATCAATCAATCAATCAATCAATCAATCAATCAATCAATCAATCTATCTATCTATCTATCTATCTATCTATCTATCTATCTATCTATCTATCCCTCAGTCTGGCGACCGGAAGGGGGGGGGGGGCACCCCTGAAGACTTGACAACCAGTTTCCTCCATTCCTCTCTCCGTTCTGCCTTTCTCAAAGCTTTGTTGAGTTCTAGGCCTGTCCATTCGCTGATGTTGTCCTCCCATCTCTTCCTGCCTCTTTTTCTTCCTCCTTGGACAGTGCCTTGCAGTATTGTTTTTGCAAGTCCTTTTGATGCCCCTACCATTTGAGTTTACGCTTCTTTACGACTGACAGAAGGTTTTCGTAGAGACCAATGATTTGCTGGATACTGTTATGCATGTCTTCGTTGCTTATGTGGTCTCTGTTGGAGATGCCAAGAAGTCTCCGGAGGCATCGCATCTCCACTGCCTGTACTCTTCTCTCCAAATCTGCAGTCAGGGTCCACGATTCAAAGGCATACAGGAATATGGACATGACAAGGGATCACATTAGTCTGATCTTGGAGTTGAGTGAGATAATATATTTTTATCTTTCCAGATGGTGTTCAGTTTTGACAGTGATGTTATTGTCTTTGCAATCCTGCATACTCCCTCTGGCTTGGACCCCTTGTCTGATACAACAGCTCCCAAGTACTTGAAGCTTTGAACCGTTTCCAGCTTCTGGTCGTTGACCCTGGTATCAGTGCCGATGCTCTTGGCGTTATTGGTCATCACTTTGGTTCTCTGCACTGATTTCTATGCCGTATGTTTTAGAGGCCTTGTTCAGGTGTTCTATTAGGCTGACAAGCTCCTGTTCTGATCCTGCTAGTCCGTTAATGTCATCTGCGATGCAGAGGTTTGTGATCATTCTGCCACCAATGCTGACTGATCCCTCATGGTGTTCCAGTGCATCAGCCATGATTCTCTCAAGGAAGATGTTTAAAAGAGTGGATGAGATTTGACAGCCCTGCCTCACTCCACTGTTGTTCGAAATCACTCTCCAATGTTGCTGTTGTAGTACACTGCACTGGTGACCTTGTTGTACAGCTCTTTGATGCCTCTTAACAGGTTTGCATTCATGCTATACAAATTCATTCTTTGAGCGAGTGCTGAAA
>CM060324.1:12790588-12815588 GCA_030674155.1 Stramonita haemastoma
TCTTCCAGAAAAGACTTGACTAAAATCTTCAGGATCTGTGCTGATTGTGTGTCAACATCTTATTCTTCAGGAGTGCGCTGATTGAGCATCAGAATATACTCTAGTAATGGCCTTCACTAAGGTGTGTGTATGCGTGTGTGTATGTGTGTGTGTGCAAGTGAACAAAATGATTGTGTACACATAAACATATGTGCAAACAATACCACAAGATTGCAAAGACTGTTTCCTGTGCTCCACGCCCCATGGTCTCGAGTTATTCACTTGGTGACAGACTGATATCTATATACTTTACCAGATATTTTGTGCTCGAAGTGTGCCCACCTGCAGTGCTCTGAATGTGTAGCACACAGTGACTGATCAGTGCCAGATCTTCTTTCATATGACTAAAAAAAAACAAAAACAAAAACAACTCAGGATCTGTGCTGATTGTGTGCCAACATTCTATTCTTCAGGACTACACTGATTGTGCATCAGGATATACTCCAGTATTCTGGCCGTGACTATTGTTTCCATTGCTGTTACAGGTGTACTTTTTATATTTTGAACATTGTATTACCTTGACTGTTCAAGGTGATTTAGTATTGTTTTGCTTGTTTCTCTCTCTCTCTCTCTCTCTCTCTATATATATATATTCCTTTTCTTTCCATTTTCTTAACCTCTCTTCTTCCACATAACCGTATCATACTATTTGTGCCCGTGATTGCTGGTTCTGTTTATTGAACGTGTTCTTCTGAATAGACTTCAGAGAGTTTATTTGAATTACTAAATCCATTTTTATATATTATCATTTGTTGTATGTTCAGTGTTTAATTTTTTTTTTTTATTATTCTTTCTGATACATTTCATCTTTTTGTCCCAATCAAGTGCTTACTCGACTCCCCCCTATTATTACTTTTCCAACTTATTTCTCTTCATCATCACCAAACTTTACACACACTTAACATTCCTCACTAAACTAACTGACAGATGCATTCAAAGCATACTTCATGGCCCTCCAAGGATGGATTACGAATCTGCCACCTAAACATAAACCATGCAGTAAATAAAATCGAAGATATATCAACGCTCATCACAAATCAAGGCAAACCATTTCACATAATTGGCCTTTCTGAGTCAAGACTTTCAAAGCATATAATGGATATGGACATATATATTCCCGGTTACAAAATCCTACGAAGAGATCCACAACAACCCAAAGAAACAGGAATCTTAATCTATATTAGTGAATCAGTAACATTCAAACGTCTTCCCCATCTAGAAAGTCTTGAAGTAGAATCTATCTGGATTGAAGTCTCTGTGAAAGGTTCACACCCTATTGTAATGGGGTTCTGCTACAGAAATCCATCAGAAAGAACAAACTGGATAGACAAGTTTGACTCCATGATGAACGAAGTCCTTTTAGAATCCAGAGAAATAATCTTACTGGGAGACTTCAATATTGACCTAGCAAAAGTACACAATCAATGGACCCAAGTTATGAATTCCCTCAATCTTCACCAATTAGTCAATTCACCCACAAGAGTCACATCAACTTCAAGCACAATTATTGATCACATCTACACATCTAACCCTAAAAACATCATAGAAACGTGTGTCCCTGTCTACAGCTGCAGCGATCACTATCCAGTCTGTGCTACATGGTCAAAAAAAGGAACAAAAATTCCCAAACCTGGCCATAAAACTATAACCTATCGTTCTTTCGCAAAATTTGATGAACAGCTTTTTCTCCTAGAATTATGTAACTCCAAGATCTCGGAAACATTCAACATTACAGATCCAGACTTAGCAATTGAGCTTTGGATAAAAACTTTTACTGAAATCTACAACAAGCATGCTCCACTAAAAACAATTAGGATCAAACATGTCCCCAAACCGCCTTGGCTCACAAAAGAACTAGAGGAAGCATGTTATCTTAGAGATTTTCTAAAAGAAAATAAATATTATGAGGAGTCAAAAAAATTAAGGAATGCCATAAACTCACAAAAACGTCGAGAAAAAAAGAAATATTTCCAAGATTTACTTTCTTCCAAACAAAACTCAAAGACTATATGGCGAGCAATAAACCAGATAACAAACAATCAGCCATCTTCCAAATCAAACATAATCAAAGACATTTCTAGTGAAAAACTTAACAATCACTTCATCAATGTTTCCTCTAACGTAATTAGCAATGATAATTCAAAGTCCAATGACCTCAATGAATTAAAACATTACTGCCAAGAAAAGCATATTCCTTCTAAACTTCACATACCATTCATATCTGTTTCAGAGGTCTATAACTATCTAACTCACCTCAAACAATCAAGAACATGTGGTCTTGATGGAATAGACAGCAAAATACTAAAAATATCAGCCCCAATTATCACTGACACCCTGACACATATATATAACCTTTGTCTTGACAAAAACTACTTCCCTAATGCCTTCAAATGTGCTAAAGTGATACCCATCTACAAGTCGGGTGATACTTCTGACCCATCAAACTATAGGCCAATCTCTATTATACCTATGCTCTCAAAGCCCCTGGAAAAACATATAAATAAGCACCTAGTCCATCATATAGATATCAACAACCTACTTCACCCTAATCAGTCTGGATTTAGACAAAATCATTCATGCCACACGGCACTGACTAGTCTTGTAGACAATTGGCTATCAAACATTAACGACAATAAATTTTGTGGAGTATTATTTGTAGATTTCAAAAAGGCATTTGATACGATTGACCACAAACTTCTTCTCAAAAAGCTAAATTTATATAGCATCTCTACAGAAACCCTAGGACTACTTAATTCCTATCTCACAAACAGGCAACAATGTGTCTCAATAGCTACATCCACATCGAAACTGAAGCCCATTCATTATGGAGTACCACAAGGATCCATACTAGGGCCAATTCTCTTTTCACTATACATAAATGACCTTCCTCTACACCTCAAGTCTAAATGTGAACTATTTGCAGATGACACAACCATACATACGAGTCATAACGACATTGACTTTCTTGCAACTATATTACAAAAAAGCACTGACGACCTTGTCAAATGGACAGAACTGAACCACATGTCAATACATCCAAAAAAAACAAAATGCATGCTTATCACCACCAGACAAAAGCGACAAAATTTATCTCTTAAACTGTTTCCCATCCAGATCAATAAGGAGGCAATTGAACAAATCTCTCACCACAAAGTCCTAGGAGTAACAATCGACGAAAATCTTAGCTGGTTCTACCACATCTCTCACCTATGCAAGTATTTATCACAAAGAGTATACCAGTTGACTAAAATTAAACACTTTCTTGACCTTCACTCAAGGAAATTATTTCTTCAAGCTTATGTACAATCCTCAATAGATTATGCTTCAACCCTGTGGGATTCTGCCAGTGCAAACACTTTGAAACCATTGTTAAGCCTCCATAAACGTGCTCTTAAACTCGTCCTTTTGAAGAAAACAACCTTACTAGAAGTAGATTATACTCAGTTAAATATTCTTCCCCTACACCAAAGACTAAAATATAACAAAGGCATCATGATGTACAAGATAATGGCAGGAGCCATCCCCACATCCTTGAAAGATAACTTTCCTATGAATCATTACAGAAATACTGTAAAGCCTGCTGTCCCCATCCCAAGAATAGATTTGTTCAAATCTAGTTTACTGTACTCAGGCCCTATGTTGTGGAATTCTCTTCCTGGTTCAGTTAAACAGCACCAGTCATTAACAACCTACAAAAATCATCTTCTAATCCACTTAATGCATCAGAAGTAACTAACCACACCTCATCCTGTTGGAAAACCTCTCTCTCTCTCTCTCTCTCTCTCTCTCTCTCTCTCTCTCTCTCTCTCTCTCTCTCTCTGTTTTTTTGTTCGGAAACATGTTTTATGGGACTTGTTTGGTGGTGGATGGTGGTGGACTGACGTTTTCGGTCATTTGACCTCACCATATTCTCATGTTTGTTCTTTCTTTTTGTTTGTTTGTTTGTTTTGTTTTGTTTTGTCTTTTTATCTAATTTATATATATATATTTTTTTTTCTTCCTTTTAAAAAAAAAAAAAAATTTCAAATCAAAATCATCATTGATTCTTGCTTCATGTTTTCGTTTCTGAATGGGTGTTTTTTGTAACGTTGCCTTGGTAGTGTATCTCTGTATTATTTTTTACCTGTTGTCGTTATTCTTTCTCCCCTTATATCAAGGTCTTACGTTTTGTGGGACTTGTTTGATGGTGGATGGTGGTCGATTGATGTTTTCAGCCATCTGTCCTCATCATTTTCTCACGTTTGATCCTTAGTTGTTGCGCTGTCGTTTGTTTGCTTTGTTTGTTTGTTTGTGCTTTTTTTGTTTTTTGGGGTTTTTTGTTTGTTTTTGTTGTTGTTGTTGTTTTTTATATTCAAATCGAAATCGTCATTGAGTCTCGCTTCTTGTTTTCGTTTCTGGGTGAGTGCCTTTTTATAACATTGCTTTAATACTGTATCTCTGTATTATTTCTCGCCTGTTGTTTGATGCTTGGTATGGCTTTTTTGCTCTTGGTGTTTGAACCTTTGTAGTTGTTGTTGTTTTTGGTTGGGGCTGTCTTTTTATCATGATGTTGTCCCTGGGGGAGCGGGGACTGGATGTGAAAGAGGCACACGAGTGCTTCTCTGTTGTCCTCGAGTGGAGGAATTTTTGCCTTGCCTTGCCTTACCTCTCTCTCTCTCTCCTCTCTCTCTCCTCTTCTCTCTCTCTCTCTCGCTCCTCCTCGCTCTCTCGCTCGCTCGCTCGCTCTCCTCGCTCGCTCGTCTCTCCTCCTCTCCTCTCTCTCTCTCCCTCTCTCTCTCTCTCTCTCTCTCTCTCTCTCTCTCTCTCTCCTCTCTTCCTATTCCCTTGAAACATCTAGGATGTTTATGTAACTTTTTTTTTTTTTTTTTTTTTTAAATTTTATTTTATTTACATTTTTATTGATAGTATCTCTACCCCCCCTCCCCTCCAATAAGGATATTAGTTAATTTTTCCCCCCCTTTTATCCAATTGTATGACTTATGTCACATGTATAACTTTTGACAGGTGGTGGTGGATTGATGTTTTCAGTTGTTTATTTATCTAGTTTTCTTGTTTGCTCCTTACCTACTAACACTTTTTTATTCTTCCATAATCAAAATATTTTTATTGTGACTTCAGATTTTTGTCTTCTGATTGAGTGAATTTTTTATTACCTATCATATATAGTGTCCTTATTCTTGTGTGTTGTTTGGTACTGCGTAAAGCTTTATTGTTTATCTTTTCAACTTGATGTATCCCTGAAAAGGGCGGGGACTGGATGTAAAAAAGCACATGAGTGCTTATCTATTATCCTCGAATAAAAGACTTTGCCTTGCCTTGCCTTGCCTTGCCTTGCCTTGCCTCTCCCCCCTATGTCTCCACTCCCTCCCAACACACATACACACAATACTTTTATTACAGAATTGATGATTACATGGTCATGAACAGTAACTAACAAGAATTATGATAAAAAAACACTTTCATTTGTTTGTGTACATGGTTAAGAAAAACAAAGAAATATAAAGAAAGAAAACAAAACCTTTCTTCATGTATAAAACATGGTGAACTGACATGAATCATACAAAACCAAAGAAGTACTAACAGGAGTGCTCTTCATCAGCTTACATTGATTTATGCTTCTTGTACTGATGTTTGTGCCTTTCTGCTGTATTGTTTTGATTGAATACATTTTTTTTTTATTTGTGTTGTGACACATGATTTGCACAATTAAGACTTACTTTCTAGTCTGCTAACTGTGTTGTTGTTGTGTGTTCCCCAAGTGTAACCTTCTGGGGGTCACCCAGAGAGTGCACTCTGACTCACTCATCCGGCTAATGGCTACAAAATCTTTAACCATTTGGCTTTTTAAAATTAACAGAATAAAGCCTTTATCACAATATTTAGAAATTGAGCCATTTTCCTGTTTTTGTTGCCAACAGTGGAGAAATAGTCATATAGATATATAGGCTACTGATGATACTAATACATCCTAATGCTGAGTTAATGCTAGAGAAAACGTTGTTATTTTATTCTGTGTTCAGTAGATTTCTTGGAATTCTGTTAATCTTGCCCCTTTATAGGTAGGTATTTATTTGTACTTAATTTGTTTGCCGTCCAAATCACAAACTGTGCATGACGTTAATTTAAAGACTACTTGTATACACACACACACACACACACACACACACACACACACACACACACACACACACACACACACACACATATATATATATATATATATATATATATATATATACATATATATATATATATGTATATATATATATATATATATATATATATATATACATATATATATATATATATATATATGACTATTTCTCCACTGTTGGCAACAAAAACAGGAAAATGGCTCAATTTCTAAATATTGTGATAAAGGCTTTATTCTGTTAATTTTGTAGCCATTATCAAAACAGCAGCAGGTGGTTCATATCTTCAGATATATGCAAATGAAGTCACGTGTTCCAAAAAATGTAACAGCATTTCACTGTGACACTGTTGTGCCTATAACTTTAAATGAAAACATGTATTTACAACAAACAGTATTCAGAAGTGAAGTTACTACTTAGTACCAACCATTAGACACAAAGAAACCCAAAACAATTTTTTAATTATGGGAGTAGGTACCGGCAATAAGTGTGACACTGTAATGCATGTTACCAGGGGGTCATGACAATATCACACAGCCAAGACATTCTGGACCAGTATTCAATGAATACCTCAGCATCATTAGTTATTGCATGTAGATTAAAGCCATGGAATGGAAAACAGATTGTGCAAAACACACCTCTGATATAGGCCTTTAAAGTTTGTGTGGTAACATTACACATGACACCAATTATGACATTTGAATAAAAACCAAAGCAAACTGTTGATGTACAACAATACTTTTATTACAGAATTGATGATTACATGGTCATGAACAGTAACTATTAAGAATTATGATAAAAATTTTCATTTGTTTGTGTACATGGTTAAGAAAAACAAAGAAATGTAAAGAAAGAAAACAAAACCTTTCTTCATGTATAAAGCATGGTGAACTGACATGAATCATACAAAAGCAATAAAATCAAGACAAATCAACAAGTAGTTCAGATATAAAAAGATGATTAACTGACTGGAATTTTTTTTAATCGATAAAGACAATTTAATTTGTTTATGTTTAGTAAGGCAGTGAGTTTGGCCCAGGCCAAAAGCTGTGTGGGGTATTGATGTCAGCTAATTGCCAAGGCCTACACTAGAATGTTGTAATGTTGTAAAATGTTGTTTTGAGATTGCCTTTAGCCATGACAAGCTCTTAATAACAACATGCACTCTCCTGTAATTAAAGGAGAAAAATTCCTCTGAAGTTGCAGTATTGCTGCTTATATGGTGAGGTACTTGGAAACAGTCATACATGCAAACTGCTCATTCAGTGTGCACTTTCAATCTCACAGTGATTCCCAGGTGGGATGAGTTATTTATTTATTTATTTATTTATTCTTTTATATCGAGGATAACAGAATAAGCAATCATGTGCTTTTTTTCATCCGGTCCCCGTGTGTATGTAGTTTTTGTAAATATTGTCATCTGTTCCCACCGGCACACGATGGCCTACTCTTACGAATAGCGGAACAGGATTTAACGTGTGCGCAAGATGTTCTGCGTGCGTTCGCACACGGGGCCTCGGTTTAAAGTCTCATCCGAATGAGTGAGTCAGAGTGCACTCTCTGGGTGACCCCCAGAAGGTTACACTTGGGGAACACACAACAACAACACAGTGAGCAGACTAGAAAGTAAGTCTTAATTGTAAAAATCATGTATCACAACACAATAAAAAAAAAACTGTATTCAATCAAAACAATACAGCAGAAAGGCACAAACATCAGTACAAGAAGCATAAATCAATGTAAGCTGATGAAGAGCACTCCTGTTAGTACTTCTTAAGTTTTGTCCACTATTTAAAAATCTCCCATTTGTGTGTGTGTGTGTGTGTGTGTGTGTGTGTGTGTGTGTGGTGAGAGGAGAGAGAGAGAGAGAGAAGAGAGAGAGAGAGAGAGAGAGAGAGAGAGAGGAGAGAGAAGAGAGAGAGAGAGAGAGAGAAACTCTTCTTTATGTGTGGTGTGGTGTGTGTGTGTGTGAGAGAGAGAGAGAGAGAGAGAGAGAGAGAGGAGAGAGAGAGAGAGAGGAGAGAGAGAGAGAGAGAGAGAGAGAGAGAGAGAGAGAGAGAGATGAGAGAAACTCTTCTTTGTGTGTGTGTGTGTGTGTGGTAGTGTGTGTAGTGAGAGAGAGAGAGAGAGGGGAGAGAGAGAGAGAGAGAGAGAGAGAGAGAGAGAGAGAGAGAGAGAGAGAGAGAGAGAGAGAGCAGGAGACAGACAGACTGATACAGAGAGAGAGACAAACACACACACACACACACACACACACACACACACACACACACACACACACACACACAGAGGGAGACAGAGAATTGTGTGTATGTGTGTTGGGAGGGAGTGGAGACATAGGGGGGGGGGAGGAGGGAAGAGAGAGAGAGAGAGATGGGTGGAGTGGTGGTTGGAAAGAGCTAACAGCTCTGGTACCATGACAACTTACAGGCACCTGCCGAAAACAAGGTAACAATTGGGGGAGGGGGGGGGGGAGAAAGAGAACTGTGGCCGTGGATGGTAGACTGTAGAGAAAGGAGGAAGGGTTCAACAGGTCATTTCGTCAGTGTTGACAGCTCCTGTCACTGTCTGCTCTCTCCCCACGTCACAGACTGGAGGCAAGTTACCAACAATCTTCAAACTGATTTTGTTTCTCTTCTTATGTTTATTGGCCAATGTACAACAGCTGAATATGATAAAATATGTAAAGAAAAGTTCTAAAGATGGTGCCAGTAAAGAAATATGAAATGAGAGCAAACCTTCATTTCATGTGACTCCTTTTAACATTTCCACACATCTCATTTTTGTCAACCACATTAACACAAGACTCACAGAACAAAGAATACTGACACAAGAACATGCATAAACATATTATTTGCCTAATCCATTACAAATTCAGAGAAGTACACTTACCAAAAATAACTATTTTGCTGATTTGTCCTCGAAACTATTGTTCCACACACACAAGTTACGTGCACTTCCAGCAGAGAGAAGGTGTGACACATCACTCATTTTTACCTAATACGTCACTTTCTCCCCTCAAATTCACAGAAAAACGTCACAGACGCTGTTCTATTCCACAATTCATCGAGGCAAACAGCAAACAGTGGACTGCCCTGTGTGATATAATTTTGCTAAGCACATTAATTCTGCCAGTAACGTGTATTTGATCTGTGACGCAAAACGGATTTTTTTAGACTACATTTACTCATTTGATTTCCAGTATGAAACTGCAGCTTGATATTAATTTTCGCTCGATAAATAATAGATAGGTAACCAAATTTTGTGCAATTATGGTCTGCTGACTTGGTGCTGAAAGCAAAAATTCGGTCATGATCTGTGACGTGGCTGGCAACTACAAAACCCGAAATTCACAATCGTTGTTTGTCAAGAAAACTATTTAAAAACACCAGTTCTTTACGTAAGTATTTCAATACATCTTTAATCTTTAGTTCTATGAAAGAATTTTTGACTAGGGGTTACGATCTTCGCAGTAGTGAACTTTAGAAGCCAGTAGGGGTAAGCATTCCGATTTTTCGTCACCATTTTTAGGCCATTTTCGCCAGAAATTTCTCTCTCATAAACATAATTTTCTGTTCTGGGTCTTGTTTCTGCTCGCACTGTTTCCTTGATATATGTGAAATGTATTAAGTGATGATAAATGGTTCAAACATATTTTGTTTAAGTGTAATGGAAAGTTTTAGAGGGTGACCCCCCAATGACCCCAACAGTGGAGAAATAGTCATATATATATATATATATATATATATATATATATATATATATATATATATATATATATTGTACACACACACACACACACACACACACACACACACACACACACACACACACACACACACACACACACATTCAAAATGACGGAGACACTCAGAAACTAATTTCTCTCTGTGCAAAAAGTTGGTGCATGCTTGTGTCCAAAATGAAGAGGCGGAGCATGACCACACGCTCTACTGCCATCCCTGTCAGAGCCACTGCACAGGGATCCGCAGCCACTCCCCTTCTTCAAAGCCAAGATCCACAGCAAAAGAAGCGCGGACTGAGTCACCGGCAACCGGGCGCTTGAGCTTTTCAGCTGCTCATGAAGAATCCGCTGCAAATCTGGCCCCAAAAAATAAAAACTATCTCCAGAATGTAGATGTTCCCAACAGCATTGCCGACCTGACGAAAATTATTTCGACGCTATGTGAATGCGCCTCCTCTCTCAAAAATGCTGGAGGAGGTACAAATCGCAAAAGGAAAAGCACAGAACTCTTCGCATTACCATGGCGACCAAAGGAACGCAATCGGACAGCCCTAAACCAGACACCAAGCCGTACTTACGTCGAGGTTGCTGGCTCCCCCCCACGGGCAGGTCAGGCATGTGCATCCAACGCACCACCGAAGATGCCCAGCCGCCGACAGGGACCTTGGCCTACAGCAGTGAAGAGAGGCAAGTCATCTTCTAGGTAAGTAGTCTTTTGATTGTGACGACATAGCAATTCATGACGTCAAGAAGAAAAGCCTGTAGGGCATACAAGCAGAACACAGAAAATTTTCCAAAAGTCAGTATTCTGCATGAATCGGTTCTGAACCAAATGGAAAAGAAACGATTTGGCCAGTCCTATGACATGAATGTCTCCATGTAGAAAACATCCAATTTTTCGGAGACACAAAAATCCCTGAGGGCTGTAACCATTCATCAATCAACCAGAGGCAGTGGTGGTGCACAGAGGCATCAGTGATCTCAAACAAAAGATGCCCTTGATCTGAGCAAAATATTTCTCACCACCCTCAGAGAAGTCGCCATGAAAAATCCCCAAACCCCGTTTGATGTCAGCAAAGCCACTGCCCTTAAAGATTCACAATTAGAAGTTAAACAACAACTGTTTAGTGTCATGGTCTGTCTATCTATCTATCTATCTATCTATCTATCTATCTATCTATCTATCTATCTATCTATCTATCTATCTATCTACCTATCTATCTATCTACCTACCTATCTATCTATCTACCTTCCTATGTATATATATATATATATAGAGAGAGAGAGAGAGAGAGAGAGAGAGAGAGAGAGAGAGAGAGAGAGAGAGAGAGAGAGAGAGAGAGAGAGAGAGAGAGAGAGAGAGAGAGAGATGTATATCCGTTAGTCTGGCAACCGTGGGGGCACCCTGAAGACTTGACAACCAGAATAGCTGATCTACCAAAAATGTTTTCAAAAGATTCAGTTTTAGTCCAATATGCTGATATTTGCTTATGGATAAAGGTGACATAAAAACAAAAAAGTCCACTCAGAACTTTCAATTATATTTTTTTTAAAAACTTTACCAGTAAAATTTGAATAAAATCAGCTCATTTATGACAGAAAATGGGCTTAGTTTGTCGCTTGAAAAAACAAACATGGTGCTTTTTATATCAGATAATGACCCTGAGAAACTCTCTACTTTTACTATAGATGACACTAAATACAATACATCCAACATGCTAAGTTTCTAGGAGTTTTTCTGACTACTAAATTGTCCCTGTATAACCATATTAGCTATACACTAAATAAAGCTAGAAAGATATTAAATTTCTAAAAATTGTATGTAAACAACATTGAGGACAAGACACATTACTTATATCTTTAGCTACCTCTTTAGTGAGCTCAAGATTAACATACAAGAGGTGTTTTTCAGCGGGCCCCAATACTTACTAAATAAGTTGGAAAGCTTAGACAGCAAAGCGCTCAAGTTATCTCTTGGAGTTCCCTTCCATGCGTCCACTTAAGGCTCTTACAAGGAAGCAGGAGTGCTACCTCTCGATGAACACAGGGAACTCTGCACCACAAAGAATGTTTTGAAATGCTATTCAAATAAAAATTTCGCACGAAAAGAAGTTAGCTTATGGTCAGACATAGACTTTGCTAAATGAGCTAGGTCAATTGTATCACCGACATCAGTAAAGGCGTTCATTTCGGATATGTTCATAAACTCTAAAATTGATGAAAATGTTCTTGCTGTTACACTTTCCTTTTCAGATACCCCCGAATGGGAAGTGAATAAACCAATATTTGACGTATGTCATACGAATCTTTCAAAAAGCGATTCCCCTAACATCCTTGCCAGCTTAGTGAATTCGCACATAGATTCTCAATACTCTGACCATTAAAAAACATCTACACAGATGTATCAAAACTTGACAACGAACATGTAGGTGCAGCTTTTGCTATACCAGCTTTTAACATTGAGAAAAAATACCATATTCCTAGTGGCGTTTCTATCTTTACTGCAGAGCTGTTGCAATGTTAATGGTTGTCAGTAATTTTGTTTCATTCAATCTATCTATCTATCTATCTATCTATCTATCTATCTATCTATCTATCTATCTATCTATCGATCGATCGATCGATCGATCTATCGATCTATCTATCCCTTAGTCTGGCGACCGGAAGGGGGGGGGGGGGCACCCCTGAAGACTTGACAACCAGTTTCCTCCATTCTTCTGTTCTGCCTTTCTCAAAGTTTTGTTGAGTTCTAGGCCTGTCCATTTGCTGATGTTGTCCTCCCATCTCTTCCTTGGTCTGCCTCTTTTTCTTCCTCCTTGGACAGTGCCTTGCATTTTTGTTTTTGCAAGACCTTTTGATCTCGTTTCATTACCTCAGAAATATTTAAAAGTTGTACTATGCGTTGATTCTAAATCTGTGTTGTGCGCCTTAAACTCCTTAAATCAAAACACTCGACAGGAAATGATTACTGAAATCAAGCAAGTTGTTTACCTTTTTGTCCTTGGAAGGCACTGGTGTTACTTTCTGTTGGGTGCCTTCTCACTGTGGGATCATTACTAACGAACGGTGGATAGGCTGCGCGACGAGGGGCTCGTAATGTTGAAGGATTACTTTTAGTTAATATTCCGTTAGACTTGCAAGAGACCTATGAACTTTTAGAGCATAACATATCCTAAGATACGGCAAATATAAGATTGCAATTTTTAGATTGTTATTACTCTCAAAATTGCCAAAATATGACGGATGTACAAAACGCTAAGCATCATTATACAAAACTATCTATGTCTGTTTCCAGACAAATTTCAAATTTGGTTTAAATGCACTTTGTACAAAATATTGCAAGAACATAATATGCATGTGTGGAAAACAAATTAGTGTTAAACATGTGCTCACTTGTTGTCCTATAATTTAAGAAATTATTTCTATCACACTGAAAGATCCATTCCTACTAGAATCATCTGTAACGCTTAAAAGCATCCTAAACAATGATATAAATACTTCTCAGCAGAATTTCTGAACTTCTGCTGCACAGCCCAGCTGGTATCTTCCTGTGATTGATCATTCTATTTTAAAGGCAATCCTTTATGACCTGTTCTGTACATCTCTCCAATTGCCCTTGTTCTTTTTTTCTCACTTTGCGCACATATCTTCATTATCTACATCATTATGTGTAAACATATCCAAAGTCCAAACTTTTCTGCATGTTATAGTTCCAATATTAGTTAATTGCAGAATTCTATTCTACTTGTTTTTATTCACTTGTTGCTGATTTTGAAACACGTTTTGATTTTTTACTTCTATAGCCCAACACCATACTAAAAGTTCAGTGTTTTCTCCCTCAGCTCTCCATAGCAGTTTGTTACATGGGCTACACACACACACACACACACACAACACACACACACACACACACACACACACACGCACGCACATACACACACACATGCACACACATTCACACACACAAGCGCACGCCTGCGTGCACGTACACACATGCACACACACTCACATGCACACGCACACGCACACGCACACGCGCGCGCGTACTCACACACACATACACACACTCGCACGCGCAAACACACACATACACACATATACACATACACACACGCACACACACACACATACACACACATTCACACACACGCACGCACGCCTGCGTGCACGTACACATATGCACACACACTCACACATGCACACGCACACACACACGCGCGCGCGCACTCACACATACATACACACACGACGCACAAACACACACACATACACACATATACACATACACACACACGCACACACACACACACACACACGCACACACACACACACACACACGCACACACACACACACATACACACACATTCACACACACACGCCTGCGTGCACGTACACACATGCACACACACTCACATGCACACGCACACGCACACGCGCGCGCGCACTCACACACACATACACACACTCGCACGCGCAAACACACACACACACATACACACATATACACAAACACTCACACGCACACACACACACATACACACACATTCACACACACGCGCGCACGCCTGCGTGCACGTACACACATGCACACACACTCACACATGCACACGCACACGCACACACACACGCGCGCGCGCACTCACACATACATACACACACGCACGCACAAACACACACATACACACACACACACACACACACACACACCACACACACACACACACACACACACACACACACACACACACACACACGCCTGATATCACTATTTAACGGAAGGACGCTAAACTGAAGAACTAACACTAACACACATATGCACCTGAACTCGCACACGCTCACGGACACACGCACCCACACACACACACTCACCAGCGCACGTATGTACGCACGTGCATAAGAGAGGAGGAGAGATAAATGCCAAAGATAAAGTTAAAAAGAAGATTGATTGATAGATGGATGAATTGATTGATTGATTGATTGATTGATTGATTGATTGATTGATTGATGGATGGATGGATGGATGGATAGATGGAGGGATGAATGGATGGATGGATGATTTACGCATGAGTACGTGCGCGTGCAAGTAAACACACTCACACACACACATAAACACACAAGAACACACGCACGCACGCGTGCATATGCGCATACTCACACATACGCTCGGTCTCCCCCCCCTCTCTCTCATTCTCCCCCTCTCTATGTCTTTCTTCCAACACACACACACACACACACACACACACACACACACACACACACACACACACACAACACACACACACACACACACACACACACACACACACACACACACACACACACACACACACACACTTTTTTCATTCAAGCAGTCGTCCAATCAAGTACACACATATGCACATGCATGCCAAAACTGAATGTATGCTCTCACAGTACAAAGAAGAAGAGGAAGAAGAAGCAGAAGCAAAAGAAGAAGAAGAAGCAGAAAAAGAAGCAGAAGCAGAAGAAGAAGAAAATGATGATTATGAATATCAACATCAACACCAACAACAATCCGACAAGAAGTAAGCGAGTGCAGCTACGTTGTGTAACACCCAGAGGATCAAAAAGCAGTGGCTTGAGAGGGAAGGGGGGGAGGGTGAATTGCAAGAGAAGAGAATTACCATATCACACAAACACTACATTGTCCGTATTCTTTTTACTACCTGGATCCTCGTACGATGATGTCATAAATCTTCGGTAGCGCAAACGAAGACAAATTTATGCATGTCACCTACCGATGAAATTTAAAGCGAGGAACATTCAGTGCACTGCCCTTTCAAAACTGGCAGCCAGGCAACAGTGTATGACATGTGCTGCAGCCCTGCCCACCTCACGAGGCACTCCTAAAGAGACCCTGACCTGACCCTATCACTCTAGCGCCCTAGAAGCTCTGTGGAGACTGGGGGACCTGCAGCATACAGCTGCCCTCATCGCAGAGACTGAGCTGTGTAGCTGACAAACGTAAAAGAAGAAAAAGAGGAACCGAGAAAGGTAGAAAGACATAAGAAAAGAGAAAAAGGCAGAGGAGAGGCAGGCAGATAGTTAAACAGAAATCTACTGTCCTCCTTTTTTAAGACTGTGTCCAGTACCTTAATCAAGTATTAATTCAGTTGATATTTTGTCTTATAATACATGTAAATGCAGATGTATAGGTACTTTTTTATATTGTGATGGATGCGTGCTAATGTTTGATACCGTGTTGTGGTATATATCCGTGATATCATTTTTATATGTTACTCTTTATGTGTAGCTTGTAACCTCCTTGCATTTCTCTGTCTCTGAGATAATAAGTGATTGAATTAAATTGAATCTTAAATAATATTTTCTTTGTCTTTTTAGCATAGTCTTTTAATGGCAGCTTTAAAAAGCCACAGGAATATTACTTATTCTTGTAAATGCGATTGACACTTCTACACTCTGAAAAGTGTCTCCAGTGAGGTACCTCCTAGGGTGAAGCTTCAATCACCGCCAGGACCTCTGATAAAGCTCATCCAGAGCCGAAACTCCAGTCAGGACAGGCCAAAGGCATGGTTAAGGTTCTTTTTCAAAAACGCCTAGAATGCTGTCATTGAAAAAAAACCACTTTGGTGTTTTTCTGCTTTGTTTTTAAATTTAATCTTTGATAAACAATGTTCAAAATGATGGAGAAGTTGTAAGTGGTTATCTGCACCTGTTTCCCTCAATACTTTTTCCTCAATAAACAGAAATCTCCAGAGAGACAGACTGACAGAGAGACTGACTGACAGAAAGGCAGACTGACAGACGCATAATATATAGAACAGTATAAGCATGCTGCAGACAGTGCTACAGAGGGACAAAGAGAGGGCAGGGAGGTGATTGTAATACTTGTTTTATACGTAAGACGGAGGGGACGGGGGGGATAGCCAAGTGGTCAGAGTTGCGCTTTCTCGAACCAGGATCGAGTTTGGGTTCGAGCTACCACTGAGACGCCTGTTCAATGGCAGTTTTCCCCTGGAGTTGACACCAGTGGCGACTCCACTCCCCTGAAAAATCGTCAGTTGAGGCTATAAACGGAGGACCCGTCTGCGAACCCACTCAGAACATCTTGAGAACACGTCAAAACCCGTTGTGCCTTTGGAAGAGTAGGCTATCGTTTTCTTTATCATATTCTCCGATTATCTTATCTTCTTATCTGGGTTGGGTTTTTTTTTTTTTTTAAACTTTGTTTCTAATATATTCATTTGACCTTTGTTACGTGCCCTCCTCCCCCACACTGAAGAGGCGTGATCAAATGACGGATTGCCTCGTCGTCTTCTCTCACGGGTCATTTTAGTTTATACCTTACCGACCACGAAAGCCGTATCAAGACTGTCATTTTATTCAGAGTCAGCATCTCCAATTACATTCACTTCAAGTTCAACACCAATACAGTCTAATCCCTTCCAATATGTAACGCTATCGTCACTGTAAAAGAAAACCCACAACTAAACAAAAAAGGCCTTATATGACAAAATACCGTAACTATTTCATTAATGACAAAGTACCTTAATTACGTAATTAAAAAAAATAAAAAAAATAATAATAATAATAATACGTGGAATTTATATAAGGCTATATCTTGCAAAAAAAAAAAAAAACGAATCAAAGTGCTTGCATTCGACCTATACAACACACAAGCAATCAATAACAATTAATAGTTTTAGCAATTGGAATTTACACACACATGCGTGCGCGCGCGCGCGCGCGCGCACACACACACACCACGCGCGCGCGCACTTATGAAGGTTATACACTTTGGCAGGGTGAAGGGAATTTCAGATGTTGAAGGCAGGGACAGATAGGAATTGGAAACAGAAGGCGAAAATCTTAGGTTTGAAATAAGTGTGTCTTGAGGTTGGATTTAAAAGTGTCATAAGTAGACTTTTGCCGAAGGCAGAGAAGAAGGTAATTCCAGTTCGATGCACCAGAAATAGAGAAAGAGCGGCGGCCAACAGTAGACAGGTTAAATCTAGGTATTCTTAAGGTTAAGATCTGCAGCTGAGGGAGGGAACGAGAAGGTGTGTACAAGTGAAGACATTCACAGAGGTAGGAGGGTGCAGTTTTGTGGAGACATTTGTAACAGAGGGTACTGATCTTGTACTTTACTCCCTGTGGTACGGCAAACAAAGTAAGACAGAAGAAATCACCCCCAGAGCATGGTATGACTATTTCAATGCTCTGTTCAATGTAAAACAGACATCTGATGACTTGGAACTTTCGGAAGACGTACAAACTTTTCTAAAAGCATACAGTTCTGATGACTATGAAGAATGTGATGAATCACAACTAAAGGCTGACATAATTATCAGAAGCAGAAATCTAGAGGGCACTGGGGAAACTGAAAAGTGGTAAAGCGTCAGGTCCTGATGGCTTGTCCTCTGATTTCATTTTGCACGCCCCATATGTTCTCATAAAGTTTCTTCTCCCTTTATCCCTAAGATTTTCTCCTTCTGTTTCCATCTCTTGTCTGTCCCCGCCTTCGACATCTACCTGCCAAAATGTATAGCCTTTGTGGATGTGTGTGTGTGTGAGCGCGCGCGCGCGCACGTGTGTGTGTATGTGTGTGTGTGTGTGTGTGTGTGTACGTGTGCGTGCGCTTGCGTGTGTGAGTACGTTCGAATTTGCTAGGACCATAGATTGTTATTGATTGCTTGTGTGATGTAATAGGTCGAATGCAAGCGCTTTGATTTGTTTTTACAAGATATAGGGCTATATAAGTTCCATGTATTATTATTATTATTTATTCAATAAAGTCTTTTCATAAGGACAATACCCTGAGAGCTGGACACAAGGGCTGCCTTTTCCCTTACATAAGAAAGGCAATGTCCAAAACGTGGACAATTACAGAGGAATATCCCTCTTGAACATTGTTAGTGCAAGTGTACAGTATGGTCATAAATAAAAGACTGTCAATTTTGGGAGGATAATGACTTTTTTAATTTATTTTTTAAATTTGATACCACTTTATGTTACAGCAGATTTCTCTGCGTGAAATTTGGGCTGCTCTCCCCGGGGAGAGCGCGTCGCCTACCCATTATTTTTTCCCCTTCAGAGATGGTGTCTAAACACGACACCTGTGTGCATGCTGGGGTGTTGTTGTTTTTTATTTTGTCATCCGCTCCTACCGGCACACCATGGCCTGATCTGATCTTCCGAAAGGCGGAACGGGATTTTAACGTGTGCGCAAGATGTTCTGCGTGCGTTCGCACACGGCCTCGGTTTATAGTCTCATCCGAATGACGTAATACCAGAGGCACAAGCTGGCTTCCGGAAGGGCTATAGCACAATTGATAATGTCTTTACTCTTCAGAGTCTTGTCCAGAAAATATTAATATCTACTAAAGCAAGGAGGTCAATTCTATACTCTTTTTTTAGACTTCTCTAAAGCCTTTGATTGTGGGTACAGAGGAAAGCTTGTGTTTTGTTATTGCATAAGGGTATTCATGGAAAAAATGTTTATGACGCTACAAAGTATGTATAATAGGTAAAAGCAGCTGTTAAAGTCGGTGTCAAAATTACAGAGTATTTTGATTGCTTACCTGGAGTGAAACAGGGATGTATTCTGAGCCCTTTGTTATTTCTAATATTTCTTTCCCAACTAGAAGTACAACTGAATTTATGTGATCCCCACGGTATAGATTTATTAAACAGTCAACTTAGCGTATTGCTTTTAATGTATGCCGATGACATTGCTTTGGTGTCAGATTCTGTTGGTGATTTACAAAATAAAGTTACTGCAACAAATGGGGTCTAAAAGTTAACATGGACAAAACAAAAGTGATGGTTTTCAAAATTGGTGAATTTTTTTTTTAAACTTTGCAAAATGGTATTATGCAGGCAAGCAAATTATGACAGAACCCTGTTACAGTTATCTAGGAATCATGTTTGGATCTACTTTAAATTGGTTACGTTGTAGAGATAACTTATCTGGCAAAGTTCTCAGAGCAGTTGCAGGGATTAAAAGATTGTATATCAGGCTTAAAAACCTGCCTGTCACCACTGTGTTCAAAATATTTGACACCAAAGTGAAACCAATTCTGTTGTACGGTTCTGAGATTTGGGGATATCGTAGATTTGACAACATTGAAAAAGTGCATATCAAAATTTGTAAAATGATTTTAGGCGTTGGTAGCGATGCAAAGAATAGCATTGCTTTGGGTGAATGTGGTAGATACCCAATATACATTGATACTTTTACACAAATGACTAAATACTGGATTAGAATTCTTGCCATGCCTGAGAATAGATATCGATCCCAAGCAGTGTTATTTCATGCTGCTCAAGCATGATCAGATGGAAAGAAGAAATTGGGTAACTCACATCAGATCTATGTTATATTCAAATGGTTTTTGATATGTCTGGGAAATGCAAACTATTGGGATGTTTCTCTGTTTATCAGAACTTCCAAAACCAGACTTGTGGACACATATCGCCAAAACTGGCATGACTCATTGATGTCCTATCCAGATTACCTGAATTACCATCCTGAGATATGTAGAGCAAATTATGTAGGACTTCTGGTTTCTTATGAACACCGCCGTGTACTATGATTGCCACTGAAAGGAATTCTGCGTTATTAAAAAAAACACCTGTAAATCCCTATTGTGTTCGGCGTGATGGATCTGCCATTGAAGATTTGTGTCACTTTTTGCTCGTATGCCCAAGATATGCAACTTTGCACAAGCGTTATATCCCCCTTTATTATAACAGGTTTTCATCAGGCTTTAAGGTTCAGATACTGTGCTAAAACCCTTCTGACAAATTGATTGTGAATTTGGCAGTTTATGTAATTGAATGTCTAAAAATCAGAAACATGTAGGTCTTTTGGTGCCTACAACAAAAGACTGCGGTGCTTACTGTACTATATCACCTCGACTGCTCCATGGTTGATTTTCATATTCTGTGTTCATATGGGTATTATGGCCTGCAAAAACTAAATGAAAATGACTGATTGATTGATTGATTGATTGATTGATTGATTGATTGATTGATTGATTGATTGATTGATTAATTGGGCATCTAGTGTAGAGATGGCAAAAGAGGGCTAATGTGCTCAGATGTTTTTCTTTTTAAGGACCAGTCAAGCTGCAGAGTTTTGTATACTGTAAAGGGAGGGGATAGATGATGCTAGCAAACCAGCCAAAAAAGAATTGCAATAGTCCACACGTGAAAGAATAAGAGAAGTGACAAGTTTGGATGTTGCATCAGTGGACAGGTAGCCTACTTTCGAATTGCACTAATACGCCGTAGTTGATAGTAGCATGACAGTGGAGCAGCATATAGGGTAAAAAGAAGGGGGCCTAGAACTGATCCCTGAGGGACATCACATTCAAGTTTGGCTGGCGCTGATTGAATCTTGTTTACTACAACTGTATGGACTCGGCCTGTATCGTTTACACTTTGTCATCAATATTGAAAAAAATCTCTTACACTTTGCCAACAACACAGAAAAAAACGTCTTACACTCAGTCATCAATATTGAAAAAAAACCTCTTACACTTTGCCAACAATACAGAAAAATCATCTTACACTCTGTCAGCAATACAGAAAAAATCTTACATTTAGTCATCAGTACGGAAAAACCTCTTACACTCTGCCAACAATACTAACAAAAAATTTTCTACATTGTCATAAAAAAATCCTCACACTTTCATCAATGCAAACACCTCTCACACTTTCTTTACTAGAGAAAGAAGATATGCCACACCAAGTTGTATTGCTTTGTTCTGACATATTTAAAACAATGTTATATGCAGTTTCAGAGTACAATTATCATGGACACTTTTCATAGCTCTCACGCACCCCCCCCCCCCCCCCCACACACCACACACACACCCATACCCAAAGACACAGTGTGATAAAAAGGCAAACCTACCAAATCCTGATACACTCACCCATGAGAAACACCACATATGCACACAGAAGCATATGAATAAACAAGAGCTTGTTTGCTTGATAGAAGTATATCTCAATTCTTCTTATTTGACACTACCCACAACTTCATCTGTACCAAACTTAATAATTATACATATGTCTTCATGATGAGCAGTCTTACACAACTACACTTTCCTTATCAAACATATACCTGTATAGTAGCCAGTCCCGAAGGAAAACATGGTAGTTCATGGATATAGAGGCAATGTAAAGTTCTGTTTCATAGCATTTTTTAAAGTGTTTCTTGAACATGATGAAGAAAGGGCGAACATGTTTAACCATAGATCTGTAAATAAAAAAAAAACTTTGCACATAATACAATTCTGTCAAATGTTTTTATCTGTTTTGATGTAGTTGTCTTGTCCAGAAACTACCAGCCTTTCGTTTTAGAATATGGAGAGAGCTTCCCTGCTTGAATCTATTACTGCTTGTTGAAACTCCTGCCAAAACGTTTGTGTTACAAGGCAATGCCAGAACAGATTACTGATTCCATCTCTTTCGTCTTTGCAGAACGTACATAGGTCATCCGTTACTACACCCATTTTATATAAAACAATGTTAGTTGCAAGCACTCTGTGGGTTAACCTGGGCTGGAACCATTTTCATTTTATCTCTGTAATCTGCTTCATTTCTGAAATGTTTTCTCCCTGTTGATTTTCATGGCCAATTTTTCGTCCAATTTGTTGCAGCATTTCGATTTCGGAAGGTCTGAACTTAAAATTTTATAATACAACTTAGCACCTTTGCCTGAAGAATATATAGTTCTCAATGCCGCAGGCAAAGGTTGTACTTTCAGACGCGCCTCATTGAATTCAAGTTCACAACCTACTTTATCAATTAAAGAGATCTTTGGATGTATTGATAGTATTATACTTTTCCACTTATGAATGCGTGTTTTTAGCTTTCTTATCCAAGTCAGTTTTATAGCAGCAACATATAGCCTTATGTCAGGGATACCAAGCCCACCATTTGTAACACTTTTCACAGCTGTTTTTCTACCAATTCTGTCTTTTTTCTAGCCGAGACAAATTCAAATATACTTTTCTGAATAACATTGATATCCTTGTCTGGAGGATTTGGCGGTAGCATCCACAGGTATATTATTTCTGAAAGAATAAAAGATTTTAGAACTGCTACTCTCCCTAAAGGTGTTATCTGTCTTTTTAATCATATTTTCTATAGTCTTCTTATTTTCGTCAATTTCACTTTCATGTTAATCTCAAAGCAGTCGTCGTGATTATTATGCCAGAAATTTTTAATGCTTGTGGATTCCAAACTATCTGAAGATTCGGCATATACTTTACTGATAAATTGCTTTTATTACCCAACCACACAGCAACTGTTTTTCCATTATTCAGAGATAAGCCAGAGACATGTCCAAAACATTCTACAGTTCTTATAGTTTCTTCAAATGAAGTCTTATTGCCATCTAGAAAAATCTCTGTGTCATCAGCATACTGAGAAACCTTTATCTCTGTTTCGGCTATTTTAATTCCTTTGCTCTGCTTATTTTCTTTGATCATGATGCTAAGAATTTCCACACACAGAATGAACAAATATGGCGATATTGGATCACCTTGTCTACATCCACGACTAATATTAAACCAGTGAGAAATCTTTCCATTCACTGATACTGCTGACTTTTTTACCGGTATAGAAGGCAACGGTCCATCTCTGAACTTCACAACCAAATCCAGAGGCATCAAAACTTTGAAATGAACTTCCAGTCTACTGAGTCGAAAGCTTTTCCAAAGTCTATGCATAGAAGTAAACCAGAGATGTCATGACTTTTTGTGTAATCAATGAGGTCGAAAATGAGCCATAAATTATCACCAATAAAGGGACTGGACGTCAAGCCATTGGATCCTCGCTGATCACAGAGGGGAGGATTCCTTTTATTCTATTAGCAATACACACGCGGTGGTTCGAAATCCGTTCGGACCTAAAACTTTCCCCCTTCCATTGGATCATGAGTGGTGGTCTGGGTGCTAGTCTGTCGGATGAGATGATACACCGAGGTCCCATGTGTTATCATCATTATTTAGCGCACGTAAAAGAACCCACGGCAACAAGAGGGTTGCCCCTGGCAAAATTCTGTAGAAAAACGCTACTCTGATAGGGAAACAAATACAGTTGCAGACAGAAAAGAGAAAAAAATAATGGGCGGCGCTGCACTTGTGACGACGCGCTCCCCCCGGGGAGAGCAGCCCGAATTTCACGCAGAGAAAACTTCTCTGACATTAAGTGGTACAAATAATAAATTAAGCATATTTGGAGATGGGAGAGAAGAGTTGAATGGTCTATTGTGTCAAAGGCTGCAGATAGTCGAGAATAGTGAGAAGGGAGATTTTCCCTGAGTCAGAAGCATGTAGAAGCGTGTTTAAAGTATGAACCAGGGTGGTTTCCGTGCTATGGTTGACGCCAGATCGCCAGAACAAAACAGAGCAGGCTACATGTTCTGTGGTGTATAAAAAGAAGTATTTGTTAAGATTTGCTTGAAAAAAAAAGACGTGCAAATGGACTGAAAGGGTAAAAAATAAGGAAGAGAGATGACAGAAAGTCAAGGACAAGGACAGAAACAAAGAGAGCGATATATTAAAGTGAAGATTTCTAGCACATAATTTCCAGAAGGTGGGGATGCTATTTATACTGAAATAGCCCCGGGCATCTCCACGGTGTCTTCAAAATCTTTTAGATTTCAGTTTCAAACCGTTTCACTGTTCTCAGATTCAAACCGTTCCACTATGTGCAGATTAAAACGGGGTTTATAACCAACTCTACGTGTATCAACGCCCTGGCCAACCATAAGGGTCAACCTAGGACGGTCGGCACGTTGTGAGAGAAGCCACATCAACCAGGCATAAAATAAGATAAAAACCAATATAAAAAATCTAAACCACATTCTTTAAAAGAATCTTCTTCTTTGTGACTAACCATAACATCTTCACTCAGATCAGACAGAAAAAGGCCGATTCTTTAAGAAAGTTAAAAATGGTGTCCGGTGGAACATGGCGAAAAAGGATCTTTAGGAAGTGTGCAGTAAAGTGCTTGTGCCTAATTCCTAGAACCAGAAGCAGATGCTTGATGGTTATACACGTAATGTTTATT
>CM060324.1:12820588-12853088 GCA_030674155.1 Stramonita haemastoma
TATCACTTACAGAAAATTTATGTCCTGTACAATGTTGATGTGTCCCTTGTTGAGGCTAACTTATAGCCCTGAAAGTTAAAAATAAAAATGAGATGATGAAAGGTGTGTGTGTGTGTGTGTGTGTGTTGTGTGTTGTGTGTGTGTGTGTGTGTTGTATCTGAGTCTCTACAATACAATGTATCTTTTATGCTAATTACAAGAGAAGAGGAAAAGAGTGTATGTATGTGCATGGTGTCCACGTGGGTGTTTCTGTGGTTCATTGTGTGTGTGTGTGTGTGTGTGTGTGTGTGTGTGTGTGTGTGTGTTGTGTGTGTTGTGTGTGTGGTGTCACTCTGGTGTGTGTGTGTGAGTCAAGTCAAGTCAAGTCAAAATTTTATTTTCAGATGGTACAGCAGTAAGCATGATTTGCTTTTTTTCATCAAGCCATCTATGAAAGAAAAAAACAAACAAACAAAGAAAAACCCAACAAAAAAACAAAAGCAGAGAAAAACGTTTCACCAACACTAATTACCCAACATGATTTCAACAGCTTCAAAAATACAATGTGCCTATAGAAAATACAAGCAGCACCACCAACAAAACAAACCAACAAAAAAAATCACTCAAAAGTCAACACACACACACACACAACACACACACACACACACACACACACACACACACACTCACACATACACATACACACTCACACACACACACACACACACACACACACACACACACACACACACACACACACACACACACACACACACATGCACGTACATACTTATACATACAGTTCACTTGCTCCTCCAAACAGCACGTAGTATGTAGTATGCGCCCCTGCACACACTTGAAGTTGTTTTTTTTTATAAATCATATAGTGTCACACAAACAGCTTATATGGGTTACAATGTCACTAATACCATTATTTAATACTCAAAGAAAAGAATCCATGAAAGTCAATAAGCAATTTATGTCAGATTACAATATCTCCATACTTCAGTTCATACATTATATATTAGAAGGAAGAAAAAGAAAAAACAACAAATGCAACAGTACCATATGATCATAACCATCACAACTGAGAGGAAACATAAACACTAACAAATATACAAACAAATAAACAAAAAACACACATACAAAAACGACAAAAAGCTAAACAGACAAAAGAAACAAAAACAGTAAAGGGGAGGGGGTGGGAACGATGGGGAGGGGGTATCAAGGAAGAAGAGGGAGAAAAACAAACAGCAAAAGGAAGAATTATGGTAATCATTTGTAATTATATCAATAAACAAAAACCCCTACACATACGAACAAAAACAAAAAACGAAAACAAAGGAACAGACAAAAACAAAAAAAGAACAATCAAAAACAAAACAAAAAACCTAGTGAGTGAGTGAGTGAGTGAGTGAGTGTGTTTTGTGTGTGTGTGTGTGTGTGTGTGTGTGTGTGTGTGTGTGTGTGTGTGTGTGTGTGTGTGTGTGTGTGTGTGTGTGTGTGTGTGTGTGTAATAAAGGCACATAAAAGAACCAAGGACAGTTGAAAATGGAAAAGACCTGGGGGGGGGGGGGGGGGGGGGGGCATCTCCCATTGTCCTGGCAACTGGGTAGGTTCAATTCTCAACTGTATCACTAAAGTCGAAATGCCGCTAACCTTAATGGGGGTTGGGGACGGGGGTGTCACATTGCAAAATTGGGGAGCCTGGGAACTGTAACTGAAGTATGGGAGGAAAAAACACACATCAATGATGGGTTGAACCCCCACCTTCTAACCATTTAGGTACCCCGCCCTCCCCTTTCCCTTCCTCTTCCCTCCAATCCTCCCTCCCATCCCCCTCCCTACACTCTCTGAAGCTGACTTTTTTCAAATATTTCACCATAATCAGGTGCTAAAACATCAATTAGCCCACATCAGAGCGTTATAAATGGCAACTTTTTGAACATTTATCACTTAGGAAAATTTATGTCCTGTAGGCCTACAGTGTTGATGTGTCTCCAGTTGAGGTTAACTTATTGCCTTGAAAGTTAAAAATAAAAATGGGAAGATGAAACATTAGTGTGTGTGTGTGTGTGTGTGTGTGTGTGTGTGTGTGTGTGTGTGTGTGTGTGTGTGTGTGTGTGTGTGTGTGTGTGTGTTGTGTCTGTGTCTCTACAATAAATGTATCTTTTATGCTAATTACAAGAAAAGGGAAAAGAGTGTATGTATGTGCAGGCATGCACGCGTGTTTCTGTGCGTTCATGTGTGTGTGTATGTGAGGGGTGAGTGAGTGAGTGAGTGAGTGAGTGAGTGAGTGAGTGTGTGTGTGTGTGTGTGTGTGTGTGTGTGTGTGTGTGTGTGTGTGTGTTGTGTGTGTGTGTGTAATAAATGTACCTTTTATGATAATTAGAAAAAAAGGGAAAGATAAATGGTCTAGTTGCTGTGTAACCATAAATCATTATTTCATTATCTAGATTCAGGCGTAGTAGTCATTCATTGCTTATTAAAACAGTTGTGAAGAAAAAAAAAAGATAAAGCTGTGTGTGTGTGTGTGTGTGTGCGTGCGTGTGTGTGTGTGTGTGTGTGTGTGTGTGTGTGTGTGTGTGTGTGTGTGTGTGTGTGTGTGTGTGCGTGGTGTGTGTGTGTGTGTGTGTGTGTGTTGTTGTTGTTGTTGTAGTGTAATTTAAAGTCTATTCACACTTGGTGATTATTAGACTAAATAAACAAAAAACAAAACAAAAAACAAACAAAAACCCTACCATAAAATATTTACAGAAGACTTGGAAATAATCCTAGCAACATCAGAAATCAACGGTTTTCGCGAAACTACATTCAATGGTTCCCTTTGAATTTCAATGCCATTTTCTGTATAAACTGAATTTAGAACTGAACATTGAAAACGAATATGTTCACAAGATGGTGGTTCAAAACAGGAGCAAGTTACATTTCGAGAATATTTGGTCTTCCAGGAATTTAATCGCTACTTATAAATGATGTTAGTAATATGTCTTGGATAGCCTAGTATTTCAAATTTGCCATGGAAGTTATTCTTATGAACATGATTTTCTAAAAGTGAATTAATTTCACGACAATCATTCTTTAAGTTATGAACTGGGCAATCTCTTTTTGCACTTTTTTTTGCAAGATTATCTGCTATTTCACTCCAGTATATTCCGCAGTGTGAAGGAATCCATCAAAAATTTATTCCGATACCTTTTGTCATGATACAATGTATCAAATATTTTATTTCAAATAATAAATGTGTCCTTACTTTTGAGCTCCAGTCTTGTAAGCTATACAGTACAGACTTCGAGTCAACACAAAAAGCGAAGTGAGAAAATGTAAAATTACTATTATTTGTAGTAATCAGAGCCATAAATATGGCATAGAGCTCAGCGCTGAATATGGAGAAACCCTTCCCTAAACAGAAGGATTTTTGTATCTCCAGAGCAGGAATAACGAAACCTGATCCTGCATTTAAGTCATAAACGGAACCATCTGTAAACATCTGTGTGTGGTGTGTGTGTGTGTGTGTGTGTGTGTGTGTGTGTGTGTGTGTGTGTGTGTGTAGTGTGTGTGTGTGTGTGTGTGTGTGTGTGTTGTGTGTGTGTGTGGTTGTGTGTGTGTGTGTGTGTAGTAGTCTTCAATTTTACGTCCTTCCACATAAAGTGATACTGGACGGGTAGGGGGAGGGAATTTAAAAAATAGAAATAAAACTAAAATAATGAAAATAAAATAAGTAGATAAATAAAAAAGATGATGATGATGATTATAATAATAAATAAAATAAAATAAAAATAAGATAAAGATAATAGATAGATAAAATAAATAATGAAATTAATAAACTTTAAAAGAAAACAATAAAACAAAAACCCAAACCCCCTTAACATAAAATCTAATGATAATAATAACAGTTGAAATATTGGTAAAAAGAAGAAGGAAAGAGAGAGACAAAGACAGAGAATAGTTGGGGGATGGAATGACTAAAGATAAATAACGATTCAAGAAAAATATGCACCAAAAAAGAATGTTAGCATGTGTGTGTGGTGTGTGTGTGTGTGTGTGTGTGTGTGTGTGTGCGTGCGTGCGTGCGTGCGTGCGCGCGCGCGCGCGCGGCGGCGGCGTGCGTGTGTGTGTGTGTGTGTGTGTGTGTGTGTGGTGTGTTGTGGGGTTGTAGTTGTGACTGACGATATCCTCATTACATTAAGCGGAACTGTATGCTAAACACTAAATTAACAGGAGAGAATAAAATTCATAACAGAACAGCATTGATATAACTACAACAAATGCCCTATAGGACTTAACAATAAACCTTTAGCAATAGCAAACACTAACTTGATATTCTCCAAAACTTGTTCAAGGGAAGTTTCATGAAAACTGGGTAAATATGGTTTTAAAGTCTTGCATTCAAATACAATATGGGTATTTGAAATATGATTGTTTCCACATAAGCATTTAACATCCTTGCTAAATTTTGTGATAAAAGCATTTAATCGGATTCTATAAAATAATGCCTCAAGCTGTCTTTCTTTGATCACACTTCTATAAGTCTTTAACTGATGTATGCTTTCACAAACACTTTTTTTCTGGTTAGAACCCATTTTACAATCTGTTCTTTGCTGTATTATTTCAGTGAATATATTTGAGGATGCTTGTTTTAACATGTGGTATCCTTCTTGGATAGACAAAGGAATATGTAGCTCAATGTTTTCACTTTTATTACTTGCACCTCTTTTTGCAGCCCAATCAACCCATTCATTTGAGTACAATCCTATGTGTGAAGGTACCCAAAGAAAGGTGACAAATATACCTCTTAAACTTAAAAGGTGTACAATGTGTTTTACATCTAATATAAAATTCGAATGATTCTTGTAATCTGCAGATTTTATAGCATATAAAACTGATTTAGAATCGACACAAAGTAAAATGTGGTGAAAACAATATGGATGATATAGTATGTATGTTAAAGCCATTATAATTGCAACCAGTTCGGCTGTAAATATTGACCGATTTACACCAATATAATATGATTTTTCTACTTTGAGTGCTGGTATAACAAAAGCTGAACCAGCTTGATGGTTCTCTAAAAGTGATCCATCAGTGTACACTTTAAGATAACTGCAGTAGTTGTTATGAATATGAGATCTAACAGTAGCTGCCAAAACATTTGGATTCTCGTCCTTCTTCATGTCTGTGTAATCAATATCAAAAATTGCTGGATTCATTTCCCAAGAGGGGTAAGCTGGAACTACTTTTTGAGAGTCTACATTCATTTTATTAATTTCAGATTGCTCGTAAAGGTCAGCAACGTAAGTACCAATAGTTTTCAAAGAGCGTATTTGCTGTGCTCGTTTTGGAAAAACTATATCAGATTTTATTTTTACGTCCTCTGACGCAAAGTTTTTGGGAGTTGAACTTCTCAGTACGTATTTGGCGCATGCAAGTTTTCGGTATTCATCTAAGGGCAACATTCCGACTTCTTTATATGTGTCAATTGCTGATGCATGAAAAGGTACACCAAGAGTAAGCCTGTATGCTTTACAATCTATACTTTGAAGCTTCCTCAATAAATATTTTGGAGCATTAAAAAAGACTTCATGTCCATACGATAATTTTGATCTTATTATTGATGTTGATAAGTGTTTAAGAATTGATAGATCTTGCCCCCAATACTGCTTACTAATAATTTTCAGGAGATTTAAGCTTTTTCTTGCTTTAGTTAAAATATATTCAATATGGGCATTCCATGTTAACTTTGAGGTAAGAAGTACACCTAAAAATTTTACTATTTGTTTATAATGAATTGTCTCATTTTCAATCTTTAACACTGGTAATTCGTTTGGATCACTACCATTGTTAAATAACACCATGTGTGTTTTTTCCGTAGAAAGAGTGAGGCCGTTTTCTATTATATATTGATTCAGATTATCTAGTTGTTTTTGGTATATTTTTCTAGCATAATTTAAAGCCCTTTTCGACGTGCTTCGTTTCATAGTAACCGTCATCCAAATACAAATATCGTCTGCATATTGCACTAAAGTTACATCCTTTGATATATGTTTTGGAAGATCATGTAACAATATGTTAAATAAAACTGGAGCTAATACAGAGCCTTGGGGCAAGCCCATTTGAAGATACTTTGAATTAGAATATGTATTTTCCACCCTCACTTGAATTGATCTTTTACTAAGAAAACTCTTGATGTAATGATAAAAATGACCAGAAAATCCTATTGACTTTAACTTACTCATAACTTTTGCATGCCAGACTTGATCGTATGCCTTTCTAAGATCAAAAAATGTGGCTAGAACATTTTTCCTTCGAGCAAATTGATTTTTCACACACGTTGTAAGCTTGACTAAATTGTCCATTGCAGATCTTCCTCTCTGAAAGCCTGCCTGATTGATTGGTATAATGTTATTTTTTTCACAGTAATATAACAATCTTCTCAATACAATTCTCTCCATTAATTTGCCAGTGTGAGAGGTTAATGAAAAATTAATAGGCCTATAACTTGATATTTCTGTCTTGGGCTTTCCTTTTTTATGAATTGGTACAACAATTGATTCTTTCCATTGTATGGGTATGACACCCTCAACCCAACATTCATTAGAAAGTTTATGTAATAAAAGAATGAAATTTTCAGGCAAGTGTTTTATCATATTATTTGAAATAGCATCAGCTCCAACAGATGTTTTCTTATTAGGAAGAGAAAGGATTGCATCTTTTACTTCCTGAACTGTTATTGGAGCATTAAAATAGAGGGTGTTATCAGGCAGGGGATCTTTGTATATAACTTTACTTTCTTCATGTGTTCTATATTCACTGTACTTAGCTGATAAACCCTCCAAACGCATTGTTTTTGAAAACATCTCAGCAAAGGCTTCAGCCTTTTCCACATCAGAAGGGAATTTTTTGTTTTCAAGATTGATAGGACAGGATGGAAGATTTACACCTTTCTTCATTTCATTTAGTTTAATCCATACTTTTGAAACATCTTTATGACATGAGATTTCATTCATACAAAAGGAAGACCAGTACTGTCTTTTAGCCTGTGCTATAACCATGTTACAATAATTTTTTGCCTTCTTCTGTTCAGCGTGATTTTTTGCTGATTTATCTTTTAGAAACAAGGTATGTGCTAAACGTTTATCATTGACTGCTGATTCGCAATCTTTGGTCCACCAAACATTTCCAGAATGTATATTTGACCTTGCTGGAGAACATTTGGGGATAGATAGATTAGCAGCTTGTAAAATAGAATTAGCTATGTCAGAAAACATACTATCCACATCATAAATACTAATAGTTTCTGTATTACGAAAAGTCAGAAAACTTTCAAATTTTTCCCAATCAGCCTGCTTATAATTGTATTTTGGGATTTTATCTTCTTTAATATTACACTGACATAATGTTTTATTGAAAGTTATGATGATAGGCAAGTGATCACTACCCAGAGTGTCGTTATGAGTTAACCAATCACACTCAGGAACAAGTGCAGGTGATACGAAAGATAGATCTAAAGCTGAAGCTCTATGGCTTGAAACATCTGGTATTCTTGTAACGCTGCCATCATTTAATAAATACAAACATGAATCTACGATGTTTTCTACAAATCTGTTGCTAGAAACAGATATACAGTTTTTATCCCAAAATGGTGCATGAGCATTGAAATCCCCCCCAACTAGCCATTTTTCATTATCTTGTAGAGTATGAATCCACTCTGTATTAAGATCGTTGGGTCCTTTAGGCAAATATACAGACACGATATTAAGAATCAGGTGGTCACTGAACTTTACTCGTGCTGCACATGAATATAAATCTGGAACATTGTCAGGCATTGGTGGAGATCTAACACTATAGCTAATCCCTTCTTTAATATAAATAGCTGCACTGATCTTTTTTTATACCTTCTACCTTCTGATGAACAGGAGGGTAATAATAACCTAGCAGTTTAGGCAGTTTGTTTTTATTAACATTAAGAGATTGTAAAATGAGAGTTTGATATTCATTCTTTGCAAGGTGTTGAGTCAAATAATCTAGATTTGTGGAAATAGATCTAGCATTCCACTGCATTACTTTAACTACCTTGGGATATAGACCAATAGAGGACATGATGTTGGGGAAAGAGTAAGGAATGAGAAAGAGAGAGAGGGGGAAAAAAATAAAATAAAAAAGTATGGAAAATAGAAGTTGTCTCCCCCCAACCCCCCCCCCCCCCCCCCCCTTTTATTATATATGTATAACTAACCCAAGAACGACAAAGCAAACAATTAAACAAAAGAGACCCCCTTCACTTCTTAAAAGACCAACAAGAAACTGACAGAAACAACCCCCCAAAAAAATAAAAACAGTAATTAGATGAAATAAATAAATAACTAATAATAAATAATAAATAAATAAATAAATAAATAAATAGATTAAAGGGAATACAGGAAATATATAGAAAAAAAACACCGTAATTAATGTGCATATACAGCTGCTGCAGATGTGAGTAAATACTATGGTCTCTTATAGATATCACTGCAGGTGCGGAACAAGAAGTAAGTACAAAATGTCACCAGTCTTTCCACATACTGACATAATCTAATGTCTCTGATTCCCCCACCACGGAAATTGCAAACCCTGATGTGGAAGTTGTCGTTGTCTGTAGCCTGGATGTTGCTGGCTGTCGTCAGGTGGGTAAGCTGGTGCCTGGTAAATGGTTGGCTTGGGGTAGAACTTGCGCCTCGGTTTCCTCTTAGGTTTTTCCCAGTACAGTGAATGTACGTATCTGCCGATGTTCCTGGCAATCGTATAGTTAGAACCCAGAGCATTCGGGTGAAGAGTGTCCTTAAACTGGTTATACTTAGTGGTCATATTTTCATGTGAAATAAAAGACACACATTTTTGCTCATACAGTTCAGAACATATCATCGCGTTGAACAAGTCTCTTTTCACCCGAAGGACAGGATTCCTGACAGGGGCAACTTTGCTTATCACTATCCTGGAGTTGGGAAAAGAAGACACAACATCTTTCACAGTCTTCACCATTTTCTTACCAGCCTCTTGTGGCTCTGTGTCTTTAAGGTCATTGATTCCACAATGAATGATGATGGAATCTACATTCACCAGATCAGAGGTGACCTCACTCCACGATTTTGTGAGCCTTCTGCTTCTTGACATTGAACCCATAAGACTGGCCTAAACGATGACCATGAATACCATTTAAGACAGAATCATGTAGGAGTACAACGGTAGGAAGATCAGAACTAGATCTATCCTTTTTCGAATCTGCTTTTTCTTTGACGTCATTTTTCTTTTGCGTCCCTGACAGATCTGTCTGGCATTCTTTTTGGTTTGCTTGAGGATATTTTTTCAAGACTGACTAACCTCTCTTGATGGGGCTTTAAGATGGTCTTGGCTGGCTGGGGTGTAGATGGGCTCACCCTTTTCTTGGCGCTTCAGCATACGTGGAGCTGGCACCACCAGGCTGGCAGCGGAGAGGCAGAGGGTAGCGGTTCCGTCTGCGTTCCTGTGCTGGCCATCAGTCGTGGGAGATGTCCAGCTCCGGTTGTGCTACCTTGGTCGTGGGCTATGCTGAAGCCACCTGTCGCCTGGGTTTGGTTTCTGATTACATTTTCTAGTCTGTCTATCTTCTCAGACAGAGACAGAACTAGTTTTTTCAAGTCGTTGATCTGGGTGTTCTTTTCGCTGTTCTGGTTGTTAGTGGTAACGGCAACAACAGGAACTTCAGCTGAAGCTCTACTGTTGTCGCCTTCGTTCTTGCTGGCGTTGTTGGAGTTACGCCAGCTCTTTGCTGTTGTTGTACATGCTTCAGAGCATGATGAAGTTGATCGAAGACGTCTAGTTTTCGTCATTCTGTACAAAAACTCGTTTCTGCACTCAGAGCTCAATTTCAGCTGCTGCTCGTCAGCGCCATGTTGTGACGTCCGTGTGTGTGTGTGTGTGTGTGTGTTTCTTGCGTTCGTTCATTCGTTCGTTCGTTCGTTCTGTAGATTTTAGATTTAATTCTTCCAAAGTAAGGGAAGAATTAAACCACAGATCGTTTTGTGGAGGAGGATCTGAATATAAGGGATTGTTAGAGTCCTGTTCTCTGTAACACTTGCAAAACGGAAGACAGACCTTCCAGCCTGCTATTTTTGGCAAAAAGGTTGGGAAAAGTTTCTGCTTTTTTCATGTCTGATGGAAATTCATTGTTATCAATTGTAATTGGGCAAGCTGGAAGGGCTGTCCCGTTTTTCATCTGTTTCAGTTTTATCCAAACCTTTGTGAGTCCTTAAATGAGAAACTTCTTTCATGCAAAAGAAAGTCCAGTAGGACTTCTTAGCAGCCTCTATAGTTCTGTTGCACTGTATATTTGCTTTTTTTTTTTTTTTTCTCTGTGATTTTCAGATGACTTGTCTGCAACATATAGTTTAAACCGTTCTTTCTCATGTTGCACCGCTTTTTCACGTAAGTCTGACCACTATACATTGCCAATGTGATTACTAAACTTTAAAACATTCAATCTGGGAATAGACAAGTCAGCAGCTGATAGAACTGAATCCTTAAATTTTGAGAATAAAACATCTACATTATCACTTTTGATGATTTCAAAGTTATAACCACTAAGGATTCTTTTAAACTTACTCCAGTCTGCTCGTCTATAACTATATTTGTGTATTTTGTCAGGAATGGATTTTTCATGGAAACCTATTTCTTCATAGATAGTTATTTTAATGGGCAAATGATCACTCCCTAACGTATCATCATGCGTTCCCCACGAGCAAGTAGGTACGAGCTCTGGAGATATTTAGGAAGATCAATTGCCGTTGCCCTGTGTTTGGATTATGTCGAGAATTCGGGTAGATCTTCCATCATTTAAGAGATAAAGAGAACTGTCAACAATGTTCTCTACCAAACGATTATTTGTTATAGATGGACAATTCGTTTCCCAGAAAGGTGCATGGGCATTAAAATCACCCTCAACGACCCATTTACCATGATTTTTATCTTGGATTGTGCGTAACCATTCCGTATTCTGGTCATTTGGACCTTTTGGTAAATACACTGAAAGTATATTCAATATCAATATTTGTTACATTTCACAGTAACTCCACTGACATAAATATCTGGCAAGTCTTTCAGAGTAGGTGGAGTTAACTGATGATAGTCAAGCCCTCCAAGCAGGTATACAGCAGTATAGACCTGGTTTGCTGTATCACATGTATATACAGGTGGATAGTAAAAATTTGTTAATTTAGGTCGTCTGTCAGGACTTACATTGAGAGACGTGTGTGTGTGTGTGTGTGTGTGTGTGTGTGTGTGTTGTGTGTGTGTGTGTGTGTGTGTGTGTGGCATGCGTGTTGTGGGGTTGTGCGCATGTGTGCTGTGCGCATGTTGCGTGTGTGTGTGTGTGTGTGTGTTTATTTATTTATATTTTATTATCTATTTATTCTTTTATATCGAGGATAATGGAATAAGCACGCATGTGGTTTTTTTTACATCCAGTCCCCGTGTGTATGAGGTTTTGTAAATCTTGTCATCTGTTCCTACCGGCACACAATGGCCTACTTTTACGAAAAGTAGAATAGGAATTAACGTGTTCGCAAGATGTTCTGCGTGCATTCGCACACGGGGCCTTGGTTTATAGTCTAATCTGAAGGACGTTTGGGGAGAGTGTGAGTGAGTGTGTCTGTGTGTGTATGTGTTTGTGTCTGTGTCTGTACAATAAATGTCTCTTTTATGCTAATTACAAGAAAAGGGAAAGTTGTGAGTGTGCATGCGCGTGCGTTCGCACGCGAGTGTGTTCTTGTGTCTGTGCACATTGCACACAAAAACCTATCTTGGTAAACAGTGTAATATGAACGCTATCAGTGATGAACTTTGCTTTGGAATGGAAAATCCAAATTTTTTTTTCTGAAATTCAGAAGAATGTTAAAAAAAGTAAAAGTGCCCCATAACCTATGATTGTGGTCGTAGGGGAGCGAGGCATCAGAGACCCCAGCTTCTTTAGGAGGCCAGCATATTGAGGGCGGCGCCCATCTCCTCTCCCTCGCTGCTTTACCTTCCATGACCCTAAAGAAGGCAGGTGCCCATTTACAGCTGGGTGAACTGGGGTAACTGTACTGAAGCCAAGGCGCGCAAACTGTCACCCATCCAGTTGGTAACCACGCTCGATGTTGCTTAGGCCTAACCTTAGCTTGGGGAAAGCGAGTGCTCTGACCACTGAGCTATCCCGTCCCCAAGAAGAATGTACTACATCCAAAATATGTTTCTTTTTTTTCTTCGTTTCTCGACTAGACATCCCAGGTTCATCAATGGTAAAAATTTGTGCGTATGTGACTGTTTTGCCCATCTTTAAAAGTAGCCGAAATCCGACTCAGGTAATAATAATTATGTAAACGCTACATCCGCGTGCATGCATTTTTAAATACATTTTTTGTCATCTGTTCTTACCGCACAAGTGGCCTAGTCATCCAAAAGGCGGTACGGGTATTGATGTGTGCGCAAGATGTTCTACGTGCATTTGCAGTGGGAACCTAAGTTTAAAGTCTCATCCAAAGGATTTTCGGGGGAGTGGAGTTGGTACTGATATTAACTCCAGAGGGAAATAAATCCATTCGAACTGGAGTCTTGGTGGTGGTTCAAACCCCGGGCTCAATCCTGTCAAATCGCCAGCACAATGCCGTAACCCGTAGCCCCCCCCCCCCCCCCCTTCCCCCCTCCACCTCTCTCTCTCTCTCTCTCTCTCTCTCTCTCTCTCTCCTCTCTTCTCTCTCTCTCTCTCTCTCTCTCTCTCTCTCTCTCTCTCTCTCTCTCCTCTCTCTCTCTGCTGTGCGTCGTGCGTGCGTGCGTGCGTGCGTGCGTGCGTGCGTGGTGCGTGCGTGGTGCGTGCGGTGGTGTGCGGTGCGTGGTGCGTGGTGTGGTGGGGTGTTGTGTGGTGTGTGTGTTGTGAGTGGTTGTGTGGTGTGTGTGTTGTGTGTTGTGTATAAACGTATCATCTTACTCCATCACAACAAAGTATATAAAATACCACTGTAGACATGGTGAAGGATGCAGAAAATGATGATTCGTGAAGTAGGTATTGATAGATTTTACGAGCAAAAATCTCAAACAATTGTCCTTAGAATGATTAGTCTTTCTAATATATTTTAATCTAAAAAAATGAGAATGTAATCATACAAGAAATACAAAAGAAAGAAAAGAAAAGGCAAGTAGGATACAGAAGAAATGAATAAAGACAAAAAAGCGCACAAATAAACAAAAAAGATGGAAATATGGAAAGAGAGGAAAAAGAAGACCAAAGAGAGAAAAACATTTAAGGAAAAACAAACAAACAAGCAAAAGCATATGAAAGTAAGAAAGACAAGAAACGAAAACAACTGAAAAAGACAAGAACGAACTGAAAAGAAGAAAAGAAACCAAACAAGAGCAAATAAAAATGAAAAAGAACGAACAAAGGAAAAACAGGCACCAAAAAGCACTGAACTAACAAAAAAGAAAAGAAAAGAATGAAAAGAAACACCAAGCAAAGAAAAAATAAAAACCGAGAAAAAAATACTTAAAATTGCAAAAACAAAATGATGCCAAACTTAGCAAGAAAAAAGTGCCAATTTCATCAAAGACTAATATTTAAACCAACCAACCCTATGTCCCGTATGTCAACGAACGTAGAACATCTTTGCGCACACATTAAAACCCGTTCAGCCTTATGGAAGAGTAGGCCAATCGAGCCTTTTAGAATAGTTGGCAAGAAACAACACTAGAAAAAAAGCTTGCACACTAGTGAGGTGCTTAAACATCCTCCCCGAAGGTGCAAAGCGGCTGCCTTAAATGGTGATCAAAAAAGATCGCATACACCAAATTCTCACCACTGGTGAACCTCAGAGCTCTCGCTGAAGAACGAAGGAGAAAAGCCTAGGGGGGAACATCTTGCATGCATGTAAAGATATTGTGTGTGTGTGTGTGTGTGTGTGTGTGTGTGTGTGTGTGTGTGTGTGTGTGTGTGTGTGTGTGTGTGTGTGCGTGCGGGTGTGTGTGTTTTCATGTTCAGGGCAAATAGGTTTTGTTTTCTTTCTTTCCCTAATTTTTATTTTGTAAGGGAGGTGGGGTGGAGGGGCGTTTTTACTGCCGTGTACCTGTCTATCAGCATTATGAGTGGCCTGTCATCTACGTTCAGTCACTCTTCAAACAGCCTCATATGTCACCGCTCCTTGTTAAGTGTCAGTGATCAATTTTCCTCTCCTATATCTATGTCACTGGGTTACTTGGGTCATTGCACGCGCCATAAACATACATACACACACACATACCTATATACCTACATACTACATACCTACATACATACATACATCCATACATACATACATACATACATACATACATACATACATACATACATACATACATACATACATACATACAACATTACATACATGTTTACGGCAGGGTCTGTTCATGCACGCACGCACCACACACACACACACACACACACACACACACACACACACACACACACACACACACACACACACACACACACACTAACACAAAATTTAATGTAAACGCTAACAATCTACCTAAGCTGCCTACATTTTTCTACCCCCCCCCCCCCCCCCCCCCCCCCATTCATGGAAAGGCTAGCACTGATGGCAAAATAAAAACATCTATCTATGTTCATGAAACCATGGCATATAGTCTATGTCCCTCTCCTGTTCCAGACAATGCGCATCATATTCATTCATGCGCAGCTCGTGTAAAATAAACGATGATCAGATCGTTAATATTGTTTCTGTTTACCTGCCAAAAGGTCCACAGGAAGATAATACAGACTGGATGAGATCTCTACAAATATCAAAAGAAAAATGGATAATAGCTGGTGATTTTAACG
This sequence comes from Stramonita haemastoma, assembly GCA_030674155.1. NCBI lineage: Eukaryota > Metazoa > Mollusca > Gastropoda > Neogastropoda > Muricidae > Stramonita > Stramonita haemastoma. The sequence continues at coordinate 12,835,425 of CM060324.1, forward strand.
CTCACTCTCCTTTCTGGGAAAAATATAATGTCTCTATTGTTACAAGTGAGAGACTTTTAGAGAATATTGTTGATTCTTCTTTATACCTCCTTAATGATGGAAGCATTACCAGGATTCCAGATGTTGCAAGTCAAAGAGCCACTGCCATAGACCTCTCCCTCATTTCTCCTATTTTAGCTCCACACTGCTCATGGGGAACTTACAGTGACTCTTGGAAGTGACCATTTGCCAATCATCATAACACTATATGGAAAATCAGCACATAATGAAAAAGTCAAAGATATGATTTCAAAATATAGGTACAATAAAGCAAATTGGGATCTGTTTCAATCTTTCCTTAAAGTATATGATACTAGTTGTATAGAAAGTGATGACATAGAGGTGTTTTATGATAGATTTACAAAAACGGTTTTAAAAGCAGCAGATTTTTCCATTCCCAGATGTTCATCTGTAAAATCTGATAAACGTGCAGGGAACATATGGTGGAATGAAACGTGTGAAAATGCTGTTAATACGAAAAAAATAGCATTCAAAACGTATTTACAAATAAATCACCGGTTAATCATAGCTTGCTAAAACTAGCAAATAAAACATGTGGCAAAATTATTGAACAAGCAAAACGTGAATTCTGGTCAAAGTTTTGCACACAGGAAATTTGTACTCATAAGGATATGCAAAAAATTTGGAAAAAATTTAGTGAAATGAAACACGGTATAAATCAGCCATCTTGTCTAATTGTAATTAAAGATAAAGAGTTCCCCTCAAATTCTGACAAAGCTGAAGCTTTCATTGATATGTTTGCTAATACAATGAGTAATACATGTCTTTCACATTCAGAAGTTACCTTTAGAAATGAAGAAACAAAAAAAGATGTTTATAACGATCCTTTTCCAGATAATACTTTATTTATAAATACTCCAATAACTTTACAAGAGGTTACAGATGTTATTCAATCTCTTAGTAATAAGAAAACATCAGTAGGAGCAGATGCTATTTCAAATCAAATGTTGAAACATTTACCAGACAATTGGGTTCTTTTACTACACAAATTATTTCAGCAGTGCTGGGTAGAAGGTCAGCTACTTTGATTTGGAAGCAGTCTATCATTATGTCTCTACTAAAACAAGGAAAATTAAAAAAGTGATACAAACAGTTATAGACCCATTGCGCTTACATCACACATAGGAAAACTTATGGAAAAAGTCGTTTTAAATAGGCTAGCGTATTATTGATGTTGACCTGAGGATGACAACATCACCCGGCAGCACCCTGAATGACCAAGCAGCCCTCTTTAGGGATAGCACTGCTTGCTCCACACGGAGAGGGGCCTAGAAAAGGTGGCCTAACAAAAGCTCATCCTCATACCACCCAGTTGGCTAGCCGCGGTCAACGGGCATCTTTCCAAGCGGTCGAGCAACAACAAAGTCAAAGTCAAGTGGCTCCACACCTGCCTCCAAAGGTGTGACAGGTCTCAAACTGGCGTGCTGGAACATCAGAACCATGCTAGATACAGTAGATAGCAACCGTCCTGAACGACGCTCTGCTTTAGTTGCACACGAACTCTCGCGACTAAATATCGACATCGCGGCTCTTAGTGAAGTCCGCTTCCCAGATGAAGGTAGTCTCAAAGAACACGGCGTCGGTTACACCTTATACTGGTCAGGCAAGCCCCAATCCGAACGACACCTTTCAGGTGTAGGCTTCATGATCAAGAACACCATTGCCTCAAAGCTGGAGAACTTACCAACAGGTCTTCAGACCGTATCATCTCCATGCGTCTGCCACTGGAGAACAAGCAGCACATCAATCTCTTCAGTGTGTATTCCCCGACTCTTCAAGCAGACCCTGCAGACAAGAACAAATTCTACTGTGACCTGCGCAGCCTGGTAAGAAACACTCCTGCAGACGACAAGGTCATTATCCTTGGGGATTTCAATGCTAGAGTTGGCCGAGATTCAGAAGCCTGGAAGGGAGTTCTGGGGAAACATGGAGTTGGGAATTGCAATGACAACGGGCGTCTCCTGCTAGAGTTCTGCACTGAACTGCAGTTAATCATCACTAACACAATCTTCCAGCAGAAGGACAGTCTAAAAACAACCTGGATGCATCCTCGGTCCAAACATTGGCACCTCATAGACTACGTCTTAGTGCGCCAGAAAGACCAAAGTGATGTCTTGCACACCAGAGTGATGCCCAGTGCAGAATGCCACACAGACCACCGCCTCGTGCGATGCAACCTCAGCCTTCACATCAAGCCAAAGTCAAAACGAGGAGGTCCCCCCAGAAAGAAACTCCAGGTTGGCAGCCTCAAGTCCGCTGAAGTGAAAGCTGAGCTACAGTCCAACCTCCAGTCAAAGCTGGAAGTCGAGGACTGCCCCTCTGACCCCTGTCCAGAAACGCTCTGGACCCGCCTAAAAACTGCCATCCTGCAGACCTCTGCAGAGGTCTTGGGCTTTTTCACTAAGAAGAACAAGGACTGGTTCGACGAAAATGACCAAGAAATACAAGATCTGCTGGCGAAGAAGAGAAGTGCCCACCAGGCTCACCTTGCACAACCATTTTGTCCAGCAAAGAAAGCTGCCTTTCGTCTTACATGCAGCAACCTCCAGCGCCAGCTTCTCACTCTCACTCACTCAGTCCCATGTCCCAAAGGACGTAGGGGGGACATGAGAGAAGACGCAACAGAGATCTTTTTCCATGCTTCACGATCCTGTGTGGCTAGTAGGATGTGTTGTAGGGGTTGGGCGGTCCAGTCTTTGATGTTGTCAACCCATGATTTCTTTTGGCGGCCTCTTCTTCTCTTGCCCTCGACTGTTCCTTGCAGGATGGTTTTTGCTAGGGTGTTGTGTCTTGTGGTGTGACCAAACCACATCAGCTTTCTCCTCTTTATGGTGGAGAGCAAAGGCTCTTGGGGGCCCACACGCTTTTTGATTTCTTCTTTCACATAGTTATTGGTCTTGTGTTCTTTGTATGATATTTTGAGGAGTCTTCTGTGGCACTTGTTCTCGAATGCTTGGATTCTCCTCTCTAACTCTGCTGTCAGAGTCCATGATTCACAGCCATATAGGAGGATAGATATCACGAGGGATTTGTAAAGGTAGTATTTGGTGCAGAAGCTGATGTTGTTGCTTCTGATGATCTTCTCGAGTCTGACTAGAGCAGATGTTGCTTTTGCAATGCGAGCTTTCACTTCATTGTTTGATGTGCCATCTTTTGTTAGGATGGAGCCTAAGTATTTGAATTGGCTCACCTCTTCTAGTGTTTCTCCATTCATCTTTATTTCCGTGATGTCATTACTCGCGCAGTTGACCATGATCTTTGATTTCTCTGTACTGACCTCCATGCCGTATGCGCTCGCTCGATCTGTTAAATTGTCTGTGAGGATTTGCAGTTCTTGTTTGCTGCTGCCCATGAGGTCAATGTCATCTGCAAATCTGAGGTTGCAAAGGGGTCTTCCACCAATGGAGATGGAAGTGTGGTGGTTTTGCAGTGTCTCTGTCATGATGTTTTCGAGGAAGAGGTTGAAGAGTACAGGTGAGAGAAGGCAGCCCTGGTGAACCCCAAGCGTGGTCTTGAAGAACTCGCCCACGTGATTGTTCATGAAAACTGCACTTTTTGCGTTCTCGTACAGAGCCTTGATGACTTCAATTAGGCAGCTGTCAATGTTGAAGTGCCTGAGTACTTGCCAGAGGCCGTCATGCCATACCCTGTCAAAGGCCTTTTTGAAGTCTATGAAATTGTGGTACAAGTCTTTTTGGTGTTGGAGATGCTTCTCTATCAGAATTCTCAGATTGAAAATTTGTTCCATTGTGCTGCGTTTTGGTCTAAAGCCCGCTTGTTCTTCTGCCAGGAGTTTTTCCGCTTGGTTTTTCAGTCTGTTGAGGACTACCTGCAGCATGATCTTGCTAGGATGACTTATGAGACTGATGGTTCTGTAGTTTTGGCATTTCTTGAGGTTTCCTTTCTTTGGCAGGGGTATTACAAGAGACTGTGTCCATTCTTTTGGCCATTCTTTGGTGTCGTGGATCTTCTGACAAAGTTCTGTGAATCGCCTTGCTGTTTCATTCCCTCCATTTTTTGTGAGTTCAGCTGGGATGTTATCCATTCCAGGGGGCTTCCCCTTCTTCAATTGTTTAATAACTGCATCTACTTCACACCTTAGTATTGATGGGTGTTTATCTTGGTGTTCAGGGGGTTTGTCAGAAACTATGTTGGTATCTGGGCGTAGTGGGTAGTTATACAATCCCTCACAGTATTCTGTCCAGCGTTGGAGGATGGCATTGTTTTCCGTTAAAAGATTTCCTTCTTTGTCTTCAATAACAGAGGCTTTAGGCTGTGTGGTTTTGCTAGTGCTTTCAAAGTGTCGTAAGCTGTTTTGCTGTTTCCCTTGGCCATTCCAGCTTCGATGTTGTTGCATTGTTCTTCTATCCACGCTTCTTTGGCTTCTCTCATCTTTTTCCTCACTTCTCTGTGGCTATCCATGTACTTCTTGTAAGTTTCTTGACTTGTGAACTTTTGTTTTTTAAGTTCTCTTCTTTTGTCGCAGAGGTCAAGAACCTCATTTGTCACCCATGGTTGTTTCTTTGTTCTGCTTCTTCCTAATGTTTCTTCTGCTGCTGTCGTTAGCACTTCTTTGATGTTGTTGGCCAGTGTGTCCACATCATTGTCGATGGCTGTGAGTGCGGCGAACTTTCCTCCAATGTTGGCTTGGAAGATCTCAACCACTGTTGGGTCTTTGAGTTTTTCCAGGTCGAATCTTATGCGTGGGCTTTTTGTTTTGCTTTCAGTTTCAGCCTGATGGTGGTAAGTACAAGGTCGTGGTCACTGCCAATGTCAGCTTCTAGGAATGTTCTTGTGTTTGCCTTGTTTATGCTGGATTTGAATCTTTGGGGTGACAGAATGTAATCAATTTGATTATGAATCAGACCATTTGGTGAGTGCCAGGTTGATGTTCTGGATGGCTTGTGAGGGTGGAGTGTGTTAGCCAAAGTCAGTTTGTGCTTCTTTGCGAATTCCAGCAGCCGCTGTCCTCTGTCATTTGTTTCTCCCAGTCCAAATCGTCCTGTGGTTCCTGCCCAGGTGTCATAGGCATCAGGTCCCACCTTAGCATTCCAGTCACCTTCCACAATAAGGATGTCTTTTTTGGGCGTTTTGGAGATGACGTTTTCAAGTTCTTCATAGAATTCTTCTATCTGGTCATCATCGTAGTCAGATGTTGGAGCATACACTTGGATGATGGTGAGATTCTGGGGTTTTGCAGAAACTCTGATTGAGATGAGTCTGCTGGATACTGGTGTGCAGCTGATGATACTTGACACAATCTCTTTCCTGACAATAAAGCCTACTCCATGTTGATGTAGTTTCTTTTCTCCGCTGTACCATATTTTGTGGCGGTCTTGCGTGGTTGTTTCTCCGAAGCCAATCCATCTGACTTCCGCAAGCCCTAGGATGTCCCATTTATACCTCTGTAATTCATGTGTAAGTTCCTGTACTCTTCCTGTTTGGTACAGAGTCCTTACATTCCATGTACCAATGGTTGCCCCTTTAGCTGGAAGCTTTAGAGTAGGTTCTGCCCCAGTAGCACACTTGTCACTCTCACCCTGGAGGCTTGCAGTGGGTAGCGCGGTCGTTGTTGATCCGGGCCTCGACCGATCCGGCTTGTCTTTCTGTTTTGTTTTTCTCATCATGTCCTTGCAGTGGGCTTGAAGAAGCTTGGTGGCGCCCATCTCCTCTCCAAGACTCCTACTGGTGGGTAAGAATGCACCAGCCCCTCACAACGTTTCGCCCGCCAGTAGAAGCGGTTACTGGGGTGTGGGTGGGTTAAGGACCCGGACCCAGAAGTGAGAGTTGAGTGCCAAGTGATTTATATCACATATATAACTTTTAACAGATGGTGGTGGATTGATGTTTTCAGTTGTTTATTTCATCTTGTTCTCTTGTTTGCTCTTTACCTATTAACACTTTTCTTTCTTCCATAATCAAAATCTTTATTGTGACTTCTGATTTTTGTCTTCTGAACGAGTGCATTTTTATTACCTTATCATATATAGTGTCCTTATTCTTGTGTGTTGTTTGGTACTGCGTAAAGTTCTATTGTTTAGTATCTTTTCAACTTGATGTATCCCTGAAAAGGGCGGGGACTGGATGTAAAAAAGCACACGAGTGCTTATCCATTATCCTCGAATAAAAGACTTTGCCTTGCCTTGCCTTGCCTTGCCTTGCCTTGCCTATGGCCGATCCAGCCCCATTTGATGGATCATCCGAATAGTCAAGTCATTCGGATGAGACTATGAACCGAGGCCCCGTGTGCGAACGTACGCAGATCATCTTTGCGCACACGTTAAAGCCCCGTTCCTCCTCTCGGAAGAGCAGACCATTGTGTGCCGGTAGGAGCGAATAACATTTTCTTTTAAAAACCGGCATGCACACAGGTGTCGTGTTTAGACAGCATCCCTGAGGAAAAATCGGGGAGTTGGAGTCCCCAGGGCGGCTCGCTCGGGACTGTGTATGTATGTATGTATGTATGTATGTATGTATGTATGTATGTATGTATGTATGTATGTATGTATGTATGTATGTATTATGTATGTATGTAGTATGTATGTATTATGTATGTATGTATGAGGGCAGCATGTCCAACCCATTTGACATTAAGAGTGGAGTCAAGCAAGGCTGTGTCCTTGCTCCCACCCTCTTTGGCATCTTCTTTGCCCTGCTCCTAAAGCACGCTTTTGGAACTGCAACAGAAGGTGTATACCTACGCACCAGATCCAGCAGTCGACTATTCAACCTGGCTCGGCTGAAAGCAAACACAAAAGTGATGGAGAAAGCAATTAGGGACATGCTTTTTGCTGCTGCTGCTGCTGCTGCTGCTGTCACTTCAAGCACTGAGCAAGAACTCCTATGCCTCATGGACAGGTTTTCCCAGGCCTGCAAAGACTTCGGACTGACAATCAGCCTCAAAAAGACCAATGTGCTGAGCCAGGATGTGGTTACTACACCAGCCACCTACATCAATAACGACCAGCTCGATGTCGTACACCAGTTCACATACCTGGGATCCACCATCAGTGACAACCTGTCCCTTGATGCTGAGATTAATAAGCGTATCGGCAAGGCTGCTACGACCTTAGGACGCCTCACCACCCGCGTCTGGGAGAACCCAAAGCTGACAATTTCCACCAAGATGGCAGTGTACAACGCCTGCATCGTCAGCACTCTCCTTTATGGCAGTGAAACACACACACACACACACACACACCACACACACACACACACACACACACACACACACACACACACACACACACACACACACACACACACATATATATAAAATTATATATAATTATATATATATATATATATATATATATATATATATATATATATATAATATATATATATATATATATATATATATTATAATAGGCGCTGAACTTGTGGCGACGTGTTGGTAAATGTCTGGAGTTTGTGGGTGTTGGTCTTTGTTACCCACGAGGTTTCTGAGCCGTAAAGTAGGACCGACTTGATGTTGGAGTTGAATATCCGGATCTTGTTGTGGAGTGAGAGGACTGTTGATCTCCAGATTAGCCGAAGGTTGTTGAAGGCTTTATTTATTCGGCACTTGCTGTCTTCGTCCGCCCCCCCTATCTTTACTAACGATGCTGCCCAGGTGGGTAAACTTGTGGACTTCCTTGATGTGTTCTTGGTGTAGTCGAGCTGGGTCTTGCTTTTTTTTTTATTGTTCACCCTCATGTCTTCCGTCTTCCTGATGTTGATATGGAGGCCTATCTTTTCGACTTCTTCCGCAGCATGACATAGCTGCTCTTGTGCATCTTGGTGCCTGTGGGAGAGAAGGCTGATGTCGTCTGCGAAGTCCAGGTCTTCCAGCTGCTTCGTGAAGGTCCACTGTATGCCAGTTCTGCCTGCTGTGGCCTGTCGAATTATCCAGTCAACCACCAACAGGACGATGGTTGGCGACAACAGACAGCCCTGACGAACGCCAGTTCGTGCGGAGAAGGGTTCTGTCAATTTCCCTTCATGGATGACTTGACAGGTGGCATCTTCATAGAGCTGTTGGAAGATGGTGACGAGCTTTGGTGGGAAGCCATAGTGGTGCATCAGTCTCCAGATGACATCTCTGTCGACGCTGTCAAATGCCTTCTGGAAGTCGACAAAGACTGAATACCAGGGGGTCTGCCACTCCAGGGACTGCGCGATGATGATGCGCATTGTGGCGACCTGATTTGTGCATGATCTGTCTTGTTGGAAGCCTGCCTTTTCATCCCTGAGTGTCTTGTCTAGTGCCATCTTCTGTCTTTCTAAGATTATTCTTGTCAGTACTTTCCCTGGGATAGACAGCAGCATGATTCCTCTCCAGTTGTTACAGGATGACAGGTCCCCTTTCTTTGGCAGTTTCACGTGGTACCTTTTCATCCAGGCTTCTGGCATATTCTCTTGCTCCCAGATCTTGTGTAGGAGTGGATGCATCATGTCAGTTGAAGTCTGGATGTCTGCCTTCAGTGCTTCAGGGGTTATACCGGCGGAACCCACTGCTATACCTGACGAGAGATTTTATGGCTTTGGTGATCTCTTTTTGGGGGGATGGGGGCTATGTTAATGCTAAGGATTTCAGTAGGTGGTGGGATATCTGGTGGGACAGATGGTGCAGGTCTGTTGAGTGTTTCCTTGAAGTGCTCTGCCCATCTTGCTCTCTGGTCCTCTTCACCTGGAATGGCATTGCCATTCTTGTCTTTGAAAGAGCAACTTGGTTTACTGTTTTTTTCCAGAGAGGGTACTCGTGATCTCATACAGTCTCTTCATGTTTCTTCGGCCTCCTGCAGTCTCTGCTTCCTGTGTCAGCTCCTCGATGAAATTTCTCTTGTCCTTTCTTGCACTTCTTTTTACAGCCCAGTTTTGTCCCAGTAGCGTGCTTGCAATGTCTGCTTCTCTTCTTGATCTTGTGTTTTGTTGATCTGGTCTTTCAGCTGTTTTCTCTCGGTAATCAGTGCCCATGTTTCTTTTGTCAACAATTCCTTGTGTTTTCTTGTATTTTTTCCTAGAACTTTTGGCATGTTGTCTTCCAGGTCTCATGGAGACTGTGCCACTGTTCTTCGATCGTTTCCTCTGGCATCTGGGAAACCATGATGAATCTGTATCTTAATTCAAGCTTAGATTCCTCTGTATTTTCTCTTTCTTTAAGGCTTTGCACGTTGTATTTGTGCAATGGTCTTCCTGCCCTGTCGGTGAAGGCTTTGAGCTTGGTCTTCAGGACGGCTACTACAAGATGGTGGTCTGACGCTGCGTCTGCTCTGAGCTTCACCTTGACATCGTGAAGGCTCCTTCTCCACTTTCGTCTGATGGTGATGTGGTCGATCTGGTTTTCAGGCCTGCCATCTGGGGAGGTCCGTGTGGTCTTGTGGACTTTCTTGTGGGGAAAGATGGTGCCTCCAATGACCAGGTCGTTGAAGGTGCAAAACTCTGCTAAGAGTTCACCGTTTTCATTCTGGTCTCCGGTGCCATACATACACACACATACATACATACATGCATATACATACAACATACATATACATACATACATAATACATACATACATACATACATACATACATACATACATACATAAAATAATACATACATACATACATACATACATACACACACCCAACACATGCATGCATGCATGCATGCATGCATGCATGCATGCATGCATGCATCATCACACACACAACACACACACACACACACACACACACACACATACATACATACATACATACATACATACATACATACATACATACATACATACATACATACATACATACATACATACAACAACATACATACATACACTACACACCCACCTACCTACCTACCTACCTACCTACCTACCTACCTACCTACCTACCTACACACTACAACACACACACACACACACACACACACATACATACATACATACATACATACATACATACATACATACATACATACATACATACATACATACATACATACATACATACATTCATACATACATACATACATACATACATACATACATACATACAAACATACATACATACATACATACATACATACATACATACATACATACATACATACATACATAGTATTACACGGAGGCAAACACATACATACATGCATGCATGCATGCATGCATACAACTACACACACACACACACACACACACACACACCACACACACACACACACACACAAACACACAAACCACACACACATCATACATACATACATACATACATACATACATACATACATACATACATACATACATATCATACATACATACATACATCATCATACATACAAACATACAACATACATACAACATACATACATACATACATACAACATACATCATACATACATACATACATACATACATACATACATACATACATACATACATACATACATACATACATACATACATACATACATCAACATACATACATACATACTAGCATCATCTACATTACTTACATACATACATACATACATACATACATACATACATACATACATACATACATACATACATACATACATACATACATACATACACATACATCATGCATCATGCATGTAATACATACATACATACATACATACACATACATACATACATACATACATACATACATACATACATACATACATACTACATACATACATACATACATAAAATACATGCATCATGCATCATGTATAATACTCATACATGCGACACATACATACATACAAATACATTACATACATACATACATACATCAACATACAACAGATACATGGAGGCACGACATGACCCAACACCCCCACACCACACACACTTACACACACACACAACACAAACACACACCACCACCACACACACCACACACGCACCACCACCACACGCACGCACACACACAAGAGAGAGAGAGAGAGAGAGAGAGAGAGAGAGAGAGAGAGAGAGAGAGAGAGAGAGAGAGAGAGAGAGAGAGAGAGAGAGAGAGAAGAGAGAGAGAGAGAGAGAGAGAGATTTTATTCATTTCTTTATTTAATCTTTTACTACGAGGATAATGGAATAAGCACTCAGGTGCTTTTTTACATTCAGTCCCCGTGTGCATGCAGTTTTGTAAAACTTGCTATCTGTTCCCACCGGCACCAATGGCCTACTCTTACGAAAAGCAGAACGGGTTTTAACATGTGCGCAAGATGTTCTGCGTGCGTTTCGCACACAGGGCCTCGGTTTATAGTCTCACCCGAAGGACTTTTGGGGAGAGTGGAGTCAGCACTGATGTTAACTCCAGGGGAAAAATCCTCTCAAACGGGAACCGAACCTTGGTCGTCAAATTGTGAACTCGCCTTTCGAGCAATGCTGGTGAATGAACAGCCATGCCACGAGGCATCGGGCAAATAGCATGGAAGGGTTCGGAACTGGTAGACCCAAATTCAGGCCTACAAAAGCGTCGCCAGTTTTTGGGTCTGTCTGATGGATTGGAATGTGGAAGAACACATCCGATAGGTCCAAGGGAGTTTCCCAGTCGCTTGATCTCAGAGACTCTGGGATAGAGGAGACTAACTCCATCACGCTGCCGTTAGGCACCTGACAAGTCAGGGCCAGTGCATCTGTCTTTGGCATGGGGGAGGAATGTTATGTTTGAAGTCTTTCTTCATGCAGTCTTCAATATAAAAAAAAAAGTTTTATAAAGTTTTTGGTTTCTGTTATATATATATATATATATTGTATATATATATATATATATATATATATATATATATATATATATATATATATATATAAGTTGACACGAGAGAGAGAGAGAGAGAGAGAGAGAGAGAGAGAGAGAGAGGAGAGAGAGAGAGAGAGAGAGAGAGAGAGAGAGAGAGAGAGAGAGAGAGAGAGAGAGAGAGAGAGTTGCATGAATCGTGAGACAAACTCCATATTCTCCATAGGCGTTGAAACGTTATGCAGACAGTGTTAAATCAGCTCACACTGTCCTCAGAGATTACACAACTGTCCTGTCTTTCCGTCCATGGGGGTGCCATCTTGGCTTAAAACCCCATCATCAGATTGCAGACAGGTACAACACACACACATACACACGCAAGAACGCACGCACACACATACGCTTTGTTTATATATATTATATATATATATATATATATATATATATATATATATATCAGTTGACACGAGAGAGAGAGAGAGAGAGAGAGAGAGGAGAGAGAGAGAGAGACAGAGAGAGAAGAGACAGAGAGAGACAGAGAGAGACAGAGAGAGACAAACAGACAAACAGACAAACAAACAGACAGAAAAAGACAGAGAGAGACAAATACTGTGATAGAGACAGAGATAAATAGATGCAGAGACAAAGACATACAGAGACAGAAAGAGACGAATACCGACAGACAGATGCAGACAGAGAATAAGATTAATCACAGGGCAAACTTGATATTCTGCATGTGATGTGCAAACGGAGAGAAGAAAACCGTGTAAGATCTGTGTGTAATGATCAAATGAAAACTACAAATATCTCCACCCTTATTGTACCAGGCGCTGTCAGGCAGGATTCAAGCCCCACACTTAAGAACCACTAGGCTTTGAAGCCAACCGGTCCTGGCAGTGGTGTCCTTAAGTGTTTTTTGTCGTCAAGTGCACAGGCTCCAATCCCTCTCCCCTGAGAACCGCTAGGCTCTAAGCAAACCGCTTGGCTTGGCTTGGCTTGGCTTGACACGAGAGAGAGAGAGAGAGAGAGAGAGAGAGAGAGAGAGAGAGAGAGAGAGAGAGAGAGAGAGAGAGGAGAGAGAGAGAGAGAGAGAGAGAGAGAGAAGGCAAGGCAAGGCAAGGCAAGGCAAGGCAAGGCAAGGCAAGGCAAGGCAAGACAAATTCTTTTATTCGAGGATAATAAATAAGCACTCGTGTGCTTTTTTACATCCAGTCCCCGCCCTTTTCAGCGATAACATCAAGAGAAAAAGATAAGCTTCAATTAAATAGAGAGAGACAGAGACAGAGACAGAGAGAGATATTTTTAGTCTGACAGCGCAGAAGACACAGTGTTCCGGTCTGTAAACTTCCTGTGGAATGTTGTGGAATGTATCTAGTAGATGAAAGGATACCAAGAGCAAGACTACGGCTCACCATCTCCCACCCACCCACCCTATCTCCGCCAGAGCTGTGTTTACAGTGAATATTTTATAATTTAGTCTTGAACTACATATACTTGCATTCGTTAAATGCTAGCATATTTTTTCGTTGCTCGGCTAGAATTCTGAGATTCATATAATAATAAATAATATATAATAATAATAATAATAATAATAATAATAATAATAATAATAATAATAATATTGATTGATGATGATGATAACGATAACAATAACAACAACAACAAGTAATAGTAGTAGTAGTAGTGATAATAATAATTATAATAATAGTAATAGTAGTAGTAGTAGTAGTAGTAGTAGTAGTAGTGTAGTAGTAGTAGTAGTAGTAGTAGTAATATATAATAATAATAATAATAATAATAATAATAATAATAAATGGGTTTTAGATAGCGCTGAATCTTGTAGAGTACACAAATTAAAGCGCTTTCATTCAAATTAGCCACGGGCATGCAACTGTTTCCATATAAAATTAACAAATCACATGTCTACACCACCACACACACACACACACACACACACACACACACACACACACACACACACACACACACACACACACACCACACAGAGCAAGGTGACTGGGATGGAGGAGACTGATAAGTGTAGGAACAGATGTGAGGTACTGTGCTATGATATAAGAAGAACCTAGGTAGGAAATAAGTGTGTCTTTAGTGTTAGATTTGAACGTGTCAAATGAGAGGTTTGACGAAGGGAAAGGGGGGGGTCATTCCAGATAGATGGACCAGAAATACTGAAAGAACCACGGCCACACTGGATTGTTTGAATCTTGGTATTTGTAAGTACATGGTATCTGCAGCAGAACGGAGGGAACGAGAAGGAGTGTATAGGTGAAGACAGTCACAGAGATAAGAAGGTGCAGTCTTGTGTAGAAATTTGTAACAGAGGGTATTGATCTTGAACTTTACTCTCTGTGCGACAGGTAACCCGTGAAGAGATTGCAAGAGAGGAGTAATGTGCTCGGATTTTTTTTCTTAGGACATGTCGAGCTGCAGAGTTTTGAATACGCTGAAGGGAGTGGATAGATGATGCTGGTAAACCAGCCAACAGTGAATTACAGTAGTCCAGTTGAGATAGAATAAGAGAAAATGACAAGCTTGTAAGATGCGTCAGTAGACAGATACTTGCAAATTGCACTAATACGCTGCAAATCAGTTACAGGACTTGGTTTACAAATTTTACAAGTATAGTTATAGTTTTACAAATTAGTTGCAGGACTGATAGGTTTGGGTGATGAATTTTTGCATAGAGAGTGTGTTGTCAATAACAACACCAAGATATTTCACAGACAAGGGCAGAGGAACTGAGGTACCGCCAAAATCTATTGAAGTTGTTGTGATGGAGGAGAGTTTATGTTTTGTCCCTAAGAACATGGCTTCAATTTTATCAGTATTCAGCTGTAACTTGTTTTTAATCATCCAGTTTTCAATATCTTGAAGACAGTAGGACATATTTGTCAAGAGGGAAGGCAGATTTTCAGGAGTTGCATTACTTTGAATTTGAGAATCATCGGCATAAAAATGATGATTGATGTGATGACGGTTTATTATAGATGAAAGTGGAGCAGTGTAGAGAGTGAACAGAACGGGCCCTAGAACTGAACCCTGTGGGACTCCACATTCAAGTTTGAAAGGTTTTGATTGAATTTTGTTTATGATAACTGTCTGGAATCGGTCTGTAAGGTACGACCGAAACCACGTGAGGGCTGTGCCATCAATACCAAATGTTTTTTGAAGCCAGGAGAGAAGAATTGAGTGCATGGTCTATAGTATCAAAGGCTGCAGATAAGTCAAGAAGGGTGAAAAGGGAGATTCTTCTTGCATCAGAAGCAAGCAGAAGCGTATTTAAGTGGTATTTATCTATAGTGGGTTTGTTTTGTTTTGTGTATGAAACCCTTTTTTCTTCACCATTAATTAAGAAAGCTGTATTCCAACTTCGGGCATATAGTTGAAAATTGAATCTTCCAATTTCTCCAAGACAGTCTGGAGGTATTTCCATGCTCTTTCCGATTTTCAACTGTTGTGAATTCTTTTAATGTGCACATGTCCGTTAAGCACACTGAATCCGATTGGTTTAGGGTTTTCTCGAAGAAATTGACACTCAGTTCAATTTTCCCGTTCTGCTGGGGGGAAAGGGGCAAGGCTGAGAAGGAAGCCCAGAACCTCAGGGTTTACTTGTTAGCAAAAGAACGTCTAAACCATGTTGACATCTTCCTTCTTTAATAGGAGGGATAGCCTGGTGGTCAGAATGATGCGCACGTGATCTGCTGACTCGGGTTTGAATCTTGTTCAGGAGGATTTTTCCTCTGGAGTTAACAACAGTGCTGACTCCACTCCCCTCAAAAGTCCTTCGGATGAGACTATAAATTGAAGACCCATTTGAGAACGCACACAGAACATCTTGCGCACACGTTAAAACTCGCTCTGCTTTTTGGAAGACTACGCCGTTGTGTGTAGGTGGGAATGGATGACAGAATTTACAAAGCTGCACACACACGGGGACTAGATGTTAAACAGCACATGAGTGCTTATTCCATTATCATCGAAATAAACGAATAAAATAAAATTAAAATGCTGAAATGAACTTCTTACTTTTTCTTCACCATTGTTGTTAGCTGCCAACCTACTGACTGCAAGCTGCACAACAAAACCAGTGTGCGAATCCGGTCTGACTCAACAGATGCTCTGGATAACGTTAGAGAGTCATTGTTTTGCTTCGCTCTCCCGACTTGAATTTTTTTCTCTAAATCAATATAATTTTCATTGCCGTTACTTTGGGGTCATGTTTTCATCTGTATTGATGCGAAGGGATGCGCTAAGCAGTCTGTTGTAGGTGGCCTTTTTATATTCGTTCCTTGGCTAGAGCTCCGAGGTTCACCAATGGAAACATTCTGCGTATGCAACCACCAACCCCACCCTTATGGTAGCCACATTTCGACTTCAGGGATGTGCTAAGCAGTTTAAATATAATTTTCAGTCACTTTTGGAGCAAGTGCGTGTAGGCTTTTAATGTATCTAAAACCTGTTGCTGACAAGAAAACCACTTAACTACATCCTCTCAGCACTTACCTTCGCGTCAGGGAGAGGAAAATGTTGGGTAAAGATATGAATTTATTCTGTTTTTTTTTAATTACCTCGTAAAATAGGAAAGGCCTGTCGACAAAGGAAAGACATTTCCTACCTGACATATACTCTTGCACATGTCACATATCACACAACAGCATGCATTAACACACACACACACACCACACACACACACACACACACACACACACACACACACACACACACACACACACACAGAGAGAGAGAGAGAGAGAGAGAGAGAGAGAGAGAGAGAGAGAGAGAGAGAGAGAGAGAGAGAGAGAGAGAGACAATGACAATGACAATGACAATGACAATGACAAAAAGGTTTATTGTGTGAGGTTTTTACAACCCATTTACAATAGGAGTTTGGGGGTAGGGACCAAATCCAAAAGTACACAAACAAAATGGAACATTGTACAAATAGTTATCTTCGCGAATGGAAACCGAAACACGGAAATGTATAGTTTATGCAGTTACACAAAATGATTGAGCTTGTATTACTCGCTATTTCCACAACCGTAGGTATCCAACCGGAATTGTCACAAAATGTCACTATCGATGTGGCTGTACCGTTCCCCGCATTGACTGGTTATTGACTGGTCACTGGGTGTGTCGGAGAGCTGTCTATCCTCGCCAATGTCTTTTATCTGTGACCACAAGCTGCGACTCAACTTGTGGGCTCCTTCTTAAAATGCTTCCATGATTGCCCTCATGTCGTCAGTGGATAAAGTGCTGTCATTTCTTGAGTCATTGTTTGAAGTTGCACTGTCCACTGTATTTTTCCATTGTTCGTCCTCCGTCACGTTTACAGTAGAATCCTCCTTTGTCAGTGTCACAGATGGTATTGTGTTTGCCCTGAAGAAGCCGTTGTCATTTTCAACATCGTTGTCAATGTCGGGATAGCCACTTTCGTTTTTAAGCTCCAAGTCACAAGGCGGCACTGTCACTGACATAGGATCCACACCACACACATCTGTAGGCGACTGGCTACCTGGTCATGCTGCACGTGAAAACTGTACAGTGCAGGGTGGAGTGTCAGCAGGCCTGTCCTCTGTAAATGTGTCAAGTGCAGTGGCATTTTGTGTACTGTAAAATAAACTGGGGGGTGTTGGCAGAAACAAATGAAAAGGGGTGAAGACTTTTCTTGTTTCTTCAATAAACCCACCTTGTGAATCTCGGCCCTGGATTTGTCTCTGGCAAGTTGCGACACAGATTTTCTTCGGAAAACCACACTGTCACTTCGTCTGTGCGCTGCAGGAGGCTGCTGGGTTGGTGACAGACGAAGCACAATAACTGTCTGACTTTCTCTTCCGTCTATTTTGAAAGACGTCAGACATATTAATTTCTTGTAGAAACG
>CM060324.1:12858088-12883088 GCA_030674155.1 Stramonita haemastoma
TTGTTATCAATATTTAAGCCAAGCAATTTGTGAGAATCCACTTCTTCTAAGTGCTTATTGCAAACTTTAAGATCTGGTAACTTCAATTTAATGTTTTGTCGCTTTTGCCTTGTCGTAACTAACATAAATTTGGACTTTTCAGGATGGAGAGCCATATGATTAAGTTTAGACCAAAGGATAAGTTTATCAATGTCTTTTTGCATTTCCAAACAAAGCGAACTTGCATCCTTACCTTTATTATGGATTGTAGTGTCATCAGCAAATAGTTCACACGTAGTGGAGATATTCAATGGAAGATCGTTTACATAGACTGAAAATAAAATGGGACCTAAAACTGATCCCTGTGGAACTCCATGATTAATTGGCATAAAAGGGGAGGTAATACAATCTTGATATACTGCTTGTTGTCTATTACACAAAAAGGACGATACAAGTTCAACTGATTCGGGACATAAGCCATACATATCTAGTTTTTTTAAGAGAAGATCATGATCAATTGTGTCAAATGCCTTAGTGAAGTCAACAAAAACAGCTCCTGATAACATATTGTTATTGATATTCTCATGCCATTGTTCAATAATATTTGTTAGTACAGTATGACAGGAGTGGTTCTTTCTGAATCCACTCTGATTTTGGTGAAGCAAATCATATGTAATAAAGTGAGATTGAAGGTTGCTTTTCAGATGTTTTTCAAGGAGCTTAGACAATGTAGACAGGATAGAAATAGGTCTGTAATTTGACGGATCATTTGGGTCGCCAGATTTAAAGAGTGGTATTACTTTAGCATTTTTAAATGCTTGAGGAAAGCAGGATTTTTCTAAACAGAGATTATAGATATATGTCATGTGTTCGGAAATTATCGGTGCAGAAATCTTTAAAATTCTACTGTCAATGTCATCAAAGCCCCGCGATTTTGACTGTTTTAATAAGCACAATTCTTTGTATACCTCGTGTACCCCGAGAAACCCAAATTTCAACTTAGAAGTTATTTTTCGTGAATCACAAAATTTTTTTAATGCGCGTAATTTGTTACATTTTGTAAAGTCTACAGGAACAACTTTTCCCCCTACTGTGGTGAAGTATTTATTGATACTTACAGCTGATAAATTACAAGAAGGTGTAAGAGATACTGATGGCTTACCTGACAGCTGGTTTATTGCTTTCCAAAGTGATTTGGTATCCTTTTTTGATGAAATAAGATCACTAAAATCTTTCTTTTTTGCAGCTCTTTTCATTGCTGTTATCTTATTTCGCTGCTTTCTGAAATTTTCATCTTTGCCTGTTGATCGTAGCAGGGAATCTCGGATTAAAATGGCTGCATTTATTTCGTGAGAGAGAGAGAGGAGAGAGAGAGAGAGAGAGAGAGAGAGAGAGAGAGAGAGAGAGAGAGAGAAGAGAGAGAGAGGAGGAGGAGAGAGAGAGAGAGAGAGAGAGAGAGGGAGAGAGAGAGAGAGAGAGAGAGAGAGAGAGAGAGAGAGAGAGAGAGAGAGAGAGAGAGAGAGAGAGAGAGAGAGAGAGAGAGAGAGGAGAGAGAGGAGAGAGAGAGAGAGAGAGAGAGAGAGGAGAGAGAGACAAGGCAAGGCAAGGCAAGGCAAGGCAAAATTCTTTTATTCGAGGATAATAGATAAGCACTCATGTGCTTTTTTACATCCAGTCCCCGCCCTTTTCATGGAGAACATCAAGATAAAAAGATACTAAACAGTAAAACTATATGCAGTACCAAACAACATAAAGGAATAAGGACATTATACATAATAAGATAATAAAAATGCACACTTTCAGAAGACGAAAATCAGAAGCCACAATAAAATGATTTTGATTATAAAAGAAAAGAGAAGCGTTAATAGATAAAGAGCAACCAAAGAAACATAATGAAATAAACAACTTAGCAACCAAGAAAAGTCCACCCAAAAATACTTAGCTGCAACATTGTTACAACTCATAACAACAAAATGAACTCAGAAGGAAGTAAAGATAATACAATGATTATAATGATGACAATAAGAATAATATCATCAATAGTGATAATAGTATGGTAATAATACACGTAAAACTCACTCCTACACGTAGGTTACACACACACACACACACACACACACACACACACACACACACACACACACACACACGCACGCACACACACACACATACATACATACATACATACATACATACATACATACATACATACATACATACATACATACATACATACATACATACATACATACATACATACATACATATACGCAACTCACTCACGCATGCACGCTCGCAGGCAAATGCACATACAAATCACACACAGACACACACACACACACACAAATGCACACACACACACAAATGCACACACACACACACACACACACACACACACACACACACACACACACACACACACTTACTCACACTTATATTTATAAGCACATATCCGCAGGCGCACATGTACTTGAGGTGGTAGTTTTTTTGTTGTTTTTAATATATATTTAAAAAAAAAAAAAATTAGTCATAGAAAAAAGAAGAATGATACAAGTCAAACAATCATATCAGGTGACAATATTATCCTTTCTTTTACATTCATACTTCATATAAAAAAGAAGAAACAAAGGCAAACAGCAAAGTTAAAACAGAAAAAAAAAACAAGAACAAAACATCAAAAACTTGAGGTAGGACCTATCAACAACAACAACAAAAGTCATGCAAATCATAATATTTTAATACAAGGGGAGACGACAAATAAAAACAATTATCCACCCCCCCCACACACACACACACACAACACCCAAACACACTCACCACACACACACACACACACACACACACACACACACCACACACACACACACACACACACACACACACACACACACACACACACACACACACACACACACACACACAAAGTTCGCGCTCCTGTCATCAATAAACTTCATTTTAAAGGAAGTATATGCCTAATTTTAATCAAGTCATGTAACGGAACACAAAAAGAATCCATCCGCTGTAAGGCATATATATTAAAACATACATATTCTAATACCTGAATCTTATGATTATGTATTTATGGTCATAGAAATCACGTTCATAACCATTTTGTAATCATAATGAACATAATTATTCAGCTTACTTGAGAATTAAAAAAAATTTACAAAATCAACTGCATTCAACACGTGATTATTAAATAGTACAAAAGTGAATAAAGTATTTCTCAATATGGATGATAACATGTTTAGGCAACGAGAGAGAGAGAGAGAGAGAGAGAGAGAGAGAGGAGAGAGAGAGAGAGAGAGAGAGAGAGAGAGAGAGGAGAGAGAGAGAGAGAGGAGGAGAGAGAGGAGAGAGAGAGAGGAGAGTACACAGTACATTTTTAGCTAGGTAGTGTTGCGCACAATTTTCAACTGACCAATAATATCATCACTTAACACTCCCTATCTTTTACTTATGCATATATAGAGAATATACCATATGATAAATGTGACATGAAAATAAAATATTAAAAATTTACTCTTTGAAATCAGTTACAAGTGCACAAAGATAAGATACATATAAGATACATTTAAACACACACACACACACACACACACACACACACACACACACACACACACACACACACACACACACACACACACACACACACAGAGAGAAGAAGAGAGAGAAAGGGGGAGAATTATATATATCCAACAGGATGAGTACTGGTTCATTAGTTTTGATGCATCAAGTGCATTAGGTGATTTTTGAAGGTCGACAATGATTGGTGCTGTTTAATTGAATCGGGAAGGGAGTTCCACAGTACAGGGCCTGAGTATAGTAAACTGGACTTGAACAAGTCTATTCTTGGGATTGGGATACTTGGCTTTTCAGTATTTCTGGAACGATTCATTGGGAACTTATCTCTTAAGGATGTGGGGACAGCTCCTGCCATTATCTTAAACATCAGGATGCCCTTGTTATATTTTAGTCTTTGTTGTAGGGGGAGAATACTTAACTGAGTATAATCCACGTCAAGTAATGTTGTTTTCTTCAGGAGGATAAGTTTGAGAGCACGTTTATACAGACTTGATAAGGGTTTCATAGTGTTTGCACTGGCAGAATCCCATAGGGTTGAGGCATAGTCTATTGAGGATTGTATATAAGCTTGAAAGAATAATTTCCTTGAATGGTAGTCAAGGAAGTGTTTAATTTTAGTCAACTGGTATACTCTTTGGGACAAGTATTTGCATAGGTGAGATATGTGGTAGATCCAGCTGAGATTTTCATCAATTGTCACTCCTAGAACTTTGTGATGAGAGGTTTGTTCGATTGCTTCCTTTCTTATATGTATTGGAAACTGATTATGAGGTAAATTTTGTCGCTTTTGTCTGGTGGTGATAAGCATGCATTTTTGTTTTTTGGGGGTGAATAGACATGTGGTTCAGATCTGTCCATTTGACAAGATCATTACAGCTTTGTTGTAATATGGTTGCAAGAGAGTCAATGTCATTATGGCTTGTATGTATGGTTGTGTCATCAGCAAATAGTTCACATTTGGATGCAATATGTAGAGGAAGGTCATTTATGTATAAAGAAAAGAGAATTGGTCCTAGTATAGATCCCTGTGGTACTCCATAATGAATGGGTTTTAGATTCGATGTGGATGTAGTTGTTGAAACACACTGTTTTCTGTTCTTGAGATAAAAAGCAAGTAGTTCTAGACTATTTGACGATATATTGTACAGGTCTAGCTTTCTGATGAGAAGTGTGTGGTCAATTGTATCAAATGCTTTTTTGAAATCTACAAATAATACTCCACAAAATTTATTTTCATTAATGTTTGTTAGCCAATTGTCTATGAGACTAGTCAGTGCAGTATGACACGAGTGATTTTGTCTGAATCCTGACTGATTAGGGTGGAGTAGGTTGTTAGTTTCTATATGACTGACTAAGTGTTTATTTATATGTTTTTCCAGGGGTTTTGAAAGAAGGGATATAATAGAGATTGGCCTATAATTTGAGGGATCTGAAGTGTCACCAGATTTGTAGATGGGGATCACTTTAGCAGTTTTGAAGGCATTGGGAAAATAGTTCTTTTCAAGACATTGGTTGTTATATATATGTGAGAGTGTCTGTGATAACTGGAGCTGAAAGTTTTAGAATTCTGCTGTCTATTCCATCAAGACCTCGTGTCCTTGACTGTTTGAGGTGAATCATGTAATTATGAACCTCAAAAACAGAAATAAATGGTATGTGGAGTTTTGAGGGAATATGCTTTTCTTGGCAGTATTGTTTTAATGTGTTTAGATTATTGGATTTTGAATTGTCATTACTAACAACATTAGTAGAAACGTTTATGAAGTGATTGTTGAGTTGTTCAGCAGTAACATCTTTGATTACATTTGATTTGGAAGATGATTGTTTGTTTGTTATTTGATTAATGGCCCTCCAAATGATTTTTGAGTTTTGTTTGGAAGATAGTAAATCTTGGAAATATTTCTTTTTTTCTCGACGTTTCTGTGAGTTTATGGCGTTTCGTAATCTTTTTGACTCTTCATGGTATTTATGTTTTTTTAAGAAATCTCTAAGATAGCATGCTTCTTCTAGTTCTTTTGTGAGCCAAGGCGGTTTGGGGACATGTTTGACCCTTATGGTTTTAAGTGGAGCATGTTTATTGTAAATTTCAGTGTAAGTTTTTATCCAAAACTCGATGGCCGAGTCTGGATCAGTAATGTTGAATGTTTCTGAGAGCATCGAGTTACTTAGTTCAAGAAGGAAAAGCTTTTCATTAAATTTTGCAAAGGAACGATATGTTATGTTTTTATGGCCAGGTTTGGGAATTTTTGTTCCTTTTTTTGACCATGTAGTACATACTGGGTAGTGATCACTGCAGTTATAGACAGGGACACATGTTTCTATGATGTTTTTAGGATTTGATACGTAGATGTGATCAATTATTGTGCTTGAGTTTTGTGTGACTCTCGTGGGTAAACTAACTAGTTGGTGAAGGTTGAATGAATTAGTAATTTGCGTCCATGCATTATTTACTTTTGTTAGAACAATATTAAAATCACCTAGTAGTATTACTTCCCTGGATTCTAATAAGACTACGTTCATCATTGCATCAAACTTGTCAATCCAATTTTTTCTTTCTGCTGGATTCCTATAGCAGAATCCATTGCAATGGGTGGTGAACCTTTTATTGACACTTCAAACCAGACAGATTCTACATCATAATGTTCTAGATGGATGAGACGCTTGAATGTTGTAGATTCACTGATGTATATGATGATTCCTGTTTCTTTTTGCTTTTGTGGATCCTTTCGTATGAATTTATATCCAGGGATATATAAATCAGTGTCA
Organism: Stramonita haemastoma; assembly: GCA_030674155.1. Classification (NCBI taxonomy): domain Eukaryota; kingdom Metazoa; phylum Mollusca; class Gastropoda; order Neogastropoda; family Muricidae; genus Stramonita; species Stramonita haemastoma. The sequence continues at coordinate 12,864,422 of CM060324.1, forward strand.
ACTATGTGCTTCGAAAGTCTTGATTCGGATAACCCTAGTATGTGAAATGTGGCCAATCCTTACAAGGAAAAGAAAACCCCAAAAGGCAAACAACAAACAAATGAGCAACATTGTATAAAAATATTTTAGAAAATCAAATAGGAGCGAAACAACATTTAAGGTTATAAATGTGTGGCAGGGCGGTAATTAGATTACTTCCCTTGCGTTCGGAACTGCCAATCGCAGCGTCGTGGGTGTAACGTTTGGATCCACACCTGTGAATTGTGCGACGTTCTGTATTGTTGGGGGGTGGTCGAAAGCCGTCCTCTGCATGCACTTTGCCCGTAGCGGTAAAATGTAGTATTTATGCAGCCTCTTTTTAGAGGTCACATTCCCACTGTCTGACCGTGCTGTCGTCGCCGAGAAGTTGTGCCGAGAAGTTGTACAGAGTCGCGGCAGATCAAATATCTGCACTCTGTTACAAATGCAAACCAGTTATAAATCAAAACTCTATGCATTAAAAAATAATATATATACGAATGATGATGAAAAAAATAACAAATATTCAGGACCATGAAACAGAAGGGCATTACAAATTTATAAGCCAAAACATTCATTTGAAAATAATACATTCCATGTGTGTGTGTGTGTGTGTGTGAGGGGGAAAACAAGCAAGAAGGCAAAAAGGGAAAAGACACGTACATCATAAAAAGCAAACATAAAAACTCTTAAACACACACATACAATTTTTTTATAATCGCATTTCTATATTTAAACAGTAAAACACAATTTCAGTTCAAATTTCATTAAGAACCGAAGCATTCCTATCCAATAATGAGACTAGGATAGCATATGTGGAAGTGGAAGTTTAGAGAAGAAAAAAAAAGAAAAAAGGCATCTTCAAATATTACATAGAGATCAAAACAAACAGAGAGAGAGAGAGAGAGCATCTTACATGGTACATCTTCATCAAAAAGTCCAATCAACAAGTCTAATAACACCCGCATGACATCCTTCTTTAAACGATATCATCAATGAACACATTAGTCAATGTCTATCCAAGCATGGATTTTTAGGTAAAACCATCTCATACATTCAACTTATAGAATATAGTTCTTCAGGTTACATCATTATGAGACGAATCCGAAGCAATATCTGACAAATCTTCCAGACATGAAGTATATGGAGTGATAACATAAGTTGTTACACACACACACACACACGCACACACACGCACACGCACAACACACACACACACACACACACACACACACACACACACACACCACATCATAATATATATATATATATATATATATATATATATATAATATATATATATATATATATATATATATATATACACTCACATGCCACACACACACACATACACACACACACAACATACACGCGAGCACGCATACACACACACAAATGCACATACATACACACAGGTTTACATGTGGTAGGAGTACTGATGTGTTAGTACATCAGTTTTTACATTTGAGGTGGGTATAAATTGCTTTCTTGAAAGTTTCTTTACTTTGGGATGTTTTCACGAACGTTGGCAGCATGTTCCAGAGTAGGCTACTGAGTATGAAAGGCTTGATTTAAAGAGGTCGATTCTAGGTATTGGTAGTTGAATTTTGGTAGGATATCTGGAGGTCATATGAAATTTAGAATAGAGGGATTGTGGAGCATGTCCTATCATAATTTTATGCATAAACATTCCTTTGTTTAGGGTAAGCATGTCTTTTAAGGGAAGAACCTCCAGTTTTGCATAGTCTGATGCACTTAAGGTAGATGATTTTAGAAGAACTGCTTTGAGCGCTCTTTTGTAACTGCTATTTAGAGGTTTGAGTGTATTCGCACTGGCTGTGTCAGATAGGGTAGAACAATAGTTGATTGAAGATAGAATGTAAGCATGTAGGAATAGTTTTCTGGCATGTGTGTTGATAAAGTGTTTGATTCTGCAAAGCTGGTATACATGTTTTGAAACTGTTTTTGATAATTTATTTATGTGTGCCATCCATGAAAGATTGTTGTCAATCACAATACCTAGAAGTTTATGGTTATCAACTTCCTCTATAGGTTCATTGTTTATAAATATGGGTGGAAGTCTAATTGTCATGTTTTGTCTCTTTTGTCTTGTTGTAATAAGCATGACTTTGGTTTTTTGTGGGTTTAGTGACATATGGTTATAATTGCACCATTTGCTTAGAGAATCTATGCTACTTTGTAATGAGGCAGATATTTGATTAAGATTGGTATTATTGGTATGAATTGTTGTGTCATCACAGAAAAGCTCACATGATTCTTTAATGTAGAGTGGAAGGTCATTAACATATATAGAGAATAAAAGTGGACCTAGAACAGACCCTTGTGGTATCCCATATTTTACTGGTAGTGTAGATGATTTAATGTTATTGATTGAAATATATTGTTGTCTATTATGCAGGAATGATTTGATTAACTTCAGACCGTTATCAGATATGCCATATAGCATTAGTTTTCGGCATAGTAGTTCATTGTCAATTACATCAAACGCTTTAGCAAAGTCAACAAAAAGGGTTCCACAATATTTGTTATCATTTATATTGTTGTGCCAAGAATCTACAATGTTAGTAAGAGCTGTGTGGCAAGAATGATTTTTCCTGAATCCTGATTGGTTATCAATTAAAAGACTATAATGTTCTAAATGATTGCTAAGGTGTTTGTGTATATGTTTTTCAAGTGGTTTGGATATAATTGATAAAACTGATATTGGCCTGTAATTACATGGTTTTGAAGAGTCACCAGATTTATGAAAAGGAATTACTTTGGCCAGTTTGAATTGTGATGGGAAGTGACATTTTCCAATACACAAGTTATGAACATAAGTGAGCGTCTCAGTTATAAAGGGAGCTGCCATTTTGAGAATTTTTCCATCCACACCATCTGGACCTTGACTTTTTGTTTGTTTTAAGCGTTGTAGGGATTGGTAAACTTCAGTTATGTTCAATGGTGGTATTTTCAAAGCTGAATTGATATTTTTGGATCCACAAAAGGTTTTTAGTTTTTCTAGGGAGTTTTGTGTAGCATTATTCTGTTTTATCAATGAGTCTGGCATGGTGGTAAAATAGCTATTTAGGTAATCAGGAGAAATATTCTGAATAGTGGAAGGTGAGGAAGATTTATTAGTTAGCTGGTTGATAGCTTTCCACATTGATCTTGAATTTTGTTTGGAAGAAGTAAGATTTTGAAAGTATTTTTGTTTACATGCTCGCTTCAAGGAATTTACTTTGTTTCTTTGTGCCTTGTATACATCAAATTTTCCTGCCTTTAACAAGTTATCTCGATGCTGTGCTTCAGATAAAATTTCCGTTTGTTATCCATTCAGGTTGTAATTTATGCCTTACTCTGTGGGTTTTAAAGGGAGCATGTTTATTATATATAGACATAAAAGTTTCAAGCCAGAGGGTCAAGGCTTCTTCTGGATCTGTCAAGTTGTAAACATTGTTTAGTGAAGAAGTTAACAAATCATTTATAAAATGATTTTCATTGAATTTTGCAAAAGATCGGTATGTAATTTCTTTGTGACCTACTTTTGGGATTTGTGTACCTTTCCTATCCCATGTTACACATATAGGAAGATGGTCACTACAGCCAGAGAGAGAGAGAGAGAGAGAGAGAGAGAGAGAGAGAGAGAGAGAGAGAGAGAGAGAGAGAGAGAGAGGAGAGAGAGAGAGAGAGAGAGAATGAATGAACATTTTTTTTTGAATGAACATTTTTTATTGAGGGAAAAGATTAAGCACAATGGTGGCTTGTTTTCATCCAGCCCTCTTTAAAAAAAAGTGAATCAATCAACCAATCGTATGATTTGAGCATAAGGCTATAACACTTAAAGAGAAGAGAGCGAGGGAGTGAGAGGAATGAGGTGCAAGCTGTTATTATCTTTTTCAGCTCCTGAAGAGGGTAAGAAGAAATGGACAAAGAAAAGAAAAAAAATAGAATAGAGGGAAAGAGGGAGAGGAGGAGCAAGAGGAGGTGGAAGAGGAGAGAAAAAGAAGGATCAGGGAAACAACAAGAACTACAATTATGCAAGTTAGTACCTTCTTATGTCTAATGAGCAAAATCATAACATACACAAGATTATACAAAGGTTTCATCATAAATCTGAAATATAATGTGCACCTAGACAGTTCAGTAAAACAGAAACGCTTTACATAAGAGACAGACATAATGGTGGGGGGAAGAGAGAAGGGATGGGGAAGGGAAAAAAGAAGAATGGGAGAGAGAGGGGGGAGAGGAAGAGTGAGGTAGAGAGAGAGAGAGAGAGAGAGAGAGAGAGAGAGAGAGAGAGAGAGAGAGAGAGAGAGAGAGAGAGAGAGAGGAGAGAGAGGAGAGAGAGAGGAGAGAGAGGAGAGAGATTTTTATATTTATTTTATTCTTTTTTATATCGAGGATAACAGAATAAGCAATCATGTGCTTTTTTTCATCCGGTCCCCGTGTGTATGCAGTTTTGTAAATCTTGTCATCTGTTCCCACCGGCACACGATGGCCTACTCTTACGAAAAGCGGAACAGGATTTAACGTGCGCGCAAGATGTTCTGCGTGCGTTCGCACACGGGGCCTCGGTTTAAAGTCTCATCCGAAGGACTTTTGGGGAGAGTGGAGTCAGCACTGATGTTAACTCCAGGAAGAAAATTTCCTCGACGGACTCGAACGGGTCGTCAAATTGCCAGCGCAATGTTCTGACCACTAGGCTATCCGTCCCCAGAGAGAGAGAGAGAGAGAGAGAGAGAGAGAGAGAGAGAGAGAGAGAGAGAGAGAGAGAGAGAGAGAGAAGAGAGAGAGAGAGAGAGAGAGAGAAGAGAGAGAGAGGAAGAGAGAGAGAGAGAAGAGAGAGAGAGAGACAGAGAGAGAGACAGACAGACAGACAACAGAAGGAAAAAAAACAGACAGGGAGACAGTAGAACAGACAGAGAGATAGGCAGGAAGACAGAGAGAGAGACAAAAGACAACCCTGGAGCGAGAGTGGTGTAGAGAGGGGAGGGTGGGGGGAGAGAAAGAGAAGGAGGTAAGAATAAAGAGGGGACAAAAGTATTGGGGGGGGGGGGGGTGAAGAGTTGACATAATACTTACACATGATTGAAATTACATGGTATTAGTTATCAATGGTGTTACAAAATAAAATCCATTTCATCAGAATAGTGATATATTGTCCATAAGATGTACGTGATAGACTTTTTCAAAAATAGAAACACTGCAAGCTTTGTGAAGGTTGAGGGTTGATATCTCATTCCACAGTGTACCACCAGAATATGTGAGAGTGGATTTTGATAAGTCAATTCTTGGAAGTGGCACCATTATCTATTGGCATGACGATTGACATTGATTGTGAATCTGTTTTGAAGCAAGGGGGGAGCTAAACCATACATGAGTTTATACATAAATACTGCCTTATTATGCTTAAGCTTGGATCTTAATGGAAGAATGTCAAGTGCTTTATAGTCAGAAATGGTTAATGATGAAGATTTTAAAAGAACAAGTTTTAGAGCTCGTCTATGCATACTGAACAATGGCTTGAGAACATTTGCGCTAGCCGAATCCCAAATCGTTGAAGCATAACTCATATGGGATATAATATATGCATTGAAAAACATTTTCCTAGCGTTTAGGTCTAAGAAATGCTTTATTTTAGATAACTGGTGTACACATTTTGATAGTTTTTTGCATAATGCAGAGATATGGTACATCCACGAAAGGTTATTGTCAATTGTAATTCCAAGAATTTTATAATGGTCTACTTCATCAATTTTGTTGTTATTAATATAGATAGCCGTAGAATTGTTTGAAAGATTTTGTCGCTTTTGTCGAGTTGTTATAATTAAGTACTTAGTTTTTTTGGGATGAAGACTCATGTGATTTAATTCTGACCATCGAAGCAGGCAGTGAATACTTTCTTGCAGAGCAGATGTAACTTCATTCAATTGAGAATGATTGGTATGGATAGTTGTATCATCTGCAAATAACTCGCACTGTGTGTTTAGATATAAGGGTAAGTCGTTTATATATAGAGAAAAAAGAATAGGTCCTAAAACAGATCCCTGGGGGACGCCATAGTTATTGGACAGTACTGCCGATGTCTTACCTTTATCAGAAACGACTTGTTTTCTTTCAGAAAGAAATTATGACATGAGTTTGACAGTACTATCTGACAGACCATAGATTTTAAGTTGTTTTAGTAACAGAGTGTGGTCAATCACATCAAACGCCTTAGCAAAGTCTACTATAATAACTCCAGTGATTTTGCTATTATTGATATTAATAAGCCATTGATCAACTAAGCTTGCCAAAGCAGTTTGACAGGAATGGTTAACTCTGAAACCAGATTGATTAGGATGGAACAAATTATATCGGTTTAAGTGGTGGAGAATATGTTTATTGATGTGATTCTCTAAAGGTTTTGATAATATGGATAGGATAGACATTGGTCTATAATTGGAGGGATCTGAACGGTCACCAGATTTAAAGATAGGTATAACTTTGGCAGTTTTAAAAGCTTTAGGAATGGTGTAAGCAGAAATGCATAAATTATAAATGTATGTAAGAGATTCTGCGATAACGGGGCAGCTATTTTTAGAATTTTGCCATCAATGCCATCAAGACCTTTCGTATTTGTCTGTTTCAAATGAGTAAGGGAATTGCAAACATCATTAATACACATAAGAGGGATATCTAAATTTGAAAAAATGTTTTTAGATCTACAGTAATGTTTTAATGTTTCTAGCTTGTTAAGGTGTGATCTGTCTATTGATACTGTAGAGGAGGAAATATTGCAGAAATGGGCATTAATATCGTCAACGGATATATCTTTGAGCGATGAACTTTGAGATGTTACATTTTTATTTGTCAAATAGTTAATTGCTTTCCAAACAGATTTATTGTCTGACTTAGAGTATACGAGCTGTTGGAAGTACTTTTTTACTTAAGGGCTTCATATTGTTAACTATATTTCGCTGTTCTTTATATTCTTCCCTGGTTCCTGTAACTGATAGTTGATTTCTTAAATTTATGGCATTTTCTAACTCCTCAGTTATCCATGGTACTTTTGGATTGCTCTTGACGCGCTTACTTTTAAGGGTGCATGCACATTGTAGACATTTAGAAAACTGTGGTACCATACCTGAAACGCTTCATCAGGGCTCGTAAACTGATAGACCAAAGATAAAGGAGAATTGAGTAAATCTAATAAAAATGCATTTTTGTCAAAATAGGATAAGCATTTATATTTAATGATCTTATGACTGTTCTTAGGAATCTTTATACTCTTTTTTGAACATGTTAAGCACACTGAAAGGTGGTCACTGCATCCAAAGGCAGGGCAACATACTTCTATTATATGATTTGGTGAATTTGTATAAATGTGGTCAATCAGCGTTTTGGATGTGTCAGTGATTCTTGTAGGTTTATCAATTAACTGTGTCAGAAGAAAGGAGTCATAAGTTTGTATCCAATTGTGGTTAGTTTTTAACAAATCTAGATTAAGTCACCTAATAGGATAATTTCCTCTGAGATTAGTGAAGCTTCCTCCAGGGGACAGATAGCCTAGTGGTCAGAACATTGCGCTAGCAATTTGGCGACCCGGGTTCGAGTCCGGTCAAGGAAAATTGTTTCATGGAGTTAACATCAGTGCTGACTCCACTCTCCCCAAAAGTCCTTCGGATGAGACTTTAAACCGAGGCCCCGTGTGCGAACGCACGCAGAACATCTTGCACACACGTTAAATCCTGTTCCGCTTTTCGTAAGAGTAGGCCATTGTGTGCCGGTGGAAACAGATGACAATATTTACAAAACTGCATACACACAGGGACCGGATGAAAAAAAGCACATGATTGCTTATTCTGTTATCCTCGATATAAAAGAAATAAATAAATAATAATAAATAAATTAAAGTGAACTTGTCATGCCAGTCAAGAAGTTCTTTTGGATTTCTATAAATAAAACCGACAAGAATTGGTTTAGTTTTTTTCAAGGATATCTGAATCCAAACTGATTCTAAACAATAATTTTCAAGTGATTCAATTCGTTTGTAGCGGATGTTTTCGTGTAAATAAATAAGAAAGCCCGTTTCCTTTCGTTGGATAGGATCTTTGCGGATTATCTGATAACCAGAAATAGCAAGTTCATTATTAGAAATGTGTTCAGATAATCGGGATTCCGCAAAACCAAATATATGAAAATGTGTGTGTGAATTTGATAGAATATGAGAAACATCGGACATTTTGTTAATAATATGATTGACATTTAGAAATCCTATTCTGAGACCATCTGCTGACGGCCAACTGTCACGAGTCCCTGGCATATCAATAACTATATTCAATAATTCCACTATACAACATACACAAATCACAGTTATAATTCAATATGAAGAAAAACTCTTGCCAAAACTAAATTGGAACAAGGCTTAGTCAAGGAGTAAGGGATGGGGAAATAATACAATAAAGGTGAATAAGAATGCAAACAAATGCGATGGGATAAAGCTAAATTGAAACTTCAAATGTTAATAATGTAACGGAGTTGAAAAAGGTAATACTGATAGTAATAAGCCAATTCAACAAGAATGAAAACTATCAAAAGCGCCAAACCAGACACACCGGTCATACAAAGGCAAGTTGCTAATGCGCAATACCCCGTCGCGAATAGACAAAAAAGCAAAATGTCACAACGCAACACGTCTTTATCAACAGTAAGTAATGATACACCCCGGCCAATACGTGACCATCATGTGAGAGCTACATGTCGACATCAAAGCACACACACACACACACACGCACGCACACACACACACACACGTGCGCGCGCGCGCGCGCGCGCACTCACATTCCACATATACTCATCGCACCCCCTCAACACACACACATACACACGCACACACACACATACTTGCACACACACATATACACACAGTTGCAAGGCCACAATTCTATAAGCACACATGCCCACACAAGAGCGCAAGCATTTCACACACACACACATACACATACACACACACACATATGCACGCACGCACGCACGATCGCACACTCACTCACACACATACACACACACCACGTGCGAGCGCATGGACACACGCACGTATCAGCCCTGAACAAGTGCAAGCATGCACACGGGCATGGCCATGGGCATGCACTCATGCACACTTCCAGTGACAAACACAGGCACAACATATACCGAGCTGCATACTCATGTGCACGCACTCACAATAACATCGGGGTACAATGTGCATTTAAAAGCCATTTAAACTAATGATAATGTGTAGAAAAGAAAAGGGGGAAATTCATGTTTATGCATTCATCAATAGGTTATTTCCTTTTCATCATCTCTTTCCTTCACGTTACTTTCACATACCTGCAATTGAACATAATGATTTTTAATGGTTATATCAACACTACAGGGGAGAAGACATGGAATATAGGGACAGTAGGTGGGGCAGGAGGTTAGTAATTAGATTTGGCAGCAGGATAGGCATGGTGTGTGAGTTGCTGCTGTAGCAGAGGGGAAGCCATGATTAATATTTTTTCTGTGTATGGATGGATTGGGTCTGAGCGACGCCACTGATCCATACCATTCATTGGGGGTAAACAGGGGGCGATGTTCTCTAAATTGAAGTTGTTTGGGGGATGGACAGACGGGGCTGATGCTTCCTGCATTCGTGGGTGAGTTAGAGGAGTCTGAGGTGGGAGGGGTGCCTCTAGAACTTTGCTTGGATTAGCTACTGAAGGGAGAGGAGGAAAGTGCTGACATGATTGAATGGACGGAGGAGGAGGAGGACCCTGAGCTGGCCAGTCATCTTTAAAACGATTTCCTGGGCCAGTGTTTCTTGACCAGTCACGAGGATCTGGCTTTTGTTAAAAAACTCTGGGGTAATAATTCTGCGTTGGGAAAGTCCTTGAACTAACTCTCTGGTGTCGTCCTGAGAGTCGTTCATCAGAAGAGGGACGTGCCTGCCATAATGCTTTGATATTTTCTGCTAGACGGGCAGTTCCTTTAGTATTGGGGTGTGTAAGATTGTTATAGAGATTTGTGTTTGAGGCAAAAGTGTTGTAGTGATTAAGGAAGGTTACATGTGATCTATTGCAGGCCATTTCCAAGTTCTTGTTTGATGGTAGGATGCTGTTGTTAAAGTGGTGATTTCCAGAGAGAGAGAGAGAGAGAGAGAGAGAGAGAGAGAGAAGAAAAACACAGACAGACAGACAGACAGAAGACAGACAGACAGACAGACAGACAGACAGACAGACACAGACAGAGAGACAGATAATGACATAAGACAATGACAATGACAAAAGATTTATTGTGTTAGGATTTTCAACCCATTCACAAACCGAAATCGAAAGGTACAACAAAATTGAACACTGTACAATATCGACGATTCTTCGCGATTGGTAACCAAACCGCTATAGTGTTTATACATGGTTATACATGTGTGTCAATGTCACTGGTAATAACCGGCTAACGGCTCTTTGAGAGAGGAGAGAGAGAGAGAGAGAGAGAGAGAGAGAGAGAGAGAGAGAGAGAGAGAGAGAGAGAGAGAGAGAGAGAGAGAGAGAGAGAGAGAGAGAGAGAGAGAGATGTAAATGCCTTCGGAATGAACGTTTTTACATCATGTGGTGAGTGTGCACGAACACGAAAATGAAATTTAAATTTTTAGGCCAACAAACTCATAAAACTGTATAACTGTGTCAAAAAAGGAGCGACGGGGAGATACAGAGAGGGGGACGGACAGACAGACAGAATGAGAATGAGTCAGAAACAAGGGCAGACAGAAAGAGAACGATAAAAGTCTAAAAATAATTTTCAACGCATCAAACTTTTACCACGTTATTTTTTAGGGTTGAAAATGGGGACTTGAGGTGAGGAATAAAACGAAACAGAACTTCTCACAGTCTTTCATCAAACTTTCGTAAATACTTCCAAATATGCATAGTCCAAAATGCAGTGTCCAAAATGCATAGTCCAAAATGCATTGTCCAAAATGCATAGTCCAAAATGCATTGTCCAAAATGCTTAATCAAATGCATTGTCAAAATCAAGCCGAAACAAAATCCAAAGCATAGTCGAACGCAACATTGTCCAAAATGCATAGTCCGAAACGCAAACATAGTCCAAAATGCATAGTCCAAAATGCATAGTCCAAAATGCATAGTCCAAAATGCATAGTCCAAAATGCATAGTCCAAAATGCATTGTCCAAAATACATAACCCAAAAAGCATTGTTTAAAATGCATTGTCCAAAATACATAGTCCAATACAAACATAGTCCAAACAAACATAGTCCGAAATACATAGTCCAAAATACAAGCCAAACATAGTCCAAAATACAACTAGTCCAAATACATAGCAACCATAGTCCAAAATGCATAGTCCACAATAATGACTACAGAATTGACAAAGACCAATGATTCGAAACAGAATACAGTTTTTTTAGTTTTAATACCTCCGTGGATATGCCAGGGGTCCTCTAAGTATAAATAGCACCACCACCTCCTGGAAATTCTGTGCCAGGAATTCCCTCTTTTCTATTTCTCTCTTTGTTTCTGTCTAGTTCCTTTTCTTCCTGTCACCTCCTTCTTTTCTGTTTTCTGCCTTCTTGGTCTATTTTCCTGCCTTTTCTTCCAGAGACTTAAAAGAAAACAATTCTCTCCCTGTGCTGGGCCTGATTTGTCAGGCGCTTAACGGCAGTGCATTTTTGCTCACATGACAAACAACACAATAGTTGCTGTCTGAACGATTGATGAGAAATTACAGTAATAGTTTTAATTCATTTATCAAAATCTCACCATTGATGAACCTCGGAGCGCTGGCAGATGAAAATAAGCATATACGAACGCACATGGTCACACAAAAAAATGTCTACAACATGTTACACGATATTATCTCCATGATAAAATTTGTTTCAATTATACTAATTTTGATGCACTACATCCCATTCAAAGCATAACAGCATCGTGCTCAGTTAAAAGAAAAAGGACACCACTTAAAGCGGTCCATACCCTAAGTCTGTCTTGTCTGTCTTGTCTGTCTGTCTGTCTGTCTGTCTGTCTGTCTGTCTGTCTGTCTGTCTCTCTCTCTCTCTCTCTCTCTCTCTCTCTCTCTCTCTCTCTCTCTCTCTCTCTCTCTCTCTCTCTCTCTCTCTCTCTCTCCTCTCCTCCTCTCCTCTCTCCTCCTCCTCCTCTTCCTCCTCCTCCTCCTCCTGCCCCTCTTCCCCTCCGGTCTTTGAATTTCTACAAGACTGCCGAGGACGGGATAGGCTGGTGGTCAGGATCTCGTTAGAGAGGATTTTTTCTCTGGAGTTACATCAGTGCCGATTCCACTCCCCTCAAAATCCTTCGGATGATACTATAAACCGAGGCCCCGTGTGCGAACGTACGCAGACAATCTTGCACACACGTTAAAACCCGTTCTGATTTTTGGAGGACTATGCCATTGTGTGCCGGTGGGAACAGATGACAGAATTTAAAGAGCTGCATACACCCTGAAACTGGATGTTAAACAGCACATGAGTGCTTATTCCATTATCCTCGAAATAAAAGTCAAGTCAAGTCAAGTCAAGTCAAAATGATCTTTATTGAGGGTAAAAGATTAAGTTTACACAACTTTTTTTCATCCTGCCCTCACCAAAAAAAATCAAGAAAATTGACTTCTAAAACAATCAAATACAAATATCAACCTTGGTTGAAAACTAAAATAAAATGAGGATTTTCATCCAAACAGAATCTCACAACAACTCAAAACAGTAATAGAATAAGGATAGATAATGAATAATGAAGAAAAAAGCCTTTACAGATACCTGGGGGGGAAAAAATGTCGCAAACCAATAAACCATCCACAGTAACAAGTGGTTCGGTGTACACCCTGTTTTCAAATTAATATTCAAACTCTTATCCCCCCAAAAAAAAACATTATAAGGTCAAAAATCAAATTCTTCTTCATCGAACACTCTGATAGCGCGCCTGACAAGTTAGGGCCAGTGCAGCACATCCCACTAAAGCATGGGAGAGATAGTTTTTATTGTTTAAGTCTTTTCGGGGTAAAAAAGGCACGAGGATGGACCAAGAAGGCAGAAAATAGTCAAGAAAGGGGTGAAATGAAGAGAGTGAACAATGCAGAAACAAAAATGGGGATAGAAAAGAAGGAATTCGTGGCACAGAATTTCCAGAAGGTGGGGATGCTATTTATACTGACAGGCCCCCGGCATCCCCACGGGGGATGTTAAAACTAAATGAAGAAATAGAAAGAAAGAAGAAAGGGAGAAAACACTTTTCAAAACGTTGTTATTTAAACATGGAAAGAGAATTGAAAAGAAAGGAAAGAATGAAAGAAACTAAAACGCAACTGTACGATTCAACCGAGACTTCGATTAACTATAGATTGTTTAATTTTCATTTAGAGAGAAGAGAGAGAGAGAGAGAGAGAGAGAGAGAGGAGGAGAGAGAGAGAGAGAGAGAGAGAGAGAGAGAGAGAGAGAGAGAGAGAGAGAGAGAGAGAGAGAGAGACGTATGCACGCATGCACGCACGTACGCACGCACGCACATACAGACTTCAAGACTTCAAAAGATTTAATGTTCATAAGTCATCAGACTCCTAACATATTCTACTCTAACTCATACAATTTCCATCAGTATACAGGACTCAAAAAACAAAGAGACTACAAAAAGAACAAACAGGATTGTACTTATCAGCATACAGAATGTGAATACTGATTTAATGCTTGTTGTAACAAAATTAGATATAATGATGATTTGTGCATGTCTCGCTCGAACTGTTGGTACACGCACGACAGACACAGAGAGACAGATAGAAAGAGAGACAGACAGACAGACAGAGAGGGGGACAGAGAGAGATAGAGACACTGAGAGAGAGAGACAGAGAGAGAAAGACAGAGAGAGAAAGACAGAGAGAGGGGAGGAGAGAATGAGAAAGGGAGCAAAGTAAAATGCTGTGGACTATAAACTTAAAATTATGCACCATTTAACATCGATCTAGTTTCTTTTAAATGATAGAAACGAAAGAAAGAAAATAAATAGAGAGGGAAGGAATAGCTAAAGAAAACTGTTGTAGAAACCTATATCTAAAAGGAGACATCAATAAATTCCAATCTTCATAAAAGAAAGAAAGAAAGAAGGGAGGAAGGAAAGAGAAATACTGTGCACCATTGAATAATGCACCGATTGACACCAAATGCACCACATAATGCACCGACTGACACCACTAAAAAGAAAGACAAAAAGTAAGAAGGAAGAAAGAATCAAATAATGCACCAATTGACATTGAAAAAAAGACAGACAGAAAAAAGGAAGAAAGAATCAAGTAATGCACCAATTGACAGTGAAATAAAAGACAGAAAGAAAAAAGGAAGAAACAAACAAATAATGTACCAATTGATACCAAATTATTGAACAGAAAAAAATTGAACAAAAAAGGAAGAAAAAACAATAAATGAAAGAAAGACAAAAAACAAACAAAGCATCCAATGAAGGGAAACAAAGAGAGAAAGAATAGAAAGCAAGCAAACAGACAGAAAGACAGAACGAACGAAAGACAGACAGAGAGACAAAAGGACAGACAGACAGACAGATCATGACTTTCCGTTTCCATGGACACGAATTCAAAATGGCCGACAAACAGCATATTTTTAAAGAAGAAAACTCCAGAAATATTAAACAAAAGACAGAAAAACAGAAAGAAAAACAGAAAGATGGATACAGTTTTTAAAAGTAAAACCAGACAAAAAGATAGATAGAAAGAAAGACAGGCACAAAAAGAGACGGGAAAAGAAGAGAAAAAAAAACAAACAGAAAGGAAGACAGACAGACGTCATACAGAGATAAGATATACACACGTGTCCACACACACACACACACACACACCACACACACACACACACACACACACACACACACACACACACACACACACACACACACACACACACACACACAAACGCGCACACACGCATGCACGCACGCACGCGCACACACACAAACACGCTCACACACAAGAACGCACGCACACACGTACGACACACACACACAACACACACACACACACACACACACACACACACCACACACACACACACACACACCACACACACACACCAAGAACAGAGATAATGTGTGTGTGTGTGGTGGTGTGTGTGTGGTGTGTGTGTGTGTGTGTGTGTGTGTGTGTGTGTGTGTGCGTGTGTCTGTATGTGTGTATGTGTGTACGAGTTCCTGGCTGGCCCGTCCTGGGAGCCACTGCGCCCTCCTCTACTGGTAAAATGTAGCCCAGTATTACCTGTCACATTCAGGCAGATGGGACTCGTTAGCCCAGTAAGGCAACTCACCAAGGAGAAGGAAAACTCTGACCCCAAACCTCCACTGCCTTGTGGATTGCCCATTGGGGAGAAAGGCTTCGGGAGTAAACCCTGAGGAAAAATTCGGAGATGGAGTCCCGAAGGCGGTCCACTTCTGACTTCAGTATTGTTCTGGCAACTCCTGCGACACTGCTGGTGCCAAACTGTATCAGCTTCTGCTGTTCCTTTGGATCCATCATCAGTGTGGAGAGGGGGGACCTACTATCTGGGCAACAGCTCGTCCTCCATACTATCCTGCCCAGGCTCGCGCCCTGGAGAGGTCACTCCAGCCTCGCCTCACAACGTGGACACAACACGGGAAGCAGCAGTTACCGGTTATAAGCTGCAATGCTCGACTGGCGTAGAGTGTGGCGCCAGGGGTTCCTTCCGATGGAGGGGGAGATCCTAGGATTTCACTGGACAGCTACCGCCCGCCTCAAGCTGGGCAGCCCCCAGCCAATAAGGTGTTGTCCCGCCACAGTCTGCCTTCCTCAATGGGTGCTTGGGGATTAGGATCAAACCGACAAGCAGACTGTAAGACTCGCACCAGGAAAAATACAAGACCCATGAGAAACAGGTGCCCAGTCCTAAAACTGGAGAAGCTGGAACGTCCGAACATTGTCGTCCGGACTATCCCAAGACCTCCAAGGCATCAGTGATGCAAGAAAGTCAGCCGTCATCAACAACAAGCTGCTGAAACTGGGGGTGGACATAGCTGCTCTGCAAGAGACCCGCCTTGCAGACACTGGAACCCTCAAGGAGAAAGACTTCACTTTCTTCTGGCACGGGAAGAGCGTGGAGGACCGAAGAGCATGGAGTGGGATTTGCTGTCAGGAACACCCTACTGAAGATGGTTGAACCAGGAGAGAAGGGACCCGAACGCCTGATGACAGTCCGTCTCCATACTTCCGAGGGCTTCGTCACTCTTGTCAGCGCCTACGCTCCCACCCTTACATCCACTGCAGAAGCAAAGGATGAGTTCTATGCCAACATCAGCAACCTCATCAAGAAAATACCCCTCAGGAACATGTCATCATCCTGGGAAACTTTAATGCTCGAGTGGGTGCCGATCATGACGCTTGGCCTTCCTGTCTTGGACACTTTGGAGTTGGCAAGATTAACGAAAATGGGCAGCGCCTGCTGGAGTTCTGCTCCTACAACGGCCTCTGCGTGACCAACTCCTACTTCCAGACCAAGCCACAACACAAGGTGTCATGGTGCCATCCCCTCTCAAAGCATTGGCATCAGCTGGACATGATCCTGATCCGACGCACCAACATCAAGTCTGTGCCATCACCCGCACATACCACAGTGCAGACTGTGACACTGACCACTCTCTCATCTGCTGCAAGATCAGGCTTCATCCAAAGAAACTCCAGAGCTCCAAACAGAAAGGCAAACATTGCATCAATACCACCACTATGCATCTTCCGGGGAAAGTCGAAGAATTTCCCAAGTCTCTCCAAGAAGCTCTGTCTGACGAACACCAGCACTGATCAGTCTCTGAGAAATGGAACCACCTCGGGGAAGCAATTCAGAAATCAGCCTTTGCAACCTTTTGGAAAAAGACCTCCAAGAACAATACTGGTTTGATGCCAAGCCTAGCGAGTGTCTCCCGTCATTGATGCAAAGCGTGCTGTCCTTGCCGAATACAAGCGCTCCCCTAGTGAGAAATCCCTGCAAGCACTCAAAGCAGCCAGAAACAAAGTGCAACAGACTGCAAGACGTTGTGCCAACGAATACTGGCAACAGCTCAGCGCCTCCATCCAGTCTGCAGCTGCCTCAGGCAACATCAGAGGAATGTATGAAGGCATCAAGACAGCTCTAGGGCCAACACAGAGCAAAATCGCCCCACTAAGGACCGCCAGTGGGGAGGTGATCACCGACAAGAGCAGACAGATGGACAGGTGGGTGGAGCATTACTCTGAGCTCTACTCTAGAGAGAACACAGTCTCCGACTCAGCCCTCGATGTTATTGAGCCTCTGCCCATCATGGACGAACTAGATACTGAACCAACCCTTGCTGAACTCCACAAAGCAATTGACAGCTTACCTAGCGGCAAAGCACCTGGCACCATGGGATTCCACCAGACCTCATCAAAACTGTAAAGACACCTTACTACAGCCCCTTCACGATGTCCTATGCCAATGTTGGAGGGAAGGAGCCGTTCCGCAAGACATGAGAGATGCCAAGATTGTTACTTCCTACAAAGATAACGGTGACAACAGCAATTGTAATAAAAACAGAGGCATATCTCTCCCGAGCATTGTAGGAAAACTCTTCGCTCATGTCGTGCTTGTGCACCTCCAGAAACTTGCTGACCGTGTTTACCCCGGGTCACAATGCTTCCGAGCTGAACGCTCCACAGTGAACATGATGTTCTCCCTATGCCAACATCAGGAGAAATGCAGAGAACAACACAAACCCCTCTACACAGCCTTCATAGACCTGACCAAGGCCTTTGACCTTGTCAGCAGGGAAAGGCTATTCAATATCCTTCCAAAAATTGGTTGCCCCCCAAAACTCCATAGTCTAATCAGATCCTTTCATGATGACATGAAGGCAATAATCCAGTACGAGGGCAGCATGTCCAACCCTTTTTACATCAAGAGTGAGGTTAAGCAAGGCTGTGTCCTTGTTCCCACCCCCTTTGGCATCTTCTTTGTCCTGTTCCTAAAGCATGCTTTTAGAACTGTAACAGAAGGTATATACCTACGCACCAGATCCAGCGGTCGACTATTTAACCTGGCTTGGCTGAAAGCAAAAATAAAAGTGATGGAGAAAACAATTGGGGATATGATTTGCTGCTGCTGCTGCTCGTCACTTCAAGCACTGAGCAAGAACTCCAATGCCTCATGGACAGGTTTTCCCAGGCTTGCAAAGACTTCGGACTGACAATCAGCTTCAAAAAGACCAATGTGCTGAGCCAGGACGTGGTTACTGCACCAACCATCTGCATCAATAACTTCCAGCTCGAATTCGTACACCAGTTCACATACCTGGGATCCACCATCAGTGACAACCTGTCCCTTGATGCCGAGATCAACAAGCACATCGGCAAGGCTGCTACGACCTTAGGACGCCTCACCACCCGCGTCTGGGAGAACCCAAAGCTGACAATTTCCACCAAGATGGTAGTGTACAATGCCTGCATCGTCAGCACTCTCCTTTATGGCAGTGAAACATGGACAACATACTCCAAACAGGAGTGCAAACTGAACAGCTTCCACCTGCGCTCTCTCCGTCGCATCCGCGGCATCCACTGGAGTGACAAAGTTACCAACGCTCAGGTCCTTGAGGTTGCA
>CM060324.1:12888088-12898088 GCA_030674155.1 Stramonita haemastoma
AGAGCCATAAGAATTGCAATAAGTTCAGCTGTAAATATTGAACGATGTTTACCAAGATAATATGATTTTTCTATTTTAAGCGCTGGTATGACAAATGCAGAGCCTGTGTTATGATTTTCTAAAACTGATCCATCTGTATAAACTTTTAAGTAGTCAGAATACTTATTTTCAATATGGGACCGGACATCTGCAACCACGACGTTTTGATTTTCGTTTTTTTTTTCATCAGTATAATCTATATCAAAACCTGCTTTATTCATCTCCCATGATGGACATGGTAGCACTTCTTTTTGTGTTTCTAAGTTATATTGATTAAGTTCAGATTTTTTTAAAGTTCTGATACGTAAGTGCCAATAGGCTTTAAACATGAAATATGTTTAGCCCTTTTTGGAAAGTTCGTTTCTGCTTGAATCTTTAATTCACTTGAGGCAAAATTTTCGTTATTAGTGCTCCGTAACACATATTTGGCGCATGAAAGTTGTCGGTAATCAGCTAGGGGAAGTTCCCCAATTTCTTTATAAGTTCCTATGGTGGATGCATGGAATGGTACCCCAAGTGCACTTGGTGTGTGTGGGGGGGGGTGCGTAAGTGCGTGCGTATGTGCATGCGTGTGTATGTGTGTGAGTGTGTATGTGTGTGTGTCCGTGTGTGTGTGTGTGTGTGTGTTTGTGTGCGTGCGTGTGTATGTGTGTGTGGCGTGTGTGTGTGTGTACGCGGTGTGTGTGTGTGTGTGTGTGTGTGTGTGTGTGTGTGTGTGTGTGTGTGTGTGTGTGTGTGTGAGTGTGTGTGTGTGTGTGTGTGTGTGTGTGTGTGTGTGTGTGTGTGTGTGTGTGTGTGTGTGTGTGTGTGTGTGTGGCGCAGTTGAGTATGTGGACGTGTGGGGGTGGGGGAGGGGCGTGTGCGTGCGGGCGCACGTGCGTGTGTGTATGTGTAGGCATGCAAACATGCGCACGCAAGTCTCTCTATTCTCATACTTATATTATTCTCTTCTTTCTTATCATATATATATATATATATATATATATATATATATATCTGTGAATGAAGGTTATATTTTGTGGGCACACTTTTCTGGTGTGGTGAATGTTTTGAAAATGCAGTAGTTTATGAGTACTATAACTATTTTGACAATGAAAGTCTGTGAGTAAAATGATTTCAATTGTCATGATGTACGATGTGCCCGATGTTTGTATTTTGTCTGTTATAAAGTGTCAGCCTTTATTTATTCATTTAGTCATGATTTCGGAATATACCTATTCAAAAGTGCACTATGTTCATTACACGCCAAAGTACTATGACAAAACCGTGTCAAAGTTTACGAAAAGTTATATTTCATTTTTTTGCATCTTTCCATTTTTGCCCCTGAAAGTGTATTGTGGTCTAAGGCCGATGTACATTAAACAATTTCAGTGTTCAGTGTTCAGTGTTCATGTTCTCTCTCTCTCTGTCTCTCTGTCTCTCTGTCTCTCTGTCTCTATGTCTGTCTGTCTTCTTCTCTTCTTCTTCTCTGTCTCCTCTCTCTCTCTCTCTCTCTCTCTCTCCTCTCTCTCTCCTCTCTCTCTCTCTCTCTCTCTCTCTCTCTCTCTCTCTCTCTCTCTCTCTCTCTAAGTTAACTTGATGTTTGGGCTTTGATTATTACTGATAGTCCCTACTCATGGCAAGGGCCGGAAGAAAAAAAGTATGCCAAAACTTATCTGTAACACTTAGATATAAATATTATCAATCAAAAAAAGATTATCAATCAAATAAAGATTATCAATAAATCTCTCTCCGCACAAAGTACAGTAATTCACAAATGAATTGGGACATTAAAAACATGTTTGATAGAGAATGTGAGTACTTCTTAAAGTGTTAATCCTCATTTTTTCGGATGCATAGGACAGTAAAGGCTCTATTACTTTTGTATCCAATAATTTCTAAAACAGAGAAAAATCTCACTGATTGAGCTTTCGAAATGTATTTTTTTTAATTTTTTTGCTACAAGAACAATCGATTTTACTGCAGACTAAAGATGGTTTCAACCTGAGACGTCCACACGGTATCCATGCCCCATATGGGGTCACATTCTTGATAATGAAATGGAGTTCCGATTTAATTGCAAAGTATAAAAAATGTTTCTGAACGTGAAAATGTAACTTTTAAATTTAATTAAGAAGCTAATAAACTACCAGATATCTTTTCTGTATGGTCGTATGATGATAATTTTGTAATAAATTCCTTGGCAAAAATAATTTCAAAACACAGAAGATAAGACAATCACGGCTTAACACCAACTATTAAATTATTTGTGACATACCTAGAGCAAACTGTGTACTTTGTTAATCTCTAGAAAAATGATACTTAACAAAAAATTCCACACAGAATTTTATTGAATGGTCGAATTTTAATAAGTAAGGTATAGCCTTTTAGTGTTCTCTTGTTATCTTTTATCTTTCGTTGTTGTTTATTGTTTTTTGTATAGGACATAGAATGTGTTTACTTGTAGCCACACCAAAGTATGTTTACATAGGTGTGTTTAAGTACCGAGTGGTCATGTTTATGGTTTATAAAATTAAGGGTCATCTGGAATATTTACCCAACTGACTCTTTATTTCAGAGTTGTACTTTTCCTTCAATGGTCAGGTCAGAGGCTTCCTCTGCTACTGGTAATCATGTAACCCAGCACTACCTGCTACATGTGGGGAGTACACCCAACAAAATATCCGACTTGGAGAGGGTTGGGCTCCGCCAGGTTCGATTTACCCAAGACACATCATAAAGACACCCATCAGAATCTCCATACGGGATCGGTCGTCGCCCGGGTTACCAAGGACCGTGCCTTCTGTTGCACATCAGGACAGAGGTAGAAAGTATGCTACTGGTGTACAACGCAGCAAAATCCGTGCCAGAAACTACATCACCATTGGCACTTGAAATGTACGAACACTAAGAGCCACAGCAAAGTGGAAGAACCAACACATGATATGGCCAGATACCAATGGCACATCCTTGGGGTCTGTGAAGTAAGATGGAAAAACATGGGAGAAACAACGACCCAAGAAGACCACAAGATATACTTCAGTGGAAAACAGGATAAGCATGAACAGGGCGTGGCGTGCCTCATTCACAAGGACATTGTGAACACCGTCATAAGCTGTCAGCCAGTGTCCAGCAGACTTATTACCATCCGCTTGAGAGCAACTAAACTGTGGTTCTGTGTTTGAACGCACACAGAGCATCTCGCGCACACTTTCAAACCTCTTCTGCCTTTTGGAAGATTATGCCAGATGTGCCGGTGGGAACGGATGACAAAATCTACAAAACCACATGTACACTAGGACTGGATGTAAACAAAAAGCACATGACTGCTTATTCTATTATCATCGAAATAAAAGAATAATAAAAGAGTCTTTCTTGAATAACATGACAAACACTGCAGGTGTCTGCATCTCTTGAGACATGTTAACACTGGGACTAGGGTAAAATTAAAAATCACACGTAGCGAAGACTGCTACCCTACTGAGTAGTCTCCAAGTTTGTATACCTCCAGAGCATCATCACGATATCATTATCTTCAACAGTGACCATCAATCAATAAAAGAACATTTCCCTAAGTCGGTTATCCCTGTTGCTCTGGTCTTACAGTGTGCTCAGTTACTGTTTCAGTTACACAAATCTTTGCTTGTGATAAGCTAGCGTCAAATTCTTCGGGGTTGGAGTTTCGTGGAAGAAGGTCGTTGGAGGATGTCTGTGATGGTCGCCAGCCCAGATTGGTGTCTCAATCAGTCTGGGTCCGCGACTGAGCGAATCATACCGTCAGTAGGGCGCTTAGAAGATGGTGCAGTTATATATCTCGCTTCAGAACGGACACCACTGAACCCAGCAACAGTGCAGGGCCATACTGGCTGGTGGGCTCACCGCAGACTAGTTTAGTTTTCGTTCCTCGGCTAAAGCTCCGAAGTTCACCAATGGTGAGATTTTTGCGTGTGCTTATCCTGAGAATACGACATGATGAGTCTAGCTTTGACTAAAAGATGAGGGACGGGGGGGGGGGGGGGGGTTAGGATGGAATGACTGAGTTTGACAAAATAAAAACAGACATCACAGAAGATAAGGCATCCGAAAAAAAAGTTCTTCCAAGCTTCTATATTTTTCGAACGTTTTGTCTAATTTAAAAAAAAACACAACAACAAAAAACTTGCCCGGGGGGGGCAGAGTAGGTAAGTGGTTAGAACGTTGCGCTCGTGATCTGATGGCCCAAGATCAAGCCACCACCGAGGAGTTCGGTCAAGGAATTTTTTTGTCCATGAGCTAACATCAGCGCCAACCATACTCCCCTGACAGTTCTTCAGATGAGACCATTAACCGAGGTCCTGTGTGCAAACACACGCAGATGTCTTGCAAAGGCATCTAAAAACCGTTCCGCCTTTCGGAAGAGTAGGCATTAGCGTGCCGGTAAGAACGGATGATTTTTTTTTAATGCAGGCACGCTGGTGTCGTATTTAGACATCGTCCCCGAGGCTGGAATACGGACACCTTAAGGGTGGCAAAAATGGTCCTATACGCAAAATCTTAACATTGGTGAACCATTAGCTCTTGTAATTACTTGTTTAGCAAACAACGAAATAAAGCAAATTAAAGGATGTGTCGAAGCGGCTTTTACTTTTTTAAAATCACAACTAAGTTCTGGCACACACATAGGAAGTGTTGGGACATTCTTTTCATCTACTTCATCGTTGTTATCATCGTTATTATCATCGTTATCATTCCCTAACGGTCATCAGGGTGACATAAGGGCGAGTTGGTCAGCAATTTTCTCAATACTACCTGTCTTCAGACTTTCGAAGCAGCAAAACCATCTCAAGGCTTGTTAGTCCTGTTTCTGGTTTTCTTAGTTCGGCTCTTCTTCTTCCTGTTCCTGTCTTCCTGCCTCACGTGTTCCCTGCAGCAGACAGCTGTGACGTGTGTGACGTGTGACGTGTGTGACGTGTGTGACGTGTGACATGTGTGACGTGACCAAACCTCGTTGGCGTCCACCTCTTTACGACAGCCAGAAGGGTTCCTGGGGCCCATATTTCAGCGTTTGTCAACACTGCTGACTAACAGTTCAAAACCCAAACATCCTCTTTTTCTTCTTCGAATGCTCAGACAGCGACTACATTGTTGTCTGTCATAGCGAAAATGTGCCGCCCTGCCGTTAAGCGCCTGATAAGCCAGGTCCAGTGCATCCGACGTCGGCATGAATCATCTATCTATCTATCTATCTATCTATCTATCTATCTATCTATCTATCTATCTATCATCTATCTATCTATCTATCTAATACTATCCCTTAGTCTGGCGACCGTGGGGGCACCCATAAAGACTTGACAACCAGTTTCCTCCATTCCTCTGTCTTTTCTTCCTTTCTCAGGGTTTTGTTGACCTCTAGGCCTGTCCATTCGCTGATTTTGTCCTTCCATCTCTTCTTTGGTCTGCCTCTTTTTCTTCCTCCTTGAACAGTGCCTTGCAGTATTGTTTTGCAAGTCCTTTGATCTTGTGACATGCCCGTACCATTTCAGTTTACGCTTCTTCATGATTGATGGAAGATTTTCGTAGGGACCAATGTTTTTCTAGATTCTGTTATGCACGTCTCCGTTGCTTATAATTATGGTCTCTGTAGGAGATGCCAAGGAGTCTCCGGAAGCATCTCATCTCTACTGCCTGTACTCTTCTCTCCAAATCTGCAGTCAGGGTCCATGATTCACAGGCATACAGGAATGTGGATATGACAAGGGAGTGCATTGGTCTGATCTTGGACTTGAGTGAGATAGTTTTATCTTTCCAGATGGTGTTCAGTTTTGACAGTGCTATCATTGTCTGTGCAATCCTGCATACCACCTCTGGCTTGGACCCCTTGTCTGATACGATGGCTCCTAAGTACTTAAAGCTGTGAACTGTATCCAGCTTCTGGTAATTGACCCTGATATCAGTGCTGATGCCATTGGTGTTGTTGGCCATCAATTGGTAATGATGATGATGATGTTTATCGGCATGAAACAGACACGAAATGTTATTTTTCTCGATGTTGAAAGAAAACTGCAAGTTTTTGCAGGAAATGAGAGAACTTTCTTTCCAGGGAAAAACAATGCCCACACATACGAGGATTTTCCTCACTTGGGGAACTTTCATGCTAACGTCGGCTATTTTAGGCAGAAACACTGAGTTGGTGTTTCAATCAAACTCTACATTAAATGTTCATGTTCTTTTCGAGGGGCGCTTTTGTAGAATATTATTTTTGATGAATAAATCAAATCGTTTTTTAAACTTAAAGTATGAACATCAGCTCTTTAAAATCAAAAAATGTATCCATCCATACCTTTGTTATTATCAAACCAAATTTGAGGGACTTTTTCATATATCTAGAGATTGCTGCTATATAACATGAGACAATGACAAATGTGCATGAATGTTGTAGCCTTGTTTAGATTAAGTGTATGGAATAAAATCTGCATTTTCTTACAGAAAATGCGTCATGCAATATAATCCCCAAATATTCCACTTTCCACTCAAAATATCTTTTCTCTCTATTGTGATCTATTATTGTAAAAAAAAAAATCCAGGTTCTTCCAGGAGATTTTCTTAGTTTTGAAAACTGCTTTAGTCTTAGAAAATTTTAATTTAAATCTTTAAACTTCTGATAGGCGCTAAGAAACCTTTAATCCATAAATACATCTGCCCTAGTAAGTGTCGACATCATTTCTGAATTGTACCTCTGTATATCATTTCATGAAAAAAACTGGCTTGGTGCAGACGAATTTTATAATCTTCCTGTCTAAAATGTTCACATCCAGTTTCATTTGAGCGGGGATACGAAACGTCTGCACATCCAGGCAGACCAACTTTTATGTCATATTTTTTTCTGGTAATCCCTCGTAAATTGGAAGCGTAACTTAAAAAAAAAATGTCGGCATGCTGCTCGTTGCAATATTCATGTAGCCTGTCTTGAAAAACTGAAAACTATCACAGAAGATGTAAGGAGAGTAAGATGCCATGCAATAAAATGCCTTTTCTGTCTCATTGCTGAAAGCAATGCGAATCAAAATCTTTCCTTTTATTTTGCCACAAAAGATGTTTTCAAACATTGAGACATAAATCCTTGCCATCATATGCAAATGTATATATAACAGACAGTATAATGAAACAGCTGTCGACACTGTGGCTATCCGACATGCTCTTTGTTTTTTGTTTTTTTGTCCTTTGTGGGTTTTTTTTATATTTCATGAATTTCCGTTTACAAAATCACGGGCACTGAACCGCCACCATTGGTTTAAAGAGTGATGTGTTTATTCAGAAAGAAAGAGGCATTGTTTACAGGATGATGTTACGAGCAAGACCGGCAAATAGCCTATAACTTCCCTTCATACATTTTACTCACTTGTGCTTTGGTGGCTGGTAGGCATGTGTGTCACTCACTCACTCACTAAGTCCCATGTCCCAAAGGACGTAGGGGGACATGAGAGAAGACGCAACAGAGATCTTTTTCCATGCTTCACGATCCTGTGTGGCTAGTAGGAGGTGTTGCAGGGGTTGGGCGGTCCAGTCTTTGATGTTGTCAACCCATGATCTCTTTTGGCAGCCTCTACTTCTCTTGCCCTCGACTGTTCCTTGCAAGATGGTTTTTGCTAAGGTGTTGTGTCTTGTGGTGTGACCAAACCACATTAGCTTTCTCCTCTTTACGGTGGAGAGCAAAGGCTCTTGGGGGCCCACACGCTTTTTAATTTCTTCTTTCACATAGTTATTGGTCTTGTGTTCTTTGTATGATATTTTGAGGAGTCTTCTGTGGCACTTGTTCCCGAATGCTTGGATTCTCCTCTCTAACTCTGCTGTCAGAAACCATGATTCACAGCCATATAGGAGGATAGATATCACGAGGGATTTGTAGAAGTGGTATTTGGTGCAGAAGCTGATGTTGTTGCTTCTGATGATCCTCTCGAGTCTGACTAGAGCAGAAGTTGCTGTTGCAATGCGAGCTTTCACTTCATTGTTTGATGTGCCATCTTTTGTTAGGATGGAGCCTAAGTATTTGAATTGGCTCACCTTTTCCAGTATTTCTCAATTCATCTTTATTTCCGTGATGTTATTACTTGTACTGTTGACCATGATCTTTGATTTCTCTGTACTGACCTCCATGCGTATGCGCTCGCTCGATCTGTTAGACTGTCTGTGAGGATTTGCAGTTCTTGTTTGCTGCTGCCCATGAGGTCAATGTCATCTGCAAATCTGAGGTTGCAAAGGGGTCTTCCAGCAATGGAGATGGAGGTGTGGTGGTTTAGCAGTGTCTCTGTCATGATGTTTTCGAGGAAGAGGTTGAAAGTACAGGTGAGAGAAGGCAGCCCTGGCGGACCCCAACCGTGGTCTTGAAGAACTCGCCCACGTGATGAAAACTGCACTTCTTGCGTTCTCGTACAGTGCCTTGATGACTTCAATTAGGCAGTTGTCAATGTTGAAGTACATGTGTGTGTACTTTTTTTGTTTTGTTTCGCTCCTCGGCTGAAGCTGCGAAGTTCACCAATGGTAAGATTTATGCGCCTTCGACCGTTCCCCTAACTCTCCACTTTAGGTAGCCGCATTATGACTTCGGGGCAGGTGGCTGAACACGACACCTGTATGCATTTATTTCTGTCATCTGTTCCTACCCGTACATAATAATTTCCTCTTCCAAAAGGTGGAATGGGTTTTCAAAATGTGTGCAAGATGTTCTGCTTGCGTTCACACACGGTGCCTTGGTTTACAGTCACACTTGAAGGACGTTGACATTCAGTTCAAATTTTTTCGTTAAACTGGGAAGAAAGGGCGAGGCTGGAAATCGAACCCGAACCTCGCGGTTTAGGCCACTTGTTGGCAGGCGAACGTCTTACCTGCTTCTTGTGTGTGCATATGACAACCTGATATTCTTGTCAATACATAACCAACTTCCGAAAAGCCATTGTGTGCCGGAAGGACTGGATGACAAAATATGAAAGAAACCAGCATGCACACAGGCGTCGTGTTTGGACACCATCCCTGAGGAAAAATCGGAAAGTTGGAGTCCCCAGGGCGGTTCCGGGTTGTATACGGCAGCGTTCTGGCGGCTCCTGCTACGGTACTGGAACCATTCGTACCGGCGATTACCTTTCCAATGGACCATTCCAGCGACGTGGCACGCGGGGGGGGGGGGGGGGGGGAAGGGTGTCTGCTGCATGGGCAACAGCTTGCCCTCCATACTTGCATACTCAGGCTTTGCGCTCTAGAGCCTAGAGCGCAACTCCATAGTCTTCCGAGACTGACGGATGCCTACATAACCAACTGAAACGAACAGCATCACTTTTCCCGATGTTGCTGTCACAATGCGTTGGAAGGAAAGCTATCACTGATGTAAAATAAAACACATGTTCGGTGGTTCGAATCCCGTTTGGGCCCAAAACTTTTTCCCAATCCATTAGACCATGAGTGGTGTGTGGGTGCTAGTCTTTCGGATGAAATGATAAACCGAGGTCCCGTGTGTTACACATCATTATTTAGCGCACGTAAAAGAACCCACGGCAACAAGAGGGTTGTCCCTGGCAAAATTCTGTCGAAAAAAGCCACTCTGATAAGAAAACAAATACAGTTGCAGACAGGAAAAAAAAAAAAAAAGAATGGGTGGGGCTGCACTTTTGGCGACGCGCTCTACACGAGGAGAGCAGCCCAAATTTCACGCAGAGAAATCTGCTGTGACATAAAGTGGTAATAAATAAATAAATAAATATGTTAGCTCTACCAAACGCCACCAAAAGTGGCCCAACAGAGGTGCAGGACCCTTCTGGCAGGTGGCCTCGTGGCGGCCTGACATATATGAGCTTCCGGTAGATCTTCCAGCTTGAGGCTGCGACACAAAGAATCTGTGTATGGCTGGGGAAGAGATATTAGAATGAGCGGCATGGGCAAAGCAAGACGTCAAAAGGCGAGTGGGGTGGGGGGGTGGGGGGAAGAAAAAGACAGAAATGACGCGAATTCTGTC
>CM060324.1:12903088-12908088 GCA_030674155.1 Stramonita haemastoma
TAATGAATAAAACATACACATGTTTCAGGTATGGGAGATGGGAGAGAGGGACGTGCATGTGTGTGCTAGAGAAGAGAGAGAGAGAGAGAGAGAGAGAGAGAGAGAGAGAGAGAGAGAAGAGAGAGAGAGAGAGAGAGAGAGAGAGACAGAGAGAGAGAGACAGAGAGAGAGACAGAGAGAGAGAGAGACAGAGAGAGAGAGAGACAGACAGACAGACAGACAGACAGATAGACAGAGACAGAGACAGACAGACAGAGATACAGACAGACAGACAGACAGATAGACAAGAGGGGGGTGGGAGATAGAGAGAGGGAGAGACAGACAGAGAGAGAGAGAAACAGAGACAGAGACAGAGACAGACAGACAGACACAGACAGACTGACAGACAGACGGACAAACAGACAGACAGACAGACAAACAGAGAGGGAGAATCAAATCAAATGAAACCACATTCTTTTATTTGGAGATTAAGAAATAGGTACCCGTGTACTTTTTTACACCCAGTCCCCGCCCCTAGGGATACATCATGAGAGAGAAAAAAAGTTTTGAAAACTTGAACACTTTTTTTTCACAGACAGTAATAGAATAAGAAACATTTGCTTTTTTACATCCAGCCCCTCGAGAAGGACACCCCCCCCCCCAATTTTTTTCAAAAAACAACAAACAAACAAACAAACAACAACAGCCAAACCTAAACTAACCACACACTCAAAACAAGCCCCCCCCCCAAAAAAAAAAAGTGGTAAGAAAACACAAACAAAAAACTCACAATATACATGAAAGCTTACCAAATGTACATAATATGAAAATACATCATGACAGTAATTTCTAACGAAACAAGCCAATATTAAATACCAATAGGGCACAGGAAAAATCCATTTCAAGATTCGTGAGAGTGAGAGAGAGAGAGAGAGAATAATCTTTATTTTCCAAGGGTAACAGAGTAAGCATTCACATACTTTCTTTTATCCGGCCCTTGCCCTGATTAGGGAAGAGCATCCCCTACCCCCCAAAAAAATCCAACAACAACAAAAACCAAGAGAGAGAGAGAGTCAGACAGACACACAGGCAGACACACACACAGGGAACCAAGACAAGCCAACATATTTTTTAAAAAACAACAAAAAAACACCACCAAATAATGGATGGGGAAAAAGGGAGGGCATTATCATCTGATGCTCGTGGTCACAAACCATGGCAGAGACCATCATGCCTTTCACTCCTGTCAGTGTGACTATTTTACTGCTGTGTGTGACTCACGACATACTGGCTCCAAACTTTGCCCTCCATCATGTGCCTTTCGCTGTGTGTGTGTGTGGTGTGTGTGTGTGTGTGTGTGTGAGTGTGTGTGTCTCTGTGTGTGTTTCTGTGTGTCTGTGTCTGTACATAATTTTATGTGCATGCATATGTGTATGTGTGACTGCGTGCTTGCGTGAGTATGTGTATGTTTATGCAAGTGCATGTGTAAGTTTGTACGTGTACATGCATTCGTGCGTGTGTGTGTGTATGTGTGTGCGTGCATCTGTATATATGTCTGTGTGCTGTCATGTTAAGTTGTGTTAGGCATGATGTATACACACATGCATACATGCATACATACATACATACATAATTACACCAGTCCACGAAAATAGATAGCCACACCTTGTGTAGCATTTTTTAAACGAAAAAAAAAAAAAGTTCATTTGCGTAACATTTTTCTCCAGTGAAACAAGAACCGTGCAGTTTTCCTGACGAAAAAAATGAGGAAAAAAAAAGTAGATATTACCAGTGACGTTATTAATCTTACATCAGGAAGATTTAACACACGCCTTTTTTGGCAGATTTTATTTTAGGGAGGGGGAGGGGTTGTGGGTAATGGGTTTGTTGCGGGGTAGGGGGTAGAAGAGAATAGGTCACATGGCAAGGAGGTCGGGGGGGGGGGGGGGGGTGGGGGGGGGGGGGGGGGTGGGGGGCTCTGAGGCAGTAAACCCATAATTATGAAAGAAGGGGGTGGAGTTAGAAAGTAAGAAGGAGAGAGAGAGAGAGAGAGAGAGAGAGAGAGAGAGAGAGAGAGAGAGAGAGAGAGTGGAATAGATAGTAAAACAATGGGAGGGGGAGAGAGGAGAGAAAGAACAGCGTGGCGAGCGCCGTTTGGTGAAGTTTTCGCAAGGTGTCCTGTATATTTACACCAAGTGCATCTAGGTGAGGTGGGGGGGGGGGGGGGGGGGAGGGGGGTCGACCAGTCTATATATATAATATACACATAGATAGAACATGTACGCAGTAGCTGTAGTGGTGGTGGTGGCAGTAGTCGTTGTCGTCGTAACAGCCCCCAAGAGGTTTTTTTTCTCAGCCAGTGCAAAAAGGGGACTTTTTATTGTTCTCGTTCTTCTGTGCTTCTTCCCCCTGGGAGTATGAGAGATTCAAGGCAGCGTTAAGTTGGCTTTTACGGCGGCATTTAAAACCCCTGTCGACGTAAGAGTCATATTTCTACTTTTGGTCTTAACTGGGACAAAGGCTTGCAGTTTGTTACTCTCTCTCTCTCTCTCTCTCCTCTCTCTTCTCTCTCTCTCTCTCTCTCTCTCTTCTCTCTCTCTCTCTCTCTCTCTCTCTCTCTCTCTCTCTCTCAAAGAAAAGCCTCCATGGCTTTCTGATGAAATTAAAACAGCCGTAGCTAAACGTGATTTCCTATTGAAAACAACAGGTAAGGATGACGCCTTCAAAAAAACAACGGAACAAGGTAACAGTATTAAAAAGAGCAGCAAAAAAGAAATATTTCAGTGAGCTCATTTCATCAAAAAAGGATGTTAAATCACTTTGGAAAGCCATAAACCAGCTATCTGGTAAAGCTTTAATATCTATAGCCCCGTTATCAAACAACTTATCAGTTGAAGAAATGAATAAAACATTTCTCTACTGTAGGAGAAAAAAATTATTCCAGATGATTATACTAATTGTAACAATTTACTTCTGTTGCAGGATTTTTGCAATTCCAAAAAATGTCAATCAAAGCTGAAATTTGGATTCATTGGTGTTCATGAGGTGTACAAGGAGCTGTGTTCATCAAAACAGTCAAAATCGCGGGGCTTGGATGACATTGACAGCAAAATTTTGAAAATTTTCTGCACCCATAATATCTGAACACATTGCTTATATTTATAACCTTTGTATAGAAAAATCAAGCTTTCCTCAAGCGTTTAAAGACGCTAAAGTGCTACCACTTTATAAATCTGGTGATCCAAATGAACCCTCAAACTATAGACCAATTTCAATCCTGTCAACGTTATCTAAGCCACTCGAAAAAAAACATCTTAAACACCACCTCTTATCCCATTTTACTAATTATAACTTGTTTCATGCAAATCAAAGTGGATTCAGAAAAGATCATTCATGCCATACTTTACTCACAAATCTTATAGAACAGTGGCATGAAAACATCAATAATGATATGTTTACTGGGACCATATTTGTTGATTTTGCTAAGGCTTTCGATACAATTGATCATGCTCTCTTATTAAGAAAATTACACATGTATGGTTTACACCCAGAAATCAGTTGAACTTATATCCTCTTTCCTTATAAATAGAAGACAAGTAGTTTACCAGGACCGTCTCACATCCACTTTTATGCCAATTACTTATGGTGTTCCACAGGGATCTGTCCTAGGTCCCATTCTCTTTTCAATTTATGTAAATGACTTGCCTTTAAGTGTATCAAATAAGTGTGAATTGTTTGCTGATGACACCACAGTTCATAATAAAGCTAAAGATGCCAGTGTTGTATGTACTGAATTACAAAAAGATATTGATAACGTTTATTAGATGGTCTGAAATTAATCACATGGCTCTCCACCCTGAAAAGTCAAAATTCATGCTAGTTACAACAAGGCAAAAAAGACAAAATATAAAATCTCAACTACCAGATATTAAAGTATATCACAAAAGTTTAGAAGTGGATTCTCATAAATTGCTTGGTTTAAATATTGATAATCATCTGTCTTGGTCAAGTCATGCTTCTGTTCTGTCTAAGAAGCTAGCCCAAAAAAATTTTCAGCTAAACAGAATAAAACATTTGCTAGATCAACATACTCGGAAGTTATTTTTTCATGCTTACATACAACCAGATATAGATTATGCCTCTACCTGTTGGGACTTAGCTAGTAAAAATTGCCTTAAGCGACTAGAGAGTTTATATAGACGTTCATTAAAAATTGTACTCCTTAAATCAACATCTTTGGAAGATACAGATTACAAAGAACTTAACATTTTTCCTTTCAAATTACGATGTCGCTTTAACAAAGGTGTTTTTTATGTACAAAATTATAAATAATCTTGCTCCAGAATATCTTTCTGAAAGATTTTTGATGAGAAATATTCGGGGCAAGAGTACTTTTTTGTATCCCCCGTCCAAGAACGGATCTTTTCAAGACATCCCTCATCTATTCAGGTAGCAAAGAATGGGATGAAATTCCAGATAAAATAAAACAGAAATCTAGTCTGTCTTCATTCAAAAAAGCTTATCATAAATATTTATTTGAAATGTTCTGAATGAAATATGATCTTGTCTTTCGTAAAAACCAAAGCATATATTTATATACTTATTTTGTTCATTGCCGGTTGTATTTCCAACTGTCTGGCCTTTATTGTGCTTTGTTTGTGTCGTATGTGTGTGTGTGTGTGTGTGTGTGTGTGTGTGTGGTGTGTGTGTGTGGTGTGTGTGTGTGTGTGGTGTGTGTGTGACATTTTGATTTTTTTGTACTTCCACTTCTTGCTATTATATCATTGAAGGGTTGCATTGTGTTATGTATGTAGAATTATTGTATTGCATAGATAAGGTCTTGGATTTTTTTTTGTGTGTTTATTCATTTGTATATTCATGTTATTGTATGTGTGCGTGTGCGTGTGTGTGTGTGCATGTGCGTGTGTGTGTGTGCATGTGCGCGCGTGTATTGTGTGTGCATTGAAATTTTAATTATCTTGAACTTTTTTTTCCTTAATGCTATTAAATGGTGTATAGGG
>CM060324.1:12938088-12948088 GCA_030674155.1 Stramonita haemastoma
TAAAAACTCTGCCAAAGGATCGTCACCCTGTGCAGAGCAGATGCTTTCTTCAGATCAGCAGGGACATACTATTTTACCAGCACGTTTTACTGACAGCAAGACTCAACCTTTGAACAGCACTGGTGCTGAACTCTTAGGAAATGCCAACCTTTGCGAGGCAAATGTCAACTTTGAAGACAGTTTTGGTGACAGAAAACCGTTAGATCTCTCCTGGCCGGGAAGACTCAGGGAGAACCCATCTGACTTAGAACATAGCCCGAAACTGAAAGGGATACCTGCATCTCTGGGATCTGAACACGGGATTCTGGAATCTACCGAACTATCAAAGATGAGCACTAATTCGCTGGTTAGTCGACAGTATTCTCAAGAGCATCACGACGGTCACAGTAACGAACGAGAAGGGCAACTCCCACACCCCGAACCCATGGAAACCTCAAACGATCCAAGTCTGCCATCGATGCAGTCACGTACAGGACCTGTAACCGAGCCTGACCCAGAGCCCAGAGAGGCAGGGTTCAGTTCTCAGAGGAGCTGCACGTGCAAGCTGTGCCCGCTTCTCCCCTCACTGGCAAAGGAGTTCTTCCAGCTTGCAGAGCCGCCTATCTCTTGCCAGGGCGTGCACGACACACAGACCTCCCCCTGCTCCGTTCTGGACCTGGCCAAAGTGTCTGGAGACAGCGTCATCAAAACCCTGCTCAAGCTGAACGGACAGGATCTGGACAGGATCACCAACGTGGTATCCGGGCTGATCACCTTGTTGGAACTGGTGCAGGACAGAAAGGACTGCCTCGCCAGCAGGATCTTGTCAGATGTATCGAAATAACAGAATAACTGTGAACGTGTGATTATGTGCTTTTTTAAGTGCTTACTTTTTGTGCACACGTTTTTTTTTCTCTCCCCTCCCTGCTGACGT
The DNA here is from genome assembly GCA_030674155.1 of Stramonita haemastoma. Lineage (NCBI taxonomy): Eukaryota > Metazoa > Mollusca > Gastropoda > Neogastropoda > Muricidae > Stramonita > Stramonita haemastoma. The sequence goes on from CM060324.1 coordinate 12,939,002, forward strand.
AAAAGTCGATCTTCAATTTGATTAAGAAAGAGAGACAGGGTGGGGATGTGGATGATTCCTCACTCAGAGAAAAAGCCTCCAGAACATAAAAAAATACGTGAGAACTCAAAGGGACATCATCTGTCACTTGTTTCCAACGCCATTGCTGACTGTAGGGGCTCCACATTATGTCACCAGGGTTCGCCATCTTTCTCTGTCTCTTTCAGAGGGAACATAATAAATAAGAACTCATCCTTCATTCTCCTTCTTAAATTATTGTTTCATCAAAGTCTGTTATACTAAAATTTGATTTATTGATTGAATTCAAAGATTTGAAGCCGAATTCAATAATTTGGGGAAGTCCAAGTTGTGGAGCTTTATGATTTTGTTTTTGTTTGGTGTTTTGTAGTGGGGTTTTTTGTTGTTGTTGTTGGGGGTTGTTTGTTTTTTTTTGGGGGGGGGTCTTTTGTTAGGGTATATTTTTCAACCCTGTTTGGCGTTAAGGCCATCACCCTAATGACACGTTTCACTTCCATTCTAATGGGGTCAAAAACTAAAACAATTTTCTCCTTAGGGCAAACCGTTCATGGGAGCTGTTCAATATTAGAACGCCATAAGGCCACCTTCCAGTAGAGCCCTACTGGGTCACTCCAGTAGCGCTTAGCGTTCCTGTTCCGAGCAGGACACCCCTACTAAGCCCCCTACTGACAACAATGGCTTTGTCGAAGCTCGAGACTGAGTGAGATACCTAAGTGGGTGGTGACCATGATAACGTCCCTCCATCATTCTTCTCCGGTGAACATCCAACCTCCAGGACTTTGGACCAGACTTGCAACAGGCAAAACAGTGTATTGGAAAAGACATTCGGATCACCATGCAAGCAGGATGGGTGACCGTTTGCGCGCCTTGGCTACAGTACAGTTCCCCAGTTCCCCAGCTGTAAATGGCTTATCTGCCCTCTTTAGGGTCAGGGAAAGTAAAGCAGCGAGGGAGAGGAGATGGTCGCCGCCCTCAACATGCGGCCCTTAGAGAAGCTGAGGTCTCTGATGCCTTGCTCCCCTACAACACACACAGATTACGGGACACCTATGTAGCTGAGCAGCTGGGCCACCAATCCGAAACCTTTTCTTTTATTGCAGGACAATCATGACGTTATGGGAGTGTTAACAGCTTTGAAATAATCTTAAGGCTGCACTCAATGTTTTCTATCATTAATATATCCTGGTGTAACCAATCTTGAGAAAAAATACAGACGCCGCAGTGTTGGTCTGGCATTTGAGCAACACTACAACTCAATCCATAATGAGGATGAAGTTGGACTGTGTGGTCCCAGTCTTCCCAATGAGGTCATAGCAAAGGTTTTTTATTGGTAGGAGCCGGCCAGTGCGAAAAAAAAGTCCTTCTTTGGGATTTGATATGCCTCTGTCTATCAAAGAACCCAGAGTGGTAACCATACTCCATGGCGGCTGATCAAGGCCCATAACTTATGTATTGTTTTCATTGTTGTTGTCGTTCGTTGTTGTTGTTGCTGCTGTTCTTATTGCTATCACTTTATACGTTTGAATCGCCCTTACAATTTTTGTTTGAGCAAGGTTTCATTATGTTTAATACGAAAAAACCGCATCTGATAACGTGGTTGCCTTGTAGAATTAAAATAATTTGTAGCAGCCTTCAGTGATGTTTGCTGCAATAAGTTTGATTTTGGCATTTGTGTTTTGAGCCCAGGTTTGAATAAGTTCTCTTGAACTTAAGTGTGAAATGTTTTCAGTGGAAAAATGTCTCGATTATGAAGGAAAACACTGAAATGTTATTGCGAACATCATCAGCGTAAACTCTAAGATCCAGATGAGGAGTCATTTCTAGAGGACAACTTTGCAGATCTTTACCTGTAACAGATCATATTTAGGAAGATTCTTGGCATGGCCTTATTTGGATGACTGAGCAAGCTGATGGTACGGAGGCTTTGGCACGGTTTTAGGATGTCTTTCTCTGGGAGAGTGATGATCAGAGACTGAGTCCACGGTGTTGGTACTCGGATGTCTACCATGTGGTATCGCAGATGGTAAGTAACACATACATCATGGCCTCTCCTCCTACCTGGGTCGGCTGTGATGGTGGTGCCCACTTCTGCTGACTTCTTTATTCACTGATTTCACTGCAGCTTTAACTTTTTCGTGAAGGATGGAGTAGCCTAGCTATCATTGTTGGCTGGTGAAGGGACAGTTAGTACCTTGGGATCTGCTGTTGGTGGAGGGACATTGGGATTTCCAGGTGATATGTGTGTGTACAATTCGGAGAAGTATTCTCTCATCATCTTTAGAATTTTCTCTTCTTCTATGAAACGTTTTCCTGTTTTGTCTTGGATGGTAGTGGTTCTGTCTTGTTTCGAGCTTGTCTAGTCATTCACAGACTGGTAGGCTTTCTTGCTGTTATTTTCCTGAAGGCTTCTTCCATAACTTTGCATTGTTCTTTTTTTCACTCTTTGCTTTTCTCATGCCGTTTTTGATTTGCTGACTGGGTTCTTGGTATAGCTTTTCACCCTCAACCTGTTTTTTCTTTGCTTTAGTTCTCTGTCTTTTGTCTCACAGCTTTATTATGTCTTTGTGAGTCAGCGTTTCTTTATTGGTTTGTGTTTGCCAAAGATGTCGTTGACTGTGTCGGATTTTCCTTCTCGTTTGCATAGATTTCATTTACCTCTTTGAGTTCTACATCTTAGAAAAAAAAAATCCTCTAAGAGTGCTCTTAGTAATATGATTTTGCCTCTTAGATGTTTCTTAATCTTTTAGCTTAATTTGATTTTACCTCTTAGACCTGTAACTCTTAGAAAAGTTTAATTTGCACTCTACTTTATCTGTTAGCTAATTCAATTCTACCTTTCAGAGTGTTGCCTCTGAGATGAATTTGATTTTGCATCTCGGAGTTTTAACAAACTCTTACATAAATTTCATTTTACCTCTCAGAGTTTTCAACTCTCGTTTAAACTTCATTTTCTTCTCAGCGTTTTATCTTCTTACTAAAACTCAATTTTTCAGCTCAAAGTTTTAACATTTTAGATTAACTTGATTTTATTTCCTGGATTTTACTTCTTAAATAAGTTCAATTTTGGCCTAGAATTCTACCTCTAAGATAGATTTGATTCTACCTCATAGAGTTTTATCTCGTAGATAATTCAATTTTTTACCTCCCAGAATGTTAAACTTTTAGATAAGCTCATGTCTCAGAATTTTACATCTTAGATTAATTTATTCATCAGTAATTGGGTTTTTTATATACATTTTGTGATGTGCCTTTTTCATGAATTGAATTGTAAACAATTTGATTTTCACTGTTGTAAATTTTATGACTTGTATGCAGAAACGAATAAATTATTTTACAATTTTCGTGTATTTTTGTGGGTAAAAAAGTGGCTGCACTGAAGAGATCGCTTACCGTTAACGTTACATTGATTTAAACTGCCAAGAGCGATCACACACACACACACATACACACACAAGCACGCACGCACGCACACACCATCACGCACGCACACACACACCACACACACACACACACCACCACACACACCACACCACACACCACACACACACACACAACAACACACCACACACACGGGGACGGGATAGCCTAGTGGTCAGAACATTGCGCTCGCAATTTGACAACCTGTGTTCAATTCCTGTTGACGGAATTTTTCTCCTGGAGTTAACATCAGTGCTGACTCCACTCTCCCCTAAAGTCCTTTGGATGAGACTATAAACCGAGGCCCCGTGTGTGAACGCACGCAGAACATCTTGTGCACACGTTAAATCCTGTTCCGCTTTTCGTAAAGAGTATGGCCACGGGCGGTGGTGAAAGCTTATCCATCTGAATAAAGAAATAGAATAAAGTTGAAACGACAATGACAATAAAAAATTTGAACTATATTCACACAACCTGACAAAAACAACGACCAAAAATAACATAAAAGTAGAAACACACAATGACAATAAAAAACATTTTTGAATCTTAAGAATCTTATCACACTACACATACCAGCACGCACGCAGCACACAACACATACGCACGCACGCGGCACAGAACACAACACACACACGAGAGAGAAGAGAGAAGAGAGAGAGAGAGAAGAGAGAGAGTAGAGAGAGAGGAGGAGAGAGAGAGAGAGAGAGAGGGAGAGAGAGAGAGAGAGAGAGAGGAGAGAGAGAGAGAGAGCTTGCATGCGTGTGATGTAGATAACGAATAAAGGTGTATTGCCTATACTGGTCTTTTCCCTTAACTCCTTGAGAAGATGTGTGTGGTGTGTGTGTGTGTGTGTGTGTGTGTGTGTGTGTGTGTGTGTGTTGTTGTGTGTGTGTGTGTGTGTAGTGTGTGTGCGGCGTGCGTGTGGTGTGTGTGTGTTGTGTGTGTAAACGTGTGTGTTGTCTGTCTGTGTGTGTGTATGTGTGTGTAATGTGTGTGTATGTATGTATGTGTATGTGTGTGTATGTATGTATGTGTATGTGTGTGTGCGTGTGTGTGTATGTGTGTGTGTGTGTCTGAAGTCAAGTCAAAATTTATTTTAATTTATTATATTATTGTGTGTGTATTATGTATGTGCGCGTGTGTGTTTGTGTGTGTCAAGTTGAATCTAGTGGAACCTGCGGCTCTTCACACAGCAGATTGCATGCTAGGTACGTTTCATTTACGATTTAATTAATGAAGAATAATAAGTTTTTCAACGTGTGGCCCCACATCGTATCAATCTGAATACTGTATTGTCCATGTCGTTTTTATGTCAAAATGAGACTAATAATCTGATAGTTTTGACGCGCGTGTGTATGTTTCTGTGTCTGTGTGTCTGTCTTTGTGTGTGTCTGTGTAAGTGTATACGAGACAAAATCAGTTTGTTTTGACTTCCGCGCGCGCTACGCACGCGTATGTGCTTCTGTGCGTGCATGCGTGTGCATGTATGTGTGTGTCTTCAATTTTAACGTCTCTACACTAGAAAGTGATATTAGACAGGTAATGGGTAGGTGAAAAAATGAGAAATTAATGTCAGTGTGTTTGGACAATTGATTGGAGGAAAAAAAGATAAAAAAGATCTAACCATCACAAACTCGTGGAATTATACATACAAAAAGCAAGCAAAAGAAAACAGATAAACTTTATTTAATGCCAGAAAGCAAGCGCGCGTGCATGTGTGTGTGTGTGTGTGTGTGTGTGTGTGTGTGTGTGTGTGTGTGTGTGTGTGTGTGTGTGTGTGTGTGTGACTATAAGGGATTGTTTTCTCTTGTACTTATTGCGAAATTGCTTTCTCAACGCAAACCTGAGTTTCTTTGGTAGTGTGTGCTTCTCCAAGGTGAACTACTGGTCTTGTTTTTGATCTTACAAGCTGATCGCCCTTGAGAAAATCAATATGGTGCAGAGTTGGGGGTGGTGGTTGTTTTTGTTTTTGTTTGTTTGGGTTTTTTTCTGTGGAGTCTTATCTGTTTGGTTTCTGTTGTGTGATTCAGATTCACATTCAGAATATTTCATGTGTTGTAACAATCATGTAGACTTATTTGAAACAACAAACTCAATTCTAATTATGTATTGATCCAAAACGGTGCACACTAAATGCATGTTTCATTCTACTTCTCTTTTCTTTTTTTCTCAAAACATTTCATACACATACGTAATGATGTGTGTTTGACAGATATCAATTGTGATTATGTTGCTTGATTTATTAATCTATACAGTTTTTCACGTTCTTTGTCTGGTTTGTACTTTTTATAACAAATTGTTTCTGAGTTCAACCAGTAAATGTAACGTAAATGTGTGTGTGGTGCGTGCGTGCATGTGTGTGTGCGTGCGTGCATGTGTGTTTGTGTGTGCGTGCGTGCGTGTGTGTGTGACAGACAGACAAACAGAAAAAACAGACAAAAAAAGACAGATGGGCAGAAAGAAAGGAAGAAACGAAATGAAGAAGGTGGAAAATATATACACGGATAAACAATCAGACACCCAGACAAATAAATAGGCACAGAGACAAAGAGATTTGGATTCAGGAGACTTTATTCGGTATGCAAGGGCTAGTGAACAATATGCAATATACACAATAACACAAAAATGATTAAAACAAGAACTGACATCCTGTCTTACACCATATCAAACAAGCTCACAACACAAGCAAAAACTGCAGACTCAAAAAGCAGATGTTTATGAAGTTGCTATTTCTAACTGACAGGCTTCATGAACGAAATCATACATTCAAAATGTCACTGTGTGTGTGGACAATTACATCAGCAAACTCCATTTGAATAAGCATGAGTGAGTGTGGTGTGTGTTTCAATTGTAGATATTTTTTTCTCTTGAAAGAGACAGACAGACAGAGAGGGGGGGTGGTGTGCTTATACCTCTCCCCCTCCCTGACTTTATTAGAACCAGCAAGGTGAAGGGTAGAAAGGAAAAGGGGAAAACATCTGAGTAGTGAGGGATAAAAAGCACAGTCAGCAAAAACAAGATTTTTTATATAGAATTTACAGAAAACTATGATTTTTTATTTAAATTAGTAAAGGTATAAGGCTTTAAATTATTTACTAACTAGATAAGCGAATTAAGAGAAAGCGAATATCTTTTTTTACCGCAAACGTTACACACAAAAAAAGCGGGGAGGGAGGGGGATATTACGTTGTATGGTAATGAATTCTGGCATACAGGAAAGGTTTAAGTGAGCCGCGTGAAAGATTTATTTTGTAACATTGAGATCTTATGTATGGCCACATACGTATCTGTCAGCCACGAAGTCTATTGTCTGTAGACGTCCTTTCCTTTCAAAGTCCAAACGCTAAACTCGATCCGTGTGCGTGTGTGTGTGTGTGTGTGTGTGTGTGTGTGTGTGTGTGTGTGTGTGTGTGTGTGTGTGTGTGTGTGTGTGTGTGTGTGTATGTGTGTGTGTATGTGTGTATGTGTGTGTATGTGTGTGTATGTGTGTGTATGTGTGTCTGTGTGTGTCTGTGTGTGTATGTGTGTGTACGTGTGTGTGTGTGTGTGTGTGTGTGTGTGTGTGTGTGTGTGTGTGTGTGTGTGTGTGTGTGTCCAAGGAGAAGGCGCCACCGTCAAAATCAGAGAGATTGAAGAGATGTGCCACAGAAATGAAAGGAAAATTATGCTCTACGATGCTTGTCGAGTTTGTGACATTTTCTTTTTTGGCAAGGCTAAGGACAATTTATTTTTTATCATAACCAGGGCGTCTCTTTCGTATGTTTCTGAAGTTCTGTCTGTATGCTGATTCAAAAAAAAAAGAGAAAAAAAAATGATTGTATAGTGGTATCCAGCAAAACATTTATTTCTATCTTTTAACTGAAAAGAATGTGCTTGTTTTAATTCCTCGGCTAGAGCTTCAGGGTGAGAGTTTGCATACGCAAACCGCTTAACCTCGCATTAAGGTAGCTGCATTCTGGCTTCAGGGGCTGGTGTCTAAAACAAGACATCTGTGTACATACGTGTTTTTTTTTAATATTATTTTGTCATCCGTTCCTACCGGCATAAAATGGACTACTTTTCATAACCGACTTTAACAGGTGCACAAGACATCTTGCCTCGGTCTCAGTTCACAGTCTTATCCGAAGGACGTTCTCGGGCGTGGGATCGGTGCCAAGGTTAACTCCAGGGTAAAAATCCCTACAACAAGGGCATATGTGACGGCTCGATCCCTGGCCGTCTGATCACCAGCGCAAGTTGTAACCACTAGGCTCCCTCTGCCCCCACCCCACCCCACCCCCACCTCCACCCCACCCTCGAATGCAGTATAGTTATTACTTCAGATATCAAACCCTCCCCGTAGACATAATCAGATTGACTATTCTTGTGTACGTATTTTTTAAAACTTTATACTGTTTAAATACTTGTATATACCCGTTTTGTTATTGCATGATGATCAGTTGTGATGGGGATGATGTAATGATGCTGCTGTGGAGGTGCATCCACTTTGAGACTACTTGACAGGGTTGTTCTCTACGCTTACTGTCATAATATATCCCGGCGTCCACCGGGCCCGATAGATACAGACACCTGCAGTGTTGGTCAGATAATTAGAGCAACACTCTCAAATCTCAGAGCAACTCTCTCAGATAGAAGCAATAAACACAAGTAAATAAGCAACAACAAAGACACACGAAAACAAAGGAAACAAAATATAAGTACTGCTCTCTCTCTCTCTCTCTCTCTCTCTCTCTCTCTCTCTCTCTCTCTCTCTCTCTCTCTCTCTCTCTCTCTCTCTCTCTCTCTCTCTCTCTCTCTCTCTCTCTCTCTCTCTCCAACTGTAAACGAAGCCTAAAACATTGAAAGTAACAAAACAAAACCAACACTTTATATTGTATTGTATTTATTGTAGTATATTGTAACGTTATGTATTGTAACAGTGTATCACTTAAACATCACGGCAGATCTCTCCGTGAAATTCGGGCTCCTCCCTCACCCCCACCATCCCCACCCCCACCCCCTAACCCCCTCATTCTTTCCACCCCCTTTTTCCAGTCTTGCATGTAGTATATCTTATCCACCACCATTGCGGCTTTCTGTACCTAGCAGACTCACTCAATAGGCCCCACGGAGAAGAAGGCCAGAGCAGACAGGGAGCCGAAAGAAGCCGCCATCCACAAGGGCACAGACAAATCCCCAGACAGTTTGGCCAGAGGACCCATCCAGGACACCAGCAGGACGTCGCCCAGAGGGACGGCTGCAGCAATCAGGGAGATGACAAAGCCCAGCTGTTTGCTGTCCCGGTCCTGCCCACACACACACACACACACACACACACACACACACACACACACACACACACACACACACACACACACACACACACACACACACACACACACACACAAGCATGGGGAAATCAACGTGACCACCTAGGTTCCAGTCACCATCTGGAAAGATTGAAATATTTCACTCAACTCGCTTTGATTTGTTTTTACAAGGTGTAGCGCTATATAAATTTCATGTGTGTTGTTGTTGTTGTTGTTGTTGTTGTTGTTGTTGTTGTTGTTGTTGTTGTTGTTATTATTATTATTGTTGTTGTTGTTGTTGTTGCTGTTGTTGTTGTTTTTGTTATTATCAAGACCAGAGTAATGCGCTCCCTTGTCATATCCA
>CM060324.1:12953088-12960588 GCA_030674155.1 Stramonita haemastoma
TCATGGTGACCTCAGATTGGTTAACTCATACACCTCTGTGCCTGTGTTGGGTTTGTGTCAAAGCCTTTGGGGTTGGAGGTTCACAGGGAAGCGGTCGTTGGAGGGACGTTGTGGTGGTCGCCACCTCGGGTGGGTGGCTCACTCAGTCTGGCTCCGCGACTGAGCTAATATTGTCGTTAGTGGGGGGCTTAGTAGGTGTGTCCTGCGTATGTTAGCTCAGAACAGGCACCATCGAACACCATCAAAGTGACCCAGCAGAAGTGCAGGGCCCCTCTGGCTTGGTGGCCCCGCGGCGGCCTAATATTGATGGGCCCCTGTGGCCTTCCAACCCCGGGGGTGAGACACATCGAATCTGGGTATGGCTGTGGCGGGGAGATTGGAATGAGCGGGTGGGGCAACAGGTCGGGGACGTCACAAGAAGACGAGGCAGCAAAAACAAAAATGAACTGAATGTCAGTCATTCGGATGAGAGTATAAACCGAGGCCCCGTGTTCGAACGCACGCAGAACATCTTGCGCACACGTTAAAACCCCGTTCCGCCTTTCGAAGAGCAGGCCATCGTGTGCCGGTAGGAGCGGATGACAAAATTATAAAATAAAAAAATACCAGTATGCACCAGGTGTCGTGTTAGACATCATCCTGAGAAAAAAAATAATGGGTAGGCGCTGACTTGTGGCGACGCCGCTCTCCCCGGGGAGAGCAGCCCGAATTTCACGCAGAGAAATCTGCTGTGACATAAAGTAGTATATAAAAAAAACTGCTTTCAGTTTGAGATGATAAAGAGAAAGGTAGCGAAAAAATGAAAGGGGGTGTGCAGAGAGAAAGAGAGTGAGTATGAGGGGCGGGGTGGGAAGAGCTAAGAGAGAGAGAGAGAGGGGGGGGAGGGAGAGAGGAAGAGTGAGAGACAGAGACAGACAGACAGACAGACAGACAGACCAGACAGACAGAAGAGATGGACAGTCAGACAGACAAAGAAAAACAGATAGACGGACAGACAGAGAAAACACAGAGAGACACAGAGACAAAGACAGGACAGACAGACAGACAGAGAGACACAGAGAGAGACGGACAGACAGACAGAGAGATGGACAGACAGACAGACAAACAGACGGGCAGACTGCCAGACAAAAACAGATAGACGGACAGACCGAGAAGACACACAGAGAGAAAAACAGGATGGGTGGGAGAGAAGGGGAGGGAGTGATATGAGGAGGAGCAGGGTAGAAGAGAGAGACAGAAAATGGAATAGCTAGACAGACAGACAGACAGACAGACAGACAGACGGGACAGACAAACTAAATAGTACATGCACGCTACTGCACTGCACTAATGCACTGCACTGCACTGCACTGCACTACACTACACTACACTACACTACAATACAACTAAAATACAATACAATACATACAATACAATACAATACACCTTCAGATTACATAGATAGTAGATAGATAGAATAATAGATAATAATAATAGATAATAGATAGTAGTAGCTAGATAGATAATAGATAGATTAGCATACATAATTAGATAGATAGATTGATTTGATTGATTTGATTATCCCTTTTATATCGGGGATAATGCAATAAGCATGATAGATAGATAGATGATAGATAGACAGACAGACAGACGACAGACAGACAGACAGGACAGACAGCAGACGACAACAAAAGGGAAAGCAAGAGAAAGCAGAGCATAACAGAGAAAACAGTAAAAGGATCAAGAAAAAGATATCCATAGTAGGGCAGGGGGGGGGGGAGGAAAAAAAACAAAAAAGCGAACTAGTGAATCTTTTTTTATGAGAGAACAGATGAAGTAAAGGCAAGCAGGCTTTGTTTACATTGAACCTCAAGCCATAAAGAAATGACAAGATGACAGTACAGACAGTACAGACAGACAGACAGACAGACAGACAGAGACAGAAGACAGAACACAGAGATATAGACAAGTGTGGAAGGGGGAGGGGGGCACTGCATTACGCAGCAAATAGGTGTACACCATTTTTTTGACAACTGACCTTAAAAAATCTGAAAAGACAGACTCTTTCGCGTTTGAAGTAGCATCAATCTTATCTAGTCACATAAGATTTCGGTTAAATTATTTAAATCATTGTATTATTCACTTTCAGGGGGTGCGGTGGGATTGTTGTTGAGTTTCTTTTTTTTTAATCTATCTCAACGAAAGGTAGTTAGTGAAGGCTAAACTCTTTCATGTCAACACCATCATGCATGATTCATAACTACCAGAAATTAAGGTAAAAAGATATGACCGCTTTTTAAATTAGCACAGGTATTAACCTAATATATCTAACTTCACATCACATTTTTCAATAAATGTCCATTTCTTTTGTATGATGACTCAGATTGTTGGCATCTCCAAAATATCAAATCATCTCCTTCCATTCCTTTACATTATTCTCTGACGAGAGATATTTACAGCCTAGTGTAAGATGTTTTAAAAGCCATCGTGACATATAAGCCTGTGAATCGTGGACCCTGACAGCTGGTTTGGAGAGAAGAGTACAGGCAGTAGAGATGAGATGCTTCCAGAGACTCCCTGGCATCCTTAAAGAGACCACACTTACCTATATAGTGCAGGATGTATGGGTTGAGGAGGTTGAAGAGGAGATAGGAAGCGTAGTGAACACAGAACCTCTGGAGCCACTGTCAGTCCTTCTTCGTACCTGAGAAAAAATAGGATCCTTTTTTTTGTGGAAAATTCTCTATCAAACGTTCTAATGTCAAAGTCATTCGGATGTGACTATAAATCGAGGCCCCGTGTGCGAATGCACGCAGAACATCTTGCCCACACGTTAAAAACCCGTTCCGCCTTTCGGAAGAGAAGGCCATCGTGTGCCGGTAAGAGCAAATGACAAAATTATATATTAAAAAACCCAGCATGTACACAGGTGTGTTTAACACCATCCCTGAGGAAAAATCGGGGAGTTGGAGTCCCAGAGCGGCTCGGGGCTGTAGGTATATGGCAACGTTCTGGTGGCTCCTGCGACGGTACTGGAACCATTCGTATCGGTCATTGCCTTCTCAATGGATCATTCCAGTGGCGTGGAGAGGGGGGGGGTCTGCTGCATGGGTAACAGCTTGCCCTCCATACTTGCTTACCCAGGCTTTGCGCTCTAAAGACTAGAGCGCAACTCCATAGTCTTCCGAGACTGATGGGTGCCTGCTGACTGACTGCTTGAATAAACTAGATCCCGGAGGTTAACCAATGATGAGTTTTTTTGCGTGTGCGACCGATTTTGTCCAGCACTAAGGTAGCCACACTTGACTTCAAGGATGATGTCGAAACACGACACCAATGTGCATGCGGGGTTTTTTATAATACATTTTATTTGTCAGCAATTCTTACCGGCACAAATTATGGTCTACTCTCTGAAAAGTAGAGCGTGTTTTAACGTGTGCTAAAGATGTTCTGCATGCGTTCGCACACACGGACCGTGGTTTATAATCTCATCTGAAGGACTGTCGGGGGTTGGGGCGGGGGGGGGGGGAGGGGGAGGGGTTGGAGTCAGCGCTGATGTTAGTTCCCGTATTTAAAAGACTTCTTGTTCATGGAGTGCTTTGTCTATGTCACGGTAGGTTGTGCAGGGTCTGAAAAGTATAGTGGTCTCCTTTGATCAAGGAAGAGAATAAGTAATAACAGCTTTAACATATCACAAGAGGTAGATTAAAACAGACGTGCCTGAAGAAGCGAAGTCTCAGAATGACAGAACAAAGGGAGTTAGGTATTCAAGACCTGAAACTCTCAAACTTCCGTTTCTGTCAAGGGAGGTACTCGTTACACGACTTGCCGTGGGAACAGATGACAATATTTACACAACTGCATACACACGGGAACTGGTTGAAAAAAGAATAAATCAAAATAATAAAAAATAAAATAAAATAAAACGATGTGACCTGATCTCTTTTTAATTTCCTTAGGAGTTGTTTGGGCACTGAAGTCAAGTTTACAGTGCGCCGTGGACAAAGCTAAACATGACGGAGTTTACCCCCACCACCCCTTTTTCCCAGGCAGCAGGATGCATGCTGGGCGTGTTCGTGTCGTCCATGCCACCTGTCGTTTCTGGCCTACTCTTATGAAAGGTGGATGGGGTTTTCTGTTTTCTGTCGTGTGTGCAAAAAGTCCTGCATGCGTTCGCCTACGAGACCATGATTAATTCTTTCATCTGAGAGACTTTTAGGAGAATGGAGCCAGTTTCAATCTGAACTTCAGGGATAACAAAAGGTAAAGGGAGGATAGTTAAGTGGTTAGAGCGCTCGCTTTCCCCCAGTCAAGTTAAGCAGCGTCGAGCGTGGTTACCAGAACTTTAAAGATGCGTTTCTTAATTCCAACGAACTGATACCTCTGCTGAGATTCGAACTCAGTTACTGTCAGATTGCTCGTCCTACTGTCTAACCACTCAGCTGTTTCATCCCCTCTTCAGTATAAACTAATGGCAAAGACCACACATACGTGTGTGTTTGTGTTTACGCAGTTAGAACCCTCGTATGTGCTGCTGGCTCTTATAGTGTAAATAGCATCCCCATTGTCTGTCAATTCTGTGCTAGTATAGAAAATGAAATCAATTCCTCTTTTCAATCACTATCTTTGTTTCTGTCTTTTTTTAACCATTCTATCATCTTTCATGCTTAGTTTTTGCCTCGCCAGTCCATCCATTCTCCTGCCTTTGTTTTCAAACAAATCTTACCAATATTTTTTCTTGTAATTATGTGACATTTTGCCTGCTTTTTTTTTTTCTGGTGACCAGGTAGTGAAATTGTAAAGACTGGTATTGTAATGGGACTTCAGGACTTGACTTCAGGATGTCCCTTTCTGCACTCTTTTTTTCTAATGATTTTTTTTTCACATTACAGAGTTCATTACCCTTTCTTTTATCTTTTTTTGTGTAACCTTCGGCGTGATAAATCAAGCAGAATGGCTGGCGTCCTCAGCATAGCCGGGTTTTATTGACCTTAGGGAAAAAATGATTAATGTGCTTTGTCCTGGGTTTTTTTTTTCAGGTTGATGGTGTTTGACATTTACAGGGGATTATACGGTGTTGATGTTTAACTTGATGTGACTTTTATTGCAGTTGCTGAAGATGATGTAAGATGACAGCGGCAATTTGGTCTTCGAGGTCGGTGGGACTATAAACAACATGGAATGACATGAAAGGCAGTGATAAATGTCACCACGGAAGGGAAGAAGTGAACAGTATATCTTTTCCCTCAGTGCTTGAAGTCGCTGACCGTGAATATGGCATCAGTCTTGAGCCAAGAAACAGCTCTGTAGTTAAAGCTAAAGACGATAGTTATCAACGTGACAGGGTTTACATGTTTTGTTGTTAAAGCTATAGACAATAGCTATCAACGTGACAGGGTTTACATGCTTTGTTTTTAAAGCTACATACCATCGCTGTCAACGTGACAGGGTTTACATGCTTTGTTGTTTAAGCTACACACGATAGCTATCAACGTGACAGGGTATGTAGGCTTTGTTGTTAAAGCTACAGACGATAGTTTCACGTGACAGGTTTAATGTTGTGTTGTTTAAGTTACGCATACTATATGTGACAGTTTAGCTTTGTGTTAAGCTATACAATGCTATACGTGACAGGGTCTGTAGGCTTTGTTGTTAAAGCTATAGACAATAGTTATCAACGTGACAGGGTTTACATGCTTTGTAGTTAAAGCTACAGACGATAGCTCTCAACGTGACAGGGTTGTAGGCTTTGTTGTTAAAGCTATAGACATAGCTATCAACGTGACAGGGTCTGTAGGCTTTGTTGTTAAAGCTACAGACAATAGCTATCAACGTGACAGGGTCTGTAGGCTTTGTTGTTAAAGCTACAGACAATAGATCACGTAAGTCTGTAGCTTGTTGTAAGTAGACAATAGCTCAACGTGACAGGTCTGTAGGCTTTTTGTTAAAGCTACAGACAGTAGTTATCAACGTGACACCCACCAAAAAATGAGTAGCCGCTGAATTCATCAAAATAAAAGAATTGAATATTGTTGTACAATAGCACACACAAAGTTGCTGGGCATTTAGTGCCCTTAAACTGTTAAAGACTTTCACTTCTTGTTTTCTTAGGGGCATTTTCTGAAGAAGCTACTCCTTGATAGTGAGATAGATCAAAAGCGTAACTCCTCTCTTCACAAGTGACAGTGCTGACATTGATACTGCCATTGACATTGACATTGATACTGCCATATTAACATACCTGCGGTGGTTACAGACAGACAACCGTCTATGCACAAGAATAAATTGTTTGACAGAGAACAAAAGCGACACTTAAGCTATACTGACAGCGATGTTCCTATGCAACGAAAAACAAGAAAATGTTACATACTCTACTTATTAGTGATGCTGTCTGAAGCCTACCCTGACACTGACACTGAGATTATAATGTGTATCAATATGCCTGTCAATATTGTAATTGAACTTCATGAGATGATTCAAGTGAAGAGTGTGTTTGTGTGTACATGCGTGTGTGTGTGTGTGTGTGTGTGTGTGTGTGTGTGTGTGTGTGTGTGTGTGTGTGTGTGTGTGTGGTGTGTGTGTTGTGTCTGTTGTCTGTGTCTGTGTCTGTGTCTGTGTCTGTGTCTGTGTCTGTTATACGTGCCTGTGTGTGTGTGTGTATTTTTCTTTCTTTTTCTTTTTTTTTATATTTAGGATAATGAAATGAGCCCTAGTGTGCTTTTTTACATCCAATCCTACTGTGTGTGTGCATGTGTGTATGCGTGCGTCCGTGCGTGCGTGCGTGTACGTGTATGTGTGTGCGTGCGTACGTGCGTGTATGCATGTGTGTGTGCGCTTGCGTCCGTCCGTGCGTGCATGCGTGTGCGTGTATGTGTGTGTAAGTGTACGTAACATGCTTTGTATAATGACAAACACCTGTTTAATCAACCCAAACATACCTGAGGTGGCTCTCGGTACCTGGCTCAGCGTCTGGCTGTCCCAGGAAAATGGCTTTCGACACGTAATCTGCAATGTCCACAGAGAAGAGAAAGGCCAATCCTACCGTCAGCACCGACGATGCCATGATCAGGGAGAGTCTCACTTTGACGCCGCGATGACAGCAAATCTGATTCGTTGCAGCATTCATATTTGAACTTTGTGTCTTCTTCTTTTCCACAGCGGCTCTGAGAGGTGACGAGTTTTCTGACTCGTACAGGGGTATGGTAGGTTTGGGTTTGTCGTTCAGACTGTGACAGTTGGCCATTTTTGAGTGCGGTAATGTTTCTGGTTTAAATAAATTTTGAGGTTCTGTTTCTGTTTCAGCAGTAGTCGTTCTTAATAAAATCTGGCTTAAAAGCGAGAGGTTTTCTTGACAGGTAGACTCCTTTTCAGGTGAAGAAATGGAGTCTTTCCTTTTCAAAACAGCATTGTCTGCAAGACCCGCATCAACATGCGATTGTAGTGTTCCTTTACTATCCCCACAGTTTTTCTGGATTTCGGTCATTTCTTCAAAATACACGATATTCCGATTGTCAAACTCAC
>CM060324.1:12965588-12975588 GCA_030674155.1 Stramonita haemastoma
CCATGTAGTACATACTGGGTAGTGATCACTGCAGTTATAGACAGGGACACATGTTTCTATGATGTTTTTAGGATTTGATACATAGATGTGATCAATTATTGTGCTTGAGTTTTGTGTGACTCTCGTGGGTAAACTAACTAGTTGGTGAAGGTTGAATGAATTAGTAATTTGCGTCCATGCATTATTTACTTTTGTTAGATCAATATTAAAATCACCTAGTAGTATAACTTCCCTGGATTCTAATAAGACTGCGTTCATCATTGCATCAAACTTGTCAATCCAATTTTTTCTTTCTGCTGGATTCCTATAGCAGAATCCCATTGCAATAGGTGGTGAACCTTTTATTGACACTTCAAACCAGACAGATTCTACATCATAATGTTCTAGATGGATGAGACGCTTGAATGTTATAGATTCACTGATGTATATGATGATTCCTGTTTCGTTTTGCTTTTGTGGATCCTTTCGTATGAATTTGTATCCAGGGATATATAAATCAGTGTCAACTATGTGCTTCGAAAGTCTTGATTCGGATAACCCTAGTATGTGAAATGGTTTGCCATGGTTTCTAATAAGTGTTGATATGTCGTCAATTTTATTAACTGCGTGATTTACGTTTAAGTGGCAAATTCGTAGACCTTCCTTAGAGGGCCACATGTTGTGTCTTGAATGCATCAATGTGTGTTGGTTTTAGCTGTAAATGTGTGTGTTAGAGAGAGGGGGGGGGGGAGATAATAAGTAAGAAAAAACAATCAAAACAGCAACTGGAAATAACCCCCCCAAATATAGATAGGTAAAGTGATTCAACTACTCAAAATTGACAATACAGAAATCAAGTCTGAGCTGATATGGATGGCAACAGCTACTTCAAGTCAAACAAATTTGACAGTAAAATTGGAAGTATCAACACACTTCAATGAGTAAAAAGAAAAC
The DNA here is from genome assembly GCA_030674155.1 of Stramonita haemastoma. NCBI lineage: Eukaryota > Metazoa > Mollusca > Gastropoda > Neogastropoda > Muricidae > Stramonita > Stramonita haemastoma. The sequence goes on from CM060324.1 coordinate 12,966,522, forward strand.
AAAATGAAGCAAACAAATTGGAAGACACCAGAAAAGAATAATGGGGAAATTGATTAAAAATAAGCAAAACTGAGAAACAATACAGACTCAGAAGTCTGAGCTGGTATGAATCACAACAGCTGCTTCAAAGTCAAACACACTCCTCAGTAGAATTAGAAGTTTCAACACAGTCGCGTCACTTTTAGAGTCTCTTAGCGATGTGCTTCTAAAGGCCACTTGAAGGCTGGCAGGTGTCCTATTGCAACTGCCTACAATAATTACTGAGGCGTGTCTGATGACGTCAGCAGTTAGGCAATTCAGGAAACAGTCCACTCACTACTCAGTGGTCACACACTTCACTGTCAGCCCTTTTGTCACAATAATGACAGATCTGTAGTGTTGGTCAGGTGTTTACACAGGTAGGAAGACGTACACTTCACTGTCACACTTCACTGACACACTTCACTGTCAGCGCTTTTGTCACAATAATGACGAGATCTGTAGTGTTGGTCAGGTGTTTACACAGGTAGGAAGAGGGGAAAATCCTGGTGTGAGTTCTTCTGCTATACAGCATTCAATGTCTCTGACTATGGGCACTTTTCGCAGTACAAGTTCAGTGAATGACAGAATAAGCAAATGAAACCACAAAACTAGAACAGTATAATGTAATAAAAGAGGGGTTTTTTTTTTACCAAGTACACAGTACACAGAAGTACACCCCAATTATGTTATATAACTTATAATGAAATCAAGGGTTAGATTAAGTAGGAAAAAATGAGGTGATATTTCCACACTTCCACAGCGACTTGTAATAGCCCAGTGTTCACTGTCACAGCCTGAAAAAAGCTTTTAGTTAGCCTTAACTGGCACAACACTCACAACTAGAGTTTTGGTCCCTCCTGGGATGCACACTGTAATGTCTTTGATATGCATCTTTCATCATTATAAGTCCGAAAATGCATCAATCCATAAGCTAGCATCAATCAACACTCAGAAGGAATACACACACACACACACACACCACACACACACACACACACACACACACACACACACACACACACACAGGGCGCCATGGGGGGGGGGGGGAAGCAAACAACACACACACATACACACACACAAATAGCAGAATGGAATTTCCACAGGAGCCTGAAGAGGCCCAGGCAAACAACACGGTAACAAGAACCAAACACCAGGCCCAGACAAGCCAAGAAAAAAATAAAAAAAATAAGAAAAATAAATAAATAGAATATAAAAAATAGTTAAAAAAAAAAAAAAAAAAAAAAAAAAAAAGAAAAGATCCGAACAAATGAAGGAAGAATAAAATAAATAAAATAAAAAATAAAAAATATGTATGAAACTAGAGAGAAGAAAGCAAAAACCAAACCAAACCAAATAAGAAATTGAATAAAGAATAAGAGAATCAATTTGGCAGGAATCAAACAAAGAGGAATGAACACAGGTTTCACACTTCCAAAGAGGCGACTTGGTGGGAAGGGGTTGTCAATAACAACTCTCTCTCTCTCTCTCTCTCTCTCTCTCTCTCTCTCTCCTCTCTCTCTCTCTCTCTCTCTCTCTCTCTCTCTTTCTTGCTAGTTTGTTGTCAATAGACTTTCTAAAGGAAGGGTTATAGAAAGGCCTGTTGGATAGTGGTTAGCAGGACCTCCAGGAGTTTTTGTTTGTCCTGTGCCTGAGGGCTCCTGGAGTGTCCCCAGGCATTGACTTTTCTGGCTGAAGGAAGGGGTGGGAAGTGCTTATCGTAGTCGCCACAGTACTCAGGCACGCCATGCGACAGCCGGAAGTTTTTATCGTAATCGCTGAGGCGTGGACGGGCTTTGTACTGGGGCACACCGTGCGGCAGGCCGGACTGCTTATCGTAGTGGTGGTGGCGTGGAGAGGCTTTGTGCTCGGGCACGCTGTCTGCATGCTGAAGGGCCTTAGGTGTTGGGGGAGACCATGGGCCGTTCATAGGATGGGGCTGTCCTTTGATGTTGGCTACAGATCTTTGGATGGACTGTGAGGCCCAAGTCTTGTGCCTCTGGTTGGTGGAGTGGGTTGGAGTGGGGAGCAGAGGTTTTGAGTTTGGTATGCGGTACAAGTTGTTGGTAAGGACCGCAATACCATAGGGACTTGGGTGAAAGGGGTCTAGGTACTTGTATAGGGACTTCTTGGGCGCCCCACTTTCAGTCTGAAAAGAGGAGGTGTGGTTGATAAAACTCACCCCCTCTTCAGCACAGACTTTGGAGAGGCTGGTGTTAGAGTCCCTCACCGATTTGGAGGAATGGTGTCGGCCATATGGAGGGAGGATTGAAGAGGCTTTTATGATAGCCTGGGGGAAGACCTGGCCTAGTCCTCTGATTACACGTTGCCATGTAGCACAATCAACTGGGCCACTTTGTAAGCAGCTGTTGATGCCTACATGGAAGGTGACACCTGTGATGTGTGGAGAAGGAGGAAGGGTGGATAGCCACTTCAGCAGGTGTTGGACGGTCAGGCCTGGCACTGACAGGTTTCTCGCTGGTCTGCCATGGGGAGAAGTTCTGTCTCCAACTGCATTTAGGACAGAGTCACCAATAAGTAGCTCTTGGCTGGCAGTAGGGACAGACTTTCTCAGTAGTGCTTCTAAAGGTGTTGGGGGAGGTGGTGGTGGAGGGGGTGCCTTGGAGTTGTCAGTGGGAACAGAACTTTTTGTGCTTTTATCTTTTGGAAGTGAGGAAGGGGTTGGTGGAGGGGGTGGTTTGGGTTTTGGGTTTTGGTCAGGATCAAGGGGTGAAAACTTGTTCTTTATGGGGATTGTGGGGATCATTTCTTCATCTATTGGAGTATCTGATATGTCAGAGAGGGAGTCACTTAAGAGAATTTTGGAAGTGGTTGTTAGTTTTTTGGTATGAGTCTTTGGAGTGGAAGTGACTGTATGGTTGTTGGAGTGGGTTGGTAGGTATGATGTAGTAGTTGATGGCAGGGCTTTCTTTAATTGATTGATTTCTTTATTAATGTGTTTTTGCCAGTTGTCGAAGGCAGAGAGGCTTTTGGCTTGACTGTCAACTGTTTTCTGTAATTGAGTGTTTTGCTGAGTAAGGTCAGCAATGGTTGACTTCAGTACTTGTTCGGTGGCTTTTATGTGGTTTTTTGTTTGGACTGTGCTGTCTTTGCTGGTGCTGGCTGTTATCTCTATCTGTTGGTGTAAGTGTTTGTTCTCTGTCTGTAAGGCATCAACCTGTGCTTTGAGGGCAGTGATGGTGGAGATGGCTGCAGACAGCTGGCAGTGAACTTGTGTGAGTGTGGGTAGGGCTGATGTGGCCAAGCTGTGGAGGCTAGGTGGAGATTTTTTGTGGATATTGTCACTATATGGAGAGTCAGCTGGAGGGGTAGAAGAGAGCTGGGGTTGCTCGGCAGATGATTCAGTGGGGATGGCAGTGGGGATGGATGGGGTTGTGTCGTCCAGGGGGTGGGATAGGGGGGTTGTGTCAATACACAGAGAGTCAGTTGGAGGGGCAGAGGAGAGCTGGGGTTGCTGGGGAGATGGTTCAATGGGAATGGCATCAGCTGAACACTGAGAAAGTGGGCTTGGAAGTGGAGAGGAAGGAGGGGAAGAATGAGGAGACGGCACAGACAACCGATTGTCTCCTGGCAACATGGTGGGAGAACTGTCCATTACTGGGGGGAGGGTAATGTCAGGTGAAGGTGCAGTAATGGCTAACAAAGTTCCAGGCACAGACAGATACACAGGGGAGGAAGAGGGATCAGTGCGATTTGCATCACCAGCACAGTCACAAATACTATTTACTATTTTCTTTAAAATGTCAAATTCTGTCTCCAACCAATCCTGACACGTATTTCCCTGTATCAATATGGTCCCTGTCGAGTGAAATATTGTGATCGTCAGTAGTTTTGTATCGTCAAGGAAAAGCTGCAGGAATGTTTTGAATAGTTGTGGTGGAAGTGTGGCTGAGTAAATGTCTATATCTGGTATTATATCTTTTGATTGTGTTGAGTCTTGCCATGTGGTTGTTGCAGTGTGGGACTTAAGAGTGTCTATATATCTGTTGTGCAGCACTGTTCTCCATGTAGGTAGGTGTTTGGGAGCTGCTACGAATTTTACTTGACGACTGTCTTTAGTGAATTGAATGTTTTCTAATGACAAAGAATGTTTTGCACTTTCTGATCTTGTTGTTGGTCGCATTGTGGAAGGTGTGTTGGAGATGGTACAGAATCACATCACAGATTTAAAAAAAAAAAAATAATAATAATAAAAAAAAAAAAAAAAAAAAAAAAAAAGTCACGGCAGTAGAAGAAAAATTAAGAAGTCACGGCAGTGCGAAGAAGGAGAGCCACCAACCAGCCCTCATTTGGAGGGAAGGTTTGATGTGGCCCTCACATAGATTCAGTCTAGCTCATGTTCACATTACCTATTTTCCTTTCAATTGGTTTACATACCTGTAACATGTATATGATATATGATACACGAATTCTACAGCAGATGACACTCACTCACATACTGGGTGCGAACAGCCACTTCACATGATCACTTCAACACTTCATCACATCACCACTTCGACACTTCGACACTTTAACACAGGTGTAATACACCACACCACAATAACATGTTCCAACACCTCAGGAACAGTACAGAAGAAAACCGCACATGAACCACTATGCGATGTGATGTGAAAATGTGAAGATAAAAAACACAATTAAAGCACAAATAAAAGCTCAAAACTGATGTGAAATAAACGGGAAACGGGAACACTGAAATAAACTGAAATAAACTGCAACACTGAAATAAACAGCACAACTGAAACCGTAGGTGAAACGTTCCGCTTGGCTGCACACTGGAGCCCCTCTCGAATACGTCTCGACACGACGACGGTCTAAGAGAGAGAGAGAGAGAGAGAGAAGAGAGAGAGAGAGAGAGAGAGAGAGAGAGAGAGAGAGGAGAGAGAGAAACAGAATTCGGAAACATACACACACACGCACGCACGCGCACGCACGCGCGCGCGCGCACGCACACACAAACACTGGATCAAAGCGCAGCACGCGTGCGCCGTACGCACACATATACACGTTCGCACGCAAACAAATACACATGCATACACGTACGCAGACACACACACACTTACACGCACGCACGCACGCACGCACGTATACACACACGCACGCACGCACGCACACACACACACACACACACACACACACACACACACACACACACACACACACACACACACACACAGAGAGAAAAAGAGAGAGAAGGGGTATTTGTTGTTGCTGTTGTTGGTAGTAGTGGTGGTGGTAGCGGTGTTTGCTTGGTTGGTTGGTTGGTTGGTTTGGTTTAGTTAGTTTTGCTTCCAAGTGTGTAGGGTTAGAAATTCAAAAAACTAACACAAGTTCAGTATTTTCTCCTCTCTTGAACAGATACAATGCAGCCCATGTGATGCTGTCAATGTCGTACGTGGGCTACATACGGAGACGGGATAGCCTAGTGGTCATAACATTGTGCTGGCAATTTGACGACCCGAGTTCCATTCCCGTTGGAGGGGATTTTTCCCCTGGAGTTAACATCAGTGCTGATTCTACTCTCCCCAAAAGTCTTTTGGGTGAGACTGTAAACCGAGGCCCCGTGTGCGAATGCACGCAGAATTTGCGCACACGTTAAATCATGTTCCGCTTTTCGTATGAGTAGGCCATTGTGTGCCGGTAGGAACAGATGACAATATTTATACAACTGCATACACGCGGGGACTGGATGAAAAAAGCACATAGTGCTTATTTCATTATCCTCGATATAAAAGAATAAAATAAATAAATAAATAAATAAATAAATAAATAAATAAATAAATAAATAAATTTTAAAAAATACCTTCAGGACCGAAAAGTACTATGAGCAGTATTTTCATCTAAAACTTAGGTTTAGAATAGTCCCCCCAAGTAGCACAGAAATTAAAAAGCTATTGAAAATAATCCAACAACCAGAAACTAAAACCTTGGTAATACTATTCTATTCCCCATTCCCTTTCTGCTTCTCACTGTACAATTTTCTAACAAAAATGTCAATAATGAATTCATCAAAAACCCGATCTACCTTTGGTGATACTATTGGTTAAACCTAGGTAATCAGAAATATATCCCGCTATATTTGATGAAAAACTTGAGTGCGCGCACGCACACACACACACACACACACACACACACACACACATACATACATACATACATACATACACACGCACGCACGCACGCACACACGCAAACACATACACACACACACACACATACACACACACGCATGCACACACACACACATACACACACAAACACACACAAACACACACACACACACGCACCACACACACACACACACACACACACACACACACACACACACACACACACACACACACACACACACACACACACACACACACGCACACACGCACACGCACACACACACAAACACAAACACACACAAACACACACACACATACACATACATACACACACAGAGGATCACAACATTATCCAGTGAGTCTACAGGGAGCAAGACAATCCTTTTTTTTCCCTTCCATACCATAATATGTGTTATATTTCCATAGCTTTTCTGTCAGGCATTACAAATGCATGCAGGATAATTCAGCGTGTGTGCTGCATGCTCCTTGCCATTAGGATAATAATTTTTTAAAGATTTTTTTTGTTCCTCGGCAAGACCTCTGAGGTTTACCAATAGTGAGATTTTTTTAAAACTATGCAATCGTTTTTTTCCTCACCAGCCGTATACTGGTTTCGGAGATAATGTCTAAACACGACACCATTGCACATGCGTTGTGTTTTATTTCGTCATCGGTTCCTAACGCCACGCACGCATTGACCTACCCTTCCGAAAGGTGGAACGGGTTTCTGTGTGCGCTAAGATGTTCTGTGCGCGTTCGCACGCGGGACCTCGGCTGATAGTCTCATCCGAAGGACTTTATTTATTTATTAATTTATTTATTTATCTATTCTATTTATTTATTCTTTTATATCGAGGCTAATAGAATAAGCGTTCATATGCTTTTTTACATCCAGTACCCGTGTGATGCAGTTTTGTAAATGTCATCTGTTCCCACCAGCATACGATGGCCTACTCTTACGAAAAGCGGAACAGGATTTAACGTGTGTGCAAGGTGTTCTGCGTGCGTCCGCACACGGGGCCTCGGTTTTCAGTCTCATCCGAAGGACTTTGGGAGAGTGTAGTCGGCACTGATGTTAACTCCAGGAGAAAAATCTCCTCGACCGAAAATCGAACCCGGGTCGTCAAATAGCGAACGCAATGGTCTCCTCACTAGGCTATCCACTAGGCTAGGACTTTCGGGGAGTGAGGTGGATACTGATATTAACTCCAGGAGAAAAATCCTCTTGAACAGGTGCCTCAGCCGTGGTTCTATCCCAAGCCATCAGATCACGAGCTCAGAGCTCTGACCACAAGGCTCTCCTGTCTATGAACAGATTGGAATGTGGCCTTTTCATACACCCCCTATCGCTTTTTATTAAAGTAAACCTTCTTCCTCTTGTTCCAAAACTAAAAACAAAACCCTTAAATGTTGTTCCCATAACCTATGCAATGGTTGGGGAGCAAGATGTGAGAGACCTTAGCAGCTTCTCTAGGGGCCAGCAAATTGAGGGCAGTGTGTTTCTCCTATACATCTCTGCTTTACCTTCTCTGACCCTAAAGAGGGCATATAACCATCTACAACTGAGCGAAATTGGGGGAGGAAGGGGAGGGGGCTGTACTGGGGCCAAGACGCACAAACGGTCACCCATCCACTTGGTAACCACGCTCAATGCTGCTTAACCTTAGCTTGGGGAAAGCGAGTGCTCTGACCACTGAGCTTTCTTGTCCCAACCCCTGAATTGGGAAGGCATTCTGGGTGATCTGGGGGACTGTACTGAAGTCAAGGCGCGCAAACGGTCACCCATCCACTCAGTAACCACGCTCAAGGCTGCTTAACATTACCTTGGGATGAAAAAAAACGAGTGCTGTGACCACTGAGCGATCCTGTCCCGTACATCCCCGTTCCAAAAACGAGTGCTGTGACCACTGAGCGATCCTGTCCCGTACATCCCCGTTCCAAAAACGAGTGCTGTGACCACTGAGCGATCCTGTCCCGTACATCCCCGTTCCAAAAACGAGTGCTGTGACACTGAGCGATCCTGTCCCGTACATCCCCGTTCCTAAAACGAGTGCTGTGACCACTGAGCGATCCTGTCCCGTACATCCCCGTTCCAAAAACGAGTGCTGTGACCACTGAGCTATCCTGTCCCGTACATCCCCGTTCCAAAAACGAGTGCTGTGACCACTGAGCGATCCTGTCCCGTACATCCCCGTTCCAAAAACGAGTGCTGTGACCACTGAGCGATCCTGTCCCGTACATCCCCGTTCCAAAAACGAGTGCTGTGACCACTGAGCGATCCTGTCCCGTACATCCCCGTTCCAAAAACGAGTGCTGTGACCACTGAGCTATACTGTCCCGTACATTCGGATGAGACTATAAACCGAGGCCTTGTGTGCGAACGCACGCAGAACATCTTGCGCATACGTTAAAACCCCGTTCCGCCTTTCGGAAAAGCAGGCCATCGTGTGCCGGTAGGAGCGGATGACAACATTATATTAAAAAAAAAAACCAGCATGCACACAGGTGTCGTGTTTAGACACCATCCCTGAGGGGGAAAAAAATAATGGGTAGGCGCTGCACTTGTGGCGACGCGCTCTCCCCTGGGAGAGCAGCCCGAATTTCACGCAGAGAAATCTGCTGTGACATAAAGTGGTACAAATTAATACAAAATACAAAATTACCCATCCACTCAGTAACCTCGTCCAATGCTGCTAAAGATTACCTTGGGAAATAAAAAAAAAACGAGTGCTGTGACCACTGAGCTATCCTGTCCAGTACACCCCTGTTCCTGAGTGTTCTGACCACTGAGCTATCCTGTCCAGTACACCCCTGTTCCTGAGTGTTCTGACCACTGAGCTATCCTGTCCAGTACACCCCTGTTCCTGAGTGTTCTGACCACTGAGCTATCCTGTCCAGTACACCCCTGTTCCTTAGTGTTC
>CM060324.1:12978088-13010588 GCA_030674155.1 Stramonita haemastoma
GTTATGGGACACCTTTACTTTACCCTTACTTAGTTTTGTAACCAATGTTTGGTTTGAAAGCAGTGTGTTTGAATTTGTTCTGTCCGGTTAAAATGTATGTGTGTTAGATTTGTAGACAATGCTTGGCTGAATGTCTTTGCATTTGTTTTGTTTGGTTAACCTGTATGTGTGCTAATGTATGCTTTACATTGTAACCAATGACATAATATGTTGCAAACTGAATAAACAATGTGAAAATGAGAACTCTAACAACAATTAATGGCTCATCTTTTAAGACAGTTTTAATCAAATGTTGAGTGGAACTTTTGGTCATGTCAAATGATTATTAAAAGATCAGAGAGATTTGGGGTTTTGTTGTTGTTTTCATTGTCGTTTTGTTGTTGTTTCGTGCTTTGCTTTCTTTTGTTGTTTATCAGTTGTTTTTATTTTCTAGTGGAAATACTTCAAACTGTTTTAGAATCAGGCTGGACAACATCAAAACCTTAGTTTTCAGTTGTTATTTTCTGTTTGTTTTGTTGATTTGAGGTTTTTGTTTTTCGCGGGTGTTTTTGTTGTTGTTGTTTTTGTTTGTTTTACTTTTTTTATTTTTTGGGGGGTTCGGGGGTTTGGGCGGGGTGTTTTGTATTTAATGTTTATTTTGTTATAACTACCTCGTCTTCTGTCACATTCTTATCTTACTGTTCCCACGCCGCTCATTCCAATCTCTCCACCCTTGGGAGGTTTAAAAAAAAAACTTTGCCCTTTTGCTTTTTTGTTTTGTTTGTCTGTTTGTCTGTTAATGTCTTTGTTTTACTGTTTCTTTGTTTGTCTCTTTGTTTGCTGAAATTGCGAAAGCACCGCAGCTGGGCGAGACAACTGGAAATAAATGACGACACATCGCAGATGCATCATCTGACAAAAAAAAGAAAACACGTTCAGACAGGTCTTCAGCTTGTTCTCTCTTGTGTGTGTGTGTGTGTGTGTGTGTGTGTGTGTGTGTGTGTGTGTGTGTGTGTGTGTGTGTGTGTGTGTGTGTGTGTGTGTGTGTGTGTTTATGTCTGTGTTTGTCTGTGTGCCTGTGTCTGTGTGTCTGTGTCTTGTTCTGGCACGTGCGTTTTGTGGGGTTTTTTTGGGGGGGAGATGCTATTGGAATTGTTTTGAGAGGCGTATTCTCTTTCTTTCTTTGTGTTTACTTTCAAAACAGATTTTCCATGGTTAGTCATTTTGATCGCTTAGTTGGCTGGTTGGGTGAGTGTGGTTGGTTGGCTGGTTGGTTGGTTGGCTAATTGGTTGGGTGGATGAGTGTGGAAGGTTGGTTGGTTGGTCGGTTGGTTGGTTGGTTGGTTGACTGGCTAGCTGGCTGGCTGATGTTTTTCCCGTTGGAGGAGGTGCTTTTGAAGCTTTGTTGATTTTTTTTTATTGTTGTGTAGAAAATGGAGTCACATTCATATCTTAAATTATTAGCATTCATTCTTACTGCAGTCTGGCCTATACGCAGTTTCTATCAAGAAAAGTGGAGGGACTCTTTTCTGCATGAAAATATGACACTTAAAATTATAGGACATTTCTATCTATGTATTTATCTATCCATCTATCTATCTATCTATCTATCTATCTATCTATTATATCTATCTATCTATCTATCTATCTATCTATCTATCTATCTATCTATCTTTCCCTTAATCTGGCGACCGTGGAGGCACCCCTGAAGACTTGACAACCAGTTCCCTCCATTCCTCTCTCTGTTCTGCCTTTCTCAGGGTATTGTTGAATTCTAGGCCTGTCCATTCGCAGCTGTTGTCCTCCTATCACATGTAAAAGTTAATTTTTGTGATTAGTTTGTTTTTGTGCCTCAGCTAGATCTACGGCTTCCAAGTTTATCAATAGTTGGATTTTCGCGTATGCGACCTTCTTTTTATTTTTTAATTTTTTTGGGGGGTGGGCCATCTTGAAGGTAACCGACTTCGGGGAAAATTAAAGTTACAACAGAGAATGATGATAGTTTACCACTGACTGTTCAAATCTGGAAGTCTATAGAAACAAAACATGACATGTTAGTACAAAGGTATAGGTGTCCCATAACCTAGGGGTCCTGGGGGGGGGGGGGGCGCAGGTGTCAGAGACCTCGCTGAGACATGTTAGTCATAGTTCAAATTTGACTGTATAGTTTAGTTGACAGAAATATGATAGAGAAACCCGTCAATCGAACCCATCATTGTTAGCTTGAGTTGCTATCAAACAAACGCTATTCTTAGAGAGCAGATGAAGTTAAATGATGTTATTAAATCAGAATGAAAATAGCAAAAAAAAAAGGATAAGATAGGATCATTCTCTTCTTGTCCTCTCCGCCTCCCTCTATCGGGTGGGATGCACAATGCCTGGTCTTCTCCCGTGCCTGTACCCCGTTTGGGCCCAAAACTTTTCCCCCATCCATTAGACCATAAGTGGTGGTCTGGGTGCTAGTCTTTCGGATGAGACGATGACCGAGGTCCCGTGTACTACACATAATAATTTAGCGCACGTAAAAGAACCCACGGCAACAAGAGGGCTGTCCCTGGCAAAATTCTGTAGAAAAAAGCCACTCTGATAGCGAAACAAATACAGTTGCAGACAGGGAAAAGAAAAAAAAAAAAAAAAAGGTAGGCGCTACACTTGTGGCGACGTGCTCTCCCCAGGGAGAGCAGCCTGAACTTCACGCAAAATAAATGAATAAAATAATAAACAAATAAATAAAAAAGAATAAACAAATAAACTCTGCATGAACTCTGCCTGCTGGCCTCTGCCCACACATTCCTACTTGAGAAGAGCTTATTTTCTGTACAGAAAGCATGCTAGGGTGTTCGTGTTTCCGTAACCCACCAATCACTGACATGAAGTATGGGATATTTAACATTCATGACACTGGTAGGTAAGCAATTTACGTTCACCTGGAAGATCGTAAAAAATATATATAACCTCTAGCCTGAATTCACCGGAGACAGTTTTCGAGATTCAAACCCCCGGCTTGATGGAACCACAAAAAACACAAAATTAAAATGGCATTTACTCACAGACAAGAAGTTCTGCTGGAAGAAATTATTGGTAGCTTCCCCTCCCAAGAGCAGAGCCCCCAGCCTCAGTTTCTGGGCCACAGAGACCCTGCTTTCTCCATCTTTCTTCATCTCCTCCATATCCGCCAATTTCTCGTATTGGCAACTGGACTGCTGCTTTCTTGTGGTGAATGGCCCCTGGAACTGTTGTTTGACTTTCAGCATCATCTGCACAGATGGTACTGTATTTGTGTGGTATAAACAGATAGTAAAAGAAAGTCAAGGTGTCCCATAACTTATGTGGTCGTAGGGGAGCGAGGCGTCAGAGACCTCAGCTTCTCTAGGGGCCAGCATGTTGAGGGCGGCGTCCATCTCCTCTCCCTCGCTGCTTTACTTTCCCTGACCCTAAAGAGGGCTGGTACCCATTGACAGCTGGGTGGACTGAGGGAAATGTACTGTAGCCGAGGCGTGCAAACGGTCACCCATCCAACTGGTAACCACGCTTGACACGGATTAACTTGACTGGGTATAAACAGCTGGTACTGTATGTGGGTGGTATAAACAGATGGTACTGTAATCGTGTATATGAACACTTCAAGCTGGACTTTACAGAGCTCTGAGGTTCACCAACGGTGAGATTTTGCCCACGCCACCTTTTTTTTGGACACCATTAAGGTAGACGCATTCCGAATTCGGGGTTGGTTTTTAAAAGGGACATAAGTGTGCATGCATTTTTAAATGTTGCCATCCATTCCCATCGGCACGCAATGGCCCAGTATTCCAATAGACTGGTTTTAACGTGTGCGCAAGATGTTCTGCGTGCGTTCGCACACGGGGCCTCGGTTTTTAATCTCATCCGATGGACTTTTTGGAGAGTGGAGTTGGCACTGATGCTATCTCCAGGGGAAAATTCCCTTGAAGAGGCCTCTGGGTGGTACCTCAACACTCTGAACATCAGCTATCCAGGACTCCTTTTCTGAATGGTTTTGTTTTGGATTGACAAAGATCAACAATAGACAGGGTGGACTGCATTGCAATTTTTCAGAGAGCTCATTTGAGAAAGGCGTGATCTTGTGTGTACATTTTACGTACATTTATGTCGAGAAAAAATCCTGCTTCTTTCGTTCACCAGTTGGGCTGCCAATGCCCAAACTACAAATCGCAAGACCAGCGATTTCAAATTCCCCAATTCGCAACGTGTCGATCTTAAAGAGGGGCAAAAAAAACGGCCACATACTGCAAAATCCCACCATTGGTGAACCTCCGATCCCTGGCCAAGAATTGAAAGCAGAATGACTCACTCTACTCCCATGAGGGGAGTGGGATAGCTCAGTGGTCAGAGCGCTCGCTTTCCCCGAGTCAAGTTAAGCAGCGTCAAGCGTGGTTACCATTTGGATGGGTGACCGTTTACGCGCCTTGGCTTCAGTACAGTACCCCCCCCCCCCCCCCCCCCCCAAGTTCTTCTTCTTCTTTCTCATGACCGGAATGGTCGTGGAGGAGACATGAGAAATGATTCTGCAGCCAGCCGTCGCCATCCAGCCCTGTCCTCAGCCTTCCGAATAAGTGTTGGACTGTCCCTGGACAGTCCAACAACACCCCCTAGTTCACCCAGCTGTAAATGGGTACCTGCCCCCTTTAGGGTCAGGGAAGGTAAAGCAGCGAGGGACAGGAGATGGGCGCCGCCCTTAACATGCTGGCCCCTAGAGAAGCTGAGGTCTCTGATGCCTCGCTCCCCTACGACCACACAGGTTATGGGACACCTTTACCTTTACTCCCCTGACAGTCCTTAAGATGAGGCTGTAAACTGAGATTCTGTGTGTGAATGCATGCAACACACCATGCGCACACGTTAAATCCTGTTCCGCTTTTCGTAAAAGTAGGTCATCGTGTGCCGGTGGGAACAGATGACATTTACAAAACTGCATACACACGGGGACTGGATGTAAAAAAACCATATGATTACTTATTCCATTATCCTCGATATAAAAGAATACATAAATATAAAAATAATCAAATAAAAGAAAGTCAAGTCAAGTCAAGAACACTTTAATCATCCCTGAAGGGCAATTACAATACTGACAGGCATATTGATACAAATCATAATCAAAGACTCGAAAATAGCTACATTTAAAAGCCTAATTTATCCTTCCATGGAAAGAAAACTTCAGTGCAGTGCCCCAAGCAGTCAGTTGCTAAAATAAACAATCGGTTTGTTGGGCGTTTTCCAGACTCACACTCTAAGAAACACCCAGAATATAGACTCGTTTTGCCCACCCCCACAAAAGAATTACTGTGAGGCTGTAAAGTGCACATTACATTGAGAAGTTTGTGTATGGCTGTCACTAAGTATCTCGCCATATAGGCAGCCATACTCCGACTTCAAGAGTATACTACTGAGGCACCCGCTCGAGGGGATGTTTCTTCTGGAGTTCACAGCAATACTGATCTCTATTCCCCTGAAAGTCCTTCAGAGGAGACTATAAGCTGAAGTCCCGTGTGCAAACGCGCGCAGATCATCTTGTGCACATGTTTAAACCCGCTCCGCCTTTTGGAGGAGTAGGCCATTCCGTGCCAGTAGGCGCGGACGACAAATTTTCGAAAACACATGCACAGTGGTGTCGTGTTCAGACATCGTTTCTGAAGTCGTAATACTGCTACCTTGATGATGGGCAAAAATGAGCACATACGCAAAAACCTCACCATTTGTAAACATCAGAGCTCGAGCCAAAGAACGAAAGAAAACAGATGCTATTAAAGCAATTCCATCTATCGAAAAAGCATGACTTTTGCTTTCACACCCAATCCCCTACTCTTCAATTAATTAAATGTTGCTGTTGTAATGATTTAAATTCTGACAAGCACCATCATCCAACGACATTTCTTCATAGTAAAAAAAAAATTTTAGTTTACTCACGTTCTGCGACATACAGGAATGACAACACTCGATGTAATAAATATATAGACAATATCCTTGATAAAATAAAATAAAAAGAATAAAATAAAAATAAAATTTTAAAAACCCAATCAACAACACGTCCAAATCCTTTGATTGTTGTTGTTTTATAACACTTGTTCAGTTGACCAAACGGTAGGTTAGGCAGGACGATCACTAGTTTTTCGACTGCAGTGGAACTCTTGGGTTTATGGCGTGATGTTATACACGTGACGTGTTTGTTTCAGGGGGGAGGGGGAGGGGGTTGAGGTAATGCCGGAGACGGGGAGCGGGAGGGGGTTGCGTTCCTGCGAACACCTGACGTTTGTATGCGTCAGCCAATCGTCACTGTAAAAAAATTCCTGTACACGTGTTAAAGATTGCAAAAAAACAGCCAAAAATAGCACTCTGTCTGTCTATCTGTCTGTCTGACTGTCTGTCTGTTTCTCTCTCTCTCTCTCTCTCTCTCTCTCTCTCTCTCTCTCTCTCTCTCTCTCTCTCTCTCTCTCTCTCTCTCTCTCTCTCTCTCTATATATATATATATATATATATATATATATATATATATATGCATAAGTAAAAGATAGGGAGTGTTAAGTGACGATATTATTGGTCATTTGAAAATTGTGCGCAACACTACCTGGCTAAAAATGTACTGTGTACTCTCTCTCCCTCTCTCTCTCTCTCTCTCTCTCTCTCTCTCTCTCCTCTCTCTCTCTCTCTCTCTCTCTCTCTCTCTCTCTCTCTCTCCTCTCTCTCTCTCTCTTGTTGCCTAAACATGTTATCATCCATACTGAGAAATACTTATTCACTTTTTGTACTATTTAATAATCACGTGTTGAATGCAGTTGATTTTTTATAATTGTTTAATTCTCAAGTAAGCTGAATAATTATGTTCATTATGATTACAAAATGGTTATGAACGTGATTTTTATTACCATAAATACATAATCATAAGATTCAGGTATTAGAATATGTATGTTTTAATATATATGCCTTACAGCGGATGGATTCCTTTTGTGTTCCGTTACATGACTTGATTAAAATTAGGCATATACTTTTTTTTAAATGAAGTTTATTGATGACATGAGCGCGAACTTGTGTGTGTGTGTGTGTGTGTGTGTGTGTGTGTGTGTGGTGGGTGTGTTTGGGTGCTGTTTAGTATCTTTTTATCTTGATGTTTTCCAGGAAAAGGGCGGGGACTGGATGTAAAAAAGCACATGAGTGCTTATCTATTATCCTCGAATAAAAGAATTTTGCCTTGCCTTGCCTTGCCTTGCCTTGCCTTGCCTTCTCTCTCTCTCCTCTCTCTCTCTCTCTCTCTCTCTCTCTCTCTCTCTCTCCCCTCTCTCTCTCTCTCTCTCTCTCTCTCTCTCTCTCTCTCTCTCTCTCTCTCTCTCTCTCATTATGGCATTTTATGTCACAGGTTTTAATTACTGACGATTCTCGTTACGAATAAACTTTTTTTGCTGTGATTTAATGTTGTGTTGTTGTTGCTGTTTTAAATGTTTGCTTTTGTCGTTGATAGTTGTGTTTTCGTTTGGGATTGTTGGGATTTCTTTTTAATAAATCAGAGAAAAAGTTAGTTCGCCAACCCCGTTTGTGAATGTTTTTTTTTGTGAAAGAAATCATTCGGCTTCAAGTTCTCTCTCTCTCTCTCTCTCTCTCTCTCTCTCTCTCTCTCTCTCTCTCTCTCTCTCTCTCTCTCTCTCTCTCTCTCTCTCTCTCTCTCCTCTCTCTCTCTCTCTCTCTCTGTTTTTTTTTTTTTTTTTTTTCATTTATTTTATTGTATATATATATATATATATATATATATATATATATATATATATATATATATATATATATATATATATATATATTAATGTTATAGCTTTATGCTCAAATCATACGATTGGTCGATTTATTCACCAAATTTTGATTTTCATAGCTTCATACTTGAATTATGCGATTGGATTGATTGGTTGATTGATTCGCTTTTTTTTTCTTTAGAGGGCTGGATGAAAACAAGCCACCATTGTGCTTAATCTTTTCCCTCAATAAAAATGTTCATTCAAAATGTTCATTCATTCATTCATTCATTCATTCATTCATTCTCTCTCTCCTCTCTTCTTCTATCCTCTCCTCTCCTCTCCTCTTTATTAAAGTCACATGGCTTCCTTGTTCTTTTTTTTAAGATTCTTGCTTTTTCTCTCAACATGCAGTTATTGGTCTTCCAGCAACTGTGTAGAGAGAAAAAACCCTGACTGCCCTGCTGACTGACAACACTATCTCTAGATGGAAAGGTGAGGAAGGGAACGCCCATACCGAACACAGAGCACAGGGAGCCCCAGAATCAGCTTTGCACCATCCACATGTTTTTCGAGGTCTTCTATTGTTCTAGTTACGTTAGTATCTCCTATCTAGTGCCTAACACAGAGTGAATGTCTTTTGTCTTCTATTGTTCTATTTATGTTCGTATCTCCTATCTAGTGACTAACACAGGGTGAATGTCTTTTGTTCCCCGCTCTTTTGCCTAGCAATCCTGTAGACACAGTGTGCAAATATAGTCACCTTGTAGAGTTTTGGGGGCACAGTTGGTTTTTGTACTTGACGCAAATTAAAAGAGAACAAACAAAAACAGCATTACCTATGACTGGGTATGGCACTGCTGAATGTAATGTAAATATTTCAGACCAATAAACTTTGTTGATATAGAATTGTTCATTGTCCCCCCCCCCCCTCTCTCTCTCTCTCTCTCTCTCTCTCTCTCTCTCTCTCTCTCTCTCTCTCTCGGGAATTGTTGTGCAATTCAGGGTTTAATATTGTTTGGCTACAACAGGGTGTTGGTGATATTCAGGGATTCCTTAGTGCATTCAAGCAAAGATTAATAGATATATTTATTCAGGAGTGGTCAGGTGTCATGAGAGACAGTAATAGGTATGCAACACATAGATCTTTTAAGACTGTTTTTGAAAAAGAATTGTATCTTCATAGTATTGATATTTATTGTTTCAGTGTTGCACTGTCACAGGCCAGAATGAATGTTCTTCCTTTAAATAATAAGCTCAATAGATACAGCAACAACAATCAAGATAAAAACTGTTGTTTGTGCAAAAACGTTATTGAAGATGAATACCATCTAATATATATTTGTCCATTACATACAGATTTACGAACCAGTTACCTGAAAGATCTTCATGTGCCTCTGCCTTTTCTTCTTCAGGCACGTAGTAGATGTCGTTCAGTGCAGCTAGCAACATTTTTATTCCGTGCTGTTCGAAAAGACAGACAGTGGCAGAACTTATGTAAAGTAAGTAGATCTAGATCTAATAGTGAAAAAGATGCGGTGTATCAGATGTGTACCGTTGCTTTATGGTGGGACTTTGAACAAATTCGTTATATGCACGTACATCCACTCCCCCATCTCCCACTTCGTTTTGAATTGTGGCCCAAGGCTGATGTTCAATAAAAACATTTTTATTTTCATTCTCTCTCTCTCTCTCTCTCTCTCTCTCTCTCTCTCTCTCTCTCTCTCTCTCTCTCTCTCTCTCTCTCTCTCTCTCTCCCCCCCCCCTGTATTTGTGTGCCACTTCAAGCCACTGCAGATTTTGGGGTGGAATCCCTGCATTATTTTTTCTTTTTCTGTCTGCATGTATGAAAGACTAACACTCAGACCACCACTTGTAGATATGGGGAAAGCTCTGAGCACAAGCAGGGCTGCAGCAATCCACATAATATGTCGGTATTAACCTTGGGAAAGCTTTCAGTAACGCTTTCTATTGCAGCTTACTCGTCTTACCAATGAGTCATCTGTGCGTGACAGGTATGAATATCAAAAACTTCAGATAAAAAATATGACTTTGTTTTTCTCACTTTTTTTTATTTGCTCATACTTTTCTTATAGCTGGTGGTTTCATCATTGTTTCAGATAATTATCATTTCAAGGTTGCACCTGCTGAAGATTTGATGAAACACCATTCTGAATGAAAGCAATCAAGTGGTACATTGTGGGTTGTGTGTTTTAGTGCAAAGAGTGTTTGGGGTGGCGTTTCAATGCTTTTGATCAAATATTTTGATAACCTTCTTGACGCTTTTTGTTGTTATGTTCAACTGCGTAAAGGTATTGTAAGATCAGATAGGTTTTATCGTTTGTACTGAATACTTTTCTATTTCTTTTTTTTATTTTTCGTTCCTTGGTTAGAGCACCAAGGTTTACTAATAGTGAGTGTGAGACCGTGTTTGCCTACCATTAAGACAGCCACATTCTGACTTTAGGATAATATCTAAGCACGACATGTGTGTGCATGCAGATTTTTAAAGTTTTTGTCAACCGTTCTTGCCGACAGGAATGGCTTACTCCTCCGAAAGGTCCCGTGTGCGAACTCAAGCAGAACATCTTGCGCACATGTTAAAATCTGTTCCGCTTTTTCACAGAGTAGGCCATTGTGTGCCTATGGGAACAGATGACAAAATTTACAACACTGCATACACACGGGGACTGGATGTAAAAAGCACACGAGTGCTTATTCCATTATCTTCGATATCAAAGGATAGATAAAATGAACAAAAATAAAAGGCAGAACAGGTTTTTACTTAACATCTTGCGCACATGTTAAAACCCGTTCTGTCTTTCCGAAGAGTAGACCATTGTGTGCTGGTGGGGATGGTTGACAAAGTTTTCAAACCTATATGCACACGGGGACTTATGTGAAAAAGTACATGAGTGCTTATTCCATCATCCTCAAATTAAAAGAATTAAATCTATATCGTTTTTAATCTCTCTCTCTCTCTCTCTCTCTCTCTCTCTCTCTCTCTCTCTCTCTCTCTCTCTCTCTCTCTCTCTCTCTCTCTCTCTCTCTCTCTCTCTCTCTCTCTCTCTCTCTCTCTCTCTCTCTCTCTCTCTCTGTCGAAGTGCGTATCTAATTATAAGTTTATATTACTTTATGTGAAAGTGGCACAGAGACAGAGACAGAGAGACAGAGACAGAGACAGAGAATGAATGAATGAATGAATGAATGAATGAATGAATGATTGAATGAATGATTGAATGAATGAATGATCTTTATTTTTCAAGGGTGACAGATAAGCATTCATATACTTATTTTTCAAACGGCCCTTGCCCTGATTAGAGAGAGAGAGAGAGAGAGAGAGAGAGAGAGAGAGAGAGAGAGACAGAGACAGAGACAGAGACAGAGACAGAGACAGAGAGATGTGAACTCTTTTGTCAGCATCTCAT
Organism: Stramonita haemastoma; assembly: GCA_030674155.1. Lineage (NCBI taxonomy): Eukaryota > Metazoa > Mollusca > Gastropoda > Neogastropoda > Muricidae > Stramonita > Stramonita haemastoma. Next base: position 12,989,247 of record CM060324.1, read on the forward strand.
CTCATCTTTTGTGTCGTTGTCCATGAAAAACTCGTGGAAAGGTAAATACTGTAGGCTACTCGCTTAGAGAGGGTGGCGCTGTTTTTGGCAAGCCAACCCGCTTTTCTTCATTCGACACCTGAGGGTGGCTGAGACAAGATGCGTGTGACAAACTGGCGAATTTCGCCTTGTCGCCGCCCGGCCAGTGCCTCTACAAGATCACAGGTAACTGCCTTTGTTCTGTTGCTTGTGTCAATTTGTTATCCGTGATTATTCTTACTTGCTTTAAAACGAAAACGTATTTTAATACAGGAAGATGAATACAATGGTTGTTTCTAGCTTCTAGACTTTAAAATTGAATCGAATACCAAAACTGATTTCTTTGCGTGAAATTCGGACTGTTCCCCCCAAAAACAGAGCGTGTCGCCACAAGAGCAGCGCCACCTATTTGTTTTTTTTTCCGGTTTTAAAGGATTTTTCTCCATAAAGTGCCATCATGACGAGGGAAGATTTCCGTGCGTCCCTTCCCGGCATTCTATGCATCGAAACCAACTAATCTCAAAAGCGGGAGAAAAGCCTTTTTAGTTTTAGCGGTTGGAGGGGGGGGGGGAATATTAACGGTCAGCTGAAGGTGACACAAAAAGGCGGAGGTGGAGATCTGTTCCCAATTATGTTTACAGGATTGAAAATCAAGCTGTAATCGACTCCGTTAGCCGAGGAGTGATGTGGGTGGGTTGGGGAATCGAGTTCATTATTTTTGATGACTGGTATCAGACTGTCAACTGATCTACATCCCACTCTCCCACCCCCACCCCCCTTTTTTTTACTCTTGTGCTCCTGTGCCTGTACTGCAATGCCAGTAATAATCAAAGCGGGCATATGTTGAGTAGTACAACAAAGTATTACAACATACAAAAGGTAAAAACTGGCAAATAAAAAGTGAGAGACATGTTTGCTGTATATCTATAAATACAAATCAAAAAGCTTTAATCCTATAGCCTCGCTCATAATGTTGCGAGTGGGGAGATGAAAATCCCATTCGTTAGTTGGTTTGTCAAAAACAGAACTGCAAAATTGAATGTAGATCTTATATTATATATTTATTTATTTATTATTATTCTTTTATATCGAGGATAATGGAATAAGCACTCATGTGCTTTTTGACAGTCAGTGTATGGTCTACTCTTAAGAAAAGCGGAACAGGATTTAACGTGTGCGCAAGATATATTCTGCGTGCGTTCGTACACTGGGCCTCGTTTACAGTCTCATCCGAAGGACTTTTGGAAAGAGTGGAGTTAGCACTGATGTTAACTCCAGATAATCCCCTCGACCGGGAATCGAACCCGGGTCGTCAAAATGCGAGCGCAATGTTCTGACCACCAGAGACATCTGCAGCAGTCATGCCCTGATATCAGGGTGAGCTGGATTGCAGACGGCTTTCATTTCATTTGTCATAACATTGAGGACAAAATAGTGGAGAAAAACAAGTTCAGGTAACTATTTGTAATAACGGAAGTCTTAGTAGCCTCCCATATACAGTGTCATAGAAATCAGAGCTTGCGATCCCTACACAGATGGCGTAGTAGTAAAGTTTGTTTTTTTTTCCATTGGCTTTTAGTATTTTGATTCTTCCATGTCGCAAACTTCTGACCTTCACCCCTTGTCGGAGTGCTTACACTTACTTCTGCATGAATTCCTCAATAATAATAATAATAGTAATAATAATAATAGTAGTAATAATGATAATGATAATAATAATAATAATAATGATAATGATAATAGTGATGATGATGATTGATGATGATGATGATGATGATGATGATGATGATGATGAGATGATATCATGATAATATTATAATATAATAATAATAATAATAATAATAATAATAATATAATATAATTTAATAATATAATATAAGTGGGCTTTATTAGCGATGAATCTTTTAGAGTACACAATCAAAGCGTTTCATCAAAATTAGTCACGTGCATGAACGTTTACATACAATTAACAAATTACATTCTACACACACACACACACACACACACAACACACACACACACACACACACACACACACACACACACACAGCAAGGTGACTGGGATGGAGGAGACTGATAAGAGTAGGAACAGATGTGAGGTGCTGTGCTATGATTTAAGAAGAACCTAGGTGGGTGGGTGGGTGTACATGAGCGCGCTCGAGTGTGTGTGCACGTGCGTGTATGTATGTGTATGTGTGCGTACGTGTGCTTGGATTTTTTTTTTCAAGGGAAAATTGAATGCGGTATTGGTAGGTTACATCCGGTACCGGGTGCCTTGTAAACAAAAATCGACATAACCTGACATCTGTCTCACATGAAAAATCATTGTACACAGCACTGATATTGTCAGTCATGAGGCTGGCGGAGCTCGTTTCTCACTAAGAGATAGATTGCATGCTGGGGATGTTTGGCCATGCCACCGTCTGTAGTTGGCCTGATGCATGTATGATGGATGGGTATTACAGCATGTATGCGTAAGATGTCATGCAAACTTAAGTGTGGGAGAAACAATGAGGAAAGCTACAATAGATTGCGTTTGAATTTAATGTTTATTTATTTTATTTATTTATTCTTTTATATCGAGGATAATGGAATAAGCATTCATATGCTTTTTTATATCCAGTCCCCGTGTGTGTGCAGTTTCATAAATGTCATCTGTTCCCACCGGCACACGATGATCTACTCTTACGAAAAGTGGAACAGATTTTAATGTGTGCGCAAGATGTTCTGCGTGCGTTCGCACACGGGGCCTCGGATTATAGTCTCATGCGAAAGACTTTTTTGGGGAGTGGAGTCAGCACTGATGTTAACTACATATAGTTACCCTTGTGGATTCTTTTCAACCCTTTTCTTTTGATCCTATCCCTGATGAGGGCGGGGACTGGATGTAAAAAAAAGCACACGAGTGCTTATTCATTATCCTCGAAATAAAAGAATTTGTTCTTGCCTTGCCTTGCCTTGCTTGCCTTGCCTGCCTTGCCTTGCCTTGCCTTGCCTTGCCTTGCCTTGCCTCAACCCACCTAAGACCTGGTTTGTTTTTTCTTTCAGAATGCATGCTGGTAGCATCACCAGAAATCTGTTCGAGACAAAACATGGAAACAAAAACGTGGACACTGTGGAGAGTGCAAACAGGTAAGCTGAGTTCTAGAATCTTCCAGGATAATGCCTTGTCGATGGTATTCGTTATTAATCTAGCTAGATTAAAATAATAAGACCCTGGCTCTATTTTTCATCCTTTGAACACCATCCTTGGGACACGCACGTGCGCGCTCACGCACGCACGCACACAAGCACGCACGCACGCACGCACACACACACACACACACACACACACACACACTTCTCTCTCTCTCTCCTCTCTCTCTCTCTTCTCTCTCTCTCTCTCTCTCTCTCTCTCTCTCTCTCTCTCTCTCTCTTCTCTCTCTCTCTCTCTCTCTTTGACCGGGGTCTGGATGTAAAAAAAGAAAAAGCGCATGAGTGGTTATTCCATTATCCTCGAAATAAAAGAAAGAACAAAAGAAGATGGGAAGACTGAAGTTGTCATGTGGGAGATGGGGCATTGAAGAAGTGAATAGAAGCGATGATTGTGTGCCGTTTGCTTTGGAAGCCAACTAGTCGACACGGTGTTGATGGTGAATCCAATCCAATCCAATCCAATCCAACCATGTTGCTTATAGCCCCGCCAACCACACAGGCCATATCGGGGCTGTCACCTCGTCAAATTTTAAAACCCAAAAGGGTAGATGCAACATGTCCATACATAATATAAAAAAACCAATAATAATAATGATAAAAACTCGCCGTAGCTGGGGGGCGGGGGGGGGGGGTTGCCAGCACATGTGTGTTTATAGGGGGAGGGGGGAGAAGGGAGGAGGAGAATAATGGAGAGAGGGGTAGAGTGTAGGATTGCATTTTCCCTATTTTGTCTTAAGTATTCGTAGTTGATATGTGCCCGCATCTTCATGTTTGTGTTAGTATAAATGAATTTGAGGATAAATTCACGTTGAAACACTTACACGCAAAAAACAAAACAAAAATGTCTCCCTCATAATTGAGAGGCTGTACCCAGCTCTCAAAGACTTTGTAAAAAAGAAATGTCTTGGAAGTATTAACTTCGTTTCTATTGACTCCCTACCTCTCCTACCTCCTCTACTCCTACACACACACACACACACACACACACACACACACACACACACACACACACACACACACACACACACACACACACACACACACACACACACACACAAGACGAGAGAGAGAGAGAGAGAGAGAGAGAGAGAGAGAGAGAGAGAGAGAGAGAGGAGAGAGAGAGAGAGAGAGAGAGAGAGAGAAGAGAGAGAGGAGGAGAGAGAGAGAGAGAGAGAGTACCTATACAAGGGTTTAGTGTTATTGGCTGTTTTAAAGGTTAAATAAGCCACAAAAATTAAGGGCTATAATATTAGTGTCAATATATTTTTTATATTCTATACAACTTTATCTCACATCAGGTTCTCTGCGTGAAATTCGAGTTGATCTCCCCAGGGAGAGCGCGTCGCCACAAGTGCAGCACCACCCAATATTTTTTTTTCCTGTCTGCAGCTGTATTTGTTAACCTATCACAGAGGCTTTTTTATACAGAATTTTGCCATGGGTTCTTGTACGTTCACTAAATAATGTGTAATGCACGGGACCTCGGTTTATCGTTTCATCCAAAAGACAAGCAACCAGACCACCACTCATGGTCTAATGGATGGTGGAAAATTTTCGGGCCCAAACGGGATTCGAACTACCACACACTCCGACCCGGACTTTTTGCTTTCTAGGCAGGCGCGTTACCTCTAGACCATCGATCCACCTGTGAAAACTACAGACAGTGGATTCAACTGAACAATAAAAAATATATATTAACTGAAGTTCATTACGCAACACAATTTTCTTTCTTTTTTGTACAGGTATGAAAGGTGGCTGGACTTCTTTACAAGTGAAACTAACAAGGCGAGATCAGGTGAATGTTTACCAGCTATTCTGAAGCCGGTGCCATCAAGGTCAAGCAGCAAAGCACGTGGATGCAGCAATGTGTACACGTAGTCAGACACCTATTACCTGCTGATGCCGGGGGAGCAGGCCTGTTATCTAGCTCAGGACAGGTCACACCCACCTACATGACCATAGTACAGGACACTGCGCGTGGAACACACGAGTGGTACCCTTGCCTCACTAACAGCCAGAATGTGTATTGCAGAATATACATACAGCCAAATGTGTATTTCAGAATATGCACACAGCCAGAATATCTATTTCAGAATATACCCACAGCCAGAATGTGTATTTCAGAATATACATACAGCCAGAAGATCTATTGCAGCCCTATTCACTACACGAGGCACTACTGCTGAACAGAATCTGTCCCAACCCTACCCAAGTAGCCAAGAAGCTCTGCGACAACTTGAGGACCAGCAATGCACTACTGCCTTCACTGAAGAGACTAAGCTGCCCATCTGAGGAATGCAAAAGATTCTTCCCATCAATCTTGGACCTTCCTCTAACCACAAACACCATGGCCGATAGCACTGTATGATGCATCATGATTGGTTTTACTCTAGATAGGCCCCTGTTGGAATAGGATAGAGGTTGAGGAGAAAGGAAATCCAACAAAGCCCTACAGGGGCTCGTTCTTGTCGCTGCAGTGGCTCCAGTTTGGTCATTGCAGCTGTGGTCTGGGCTATCCTGGAGAGAATTCCAGGTTGGGAGCCTTCTTCTGATACTATCGCTCTAGTTTGGTTGGTATAGATTGAATCTTTACTGCAACAGTTTGAAATAGGTCTGTTATTCAACATGCAGAGATGCAAACCCATCACCATGCAGCTGCTTTCAGGCACAGTTTACAGGCAGGTCTGAATACACACAACTTTAAAACCCGATTGCAGTGCTCACAAAGGAGGAGGCACATCTCAATTTTACATAGTTCTCTCTCGCTTTGGTCAGTTTTTGCCACTGAAGTTCTTTTGTGTCTGGCATCCTGATTTTTCCGTGTGACTGTCCTGTGAATTTTGTTAGACGAGTTTGTGATCATGTTGTCCCTGTGTTGGCTTTAGTTCTTGTTTATGTCTCACATTGTTTCATTCCTTTCATCGTTCGTCTTCATCTCTGTTACTGTTTCTTCATCCTTTATCTTTGTTTTCCTTCTGTCTTCATTCCTTCTGTCTTCATTCCCTTCTGTCATTCCTTCTGTCTTCATTCCTTCTGTCTTCTGTCTTCATTCCCTTCTTCCTTCTGTCTTCATCCTTCTGTCTTCATTCCCTTCTGTCTTCATTCCTTCTGTCTTCATTCTCTTCTTCTTCTGTCTCATTCCCTTCTGTCTTCTGTCTTCATTCCCTTCATCTTCTGTCTTCATTCCCTTCTGTCTTCATTCCTTCTGTCTTCATTCCCTTCTGTCTTCATTCTCTTCTTCTTCATTCCCTTCTATCTTCTGTCTTCATTCTCTTCTGTCTTCATTCCCTTCTGTCTTCATTCTCTTCTGTCTTCATTCCCTTCTGTCTTCATTCCTTCTGTCTTCTTCCATTCTCTTCTGTCTTCATTCCTTCTGTCTTCATTCCCTTCTGTCTTCATTCTCTTCTGTCTCATTCCCTTCTGTCTTCATTCTCTTCTGTCTTCATTCCCTTCTGTCTTCATTCCCTTCTGTCTTCATTCTTTCTGTCTTCATTCCTTCTGTCTTCTGTCTTCATTCCCTTCTGTCTTCATTCCTTCTGTCTTCATTCCTTCTGTCTTCTGTCTTCATTCCCTTCTGTCTTCATTCCCTTCTGTCTTCATTCCCTTCTGTCTTCTTCTTCATTCCCTTCTTCCTTCTGTCCTCATTCCCTTCTATCTTCATTCCTTCTGTCTTCTTCCCTTCTGTCTTTCTTCTTCATTCCTTCTGTCCTCTGTCTTCATTCCTTTCATTCCCTTCTGTCCTCATTCCCTTCTATCTTCATTCCCTTCTGTCTCCATTTCCTTCTGTCCTCATTCCTCCACTCCCTCTGTCTTTACTTTGAAGGCCCTGTGATCACTGGACACCAAACTTGATTGCATCATCAGTCTTGATTAAACAGATAGGATAAAACGATATAAAATAGACTTTAAAAGATAGGATGAAAATAGATTTTAAAAGATATAATAAAACAAAACAGATTAAAATCTAAAATAATATACAAGATAAAATAACAACCTAAAATTAGATTCTAAAAGTATAGATCTAGGAATCGAAGTATAACGGAAACGAAAAAAAAACAAAATGAAATGGCGGAAAAATAAAATTCGAAAACCCTAAAATACAAAACCTAAATGAAATAAAAACCTAATAAAATAAAAGGAAATAAATAAAAGCCGCCAAAACTAAAACCAAAACATAAAACATTATTGCAAGAACTGAAAGGAAAGCAATCTTGGTGACAGTGATCTTGGGATTCAGAAGTAACCCTCATCTATTCCGTAATATGTTCAACCGTTGGGACACCACTTAAGATTTTTAAACCAGCTTCCTCCACTCCATAGCGTGGCGTTTCACTCAAAGCCAGCTCACGCCTCTGGTGCTTTCTTCCCATTGTTTTTCCCGTTTTCCTCTTCGTCTCACTCCTTGTTCTGTTCCCTGTATGACGGTCTTGGCCTGTTTAGATGTTCGTGTGACGTGCCCGCACCACTTTTGCTTGCAATTTTTCACTGAAGTCAGGACCTCTTCATATGGCCTAATGGCATTAGGTCAGATGTCTCTTCCTTTGTGAGCACTGCAATCGGGTTTCAAAAGTTGCGTGTATTCAGACCTGCCTGTAAACTGTGCCTGAAAGCAGCTGCACGGTGATGGGTTTGCATCTCTACATGTTGAACAACAGACCGATTTCAAACTGTTGCAGTAAACAAGATTCAATCCATACCAACCAAACTAGAATGCGGAGTCCCTCAGGGATCTGTTCTCGGCCCCGATCTCTTCACTCTCTATACTGCCCTATCCTTTATTCCACAGGAGGCCTAATCTAGTAGTAAAACACATCATGTGCATCATACAGCATTTCCTTAGTGCCTCTACCCCTATCCTTTATTCCACAGAAAGCCTTATTTAGGGGTAATACTCGTGTGTATAACTTATAAGACAGAAGTCTCCAAGTTGTCTCCAGACAGTGACTGTCATGTGGGGAACGTGCTGCTTGAAGAACTTTGATGGCCTGTGTAGTTGGGCCTGGCAATAACACCTACATGACAAAATGATGAACCAGAAACTATATGGCATACAAGAGCTGTGCCCTTCCTCGCAAGACTGGCAGCCAGGCAACGTGACATGTACTGCAGTCACACCTCTGAAAGAGGTGCTTCCACAGAGGATCTGCCTGACTGTGCTTCCATTCCACAGAGGATATGGCCTGACTGGTGCTTCCATTCCTCAGAGGATCTGGCCTGACTGGTGCTTCCACAGAGGATCTGGCCTGATTGGTGCTTCCACAGAGGATATGGCCTGACTGGTGCTTCCATTCCTCAGAGGATCTGGTCTGACTGGTGCTTCCATTCCTCAGAGGATCTGGCCTGACTGGTGCTTCCACAGAGGATCTGGCCTGACTAGTGCTTCCATTCTCAGAGGATCTGGCCTGACTGGTGCTTCCACAGAGGATCTGCCTGACTGGTGCTTCCATTCCTCAGAGGATCTGGTCTGACTGGTGCTTCCATCCACAGAGGATCTGGCCTGACTGGTGCTTCCACAGAGGATCTGCCTGACTGGTGCTTCCATTCCTCAGATGATCTGGTCTGACTGGTGCTTCCACAGAGGATCTGGCCTGACTGTGCTTCCAAAGAGGATCTGGCCTGACTGATGCTTCCATTCCTCAGAGGATCTGGCCTGACTGGTGCTTCCATTCCTCAGAGGATCTGGTCTGACTGGTGCTTCCATTCACAGAGGATCTGGCCTGACTGGTGCTTCCACAGAGGATCTGCCTGACTGGTGCTTCCATTCCTCAGAGGATCTGGCCTGACTGGTGCTTCCACAGAGGATCTGGCCTGACTGGTGCTTCCACAAGGATCTGGCCTGACTGGTGCTTCCACAGAGGATCTGGCCTGACTGGTGCTTCCACAGAGGATCTGGCCTGACTGTGCTTCCACAGAGGATCTGGCCTGACTGGTGCTTCCATTCCACAGAGGATCTGACCTGACTGGTCTTCACAGAGGATCTGGCCTGACTGGTGCTTCCATTCCACAGAGGATCTGGCCTGACTCCACCCAGTGGCCAAAAACTCCATGGTGACTTGCAGGACCCACATCGTGATGCTGCCTCCATTGCAGAGACTGACTGCCCCCTGACAGCACAAAAAAGCGGATATGTAAGTAGGCTATATTATTATTTATATATTATATCATTATTCGATGAGACTGTAAACCGAGGCCCCGTGTGCGAACGAACGCAGAACATCTTGCGCACACGTTAAAACCCCGTTCCGCCTTTGGGAAGAGCAGGCCATCGTGTGCCGGTAGGAGCGGATGACAAAATTATTTTATAAAATAATCAGCATGCACACAGATGTCGTGTTTAGACACCATCCCAGAGGGGGAAATAAAATAATAGGTAGGCGCTGCACTTGTGGCGACGCGCTCTACCCGGGGAGAGCAGCCCGAATTTCACGCAGAGAAATCTGCTGTGACATAAAGTCTTATAAATAAAATAAAATAAAATAAAATAAATAAATAAATATAAATAAAATAAATAAAATAAAATAAAATAAAATACATTAAAAAATTTGCGGCCATAGTTGACCTCTTTTTCTCTTGTTCTTCGGCTAGACCTTCCGAGGTTCACCATGAGAGATTTTTGCGTATGCGACCAGGGTTTTTTTCCAGCTGCATTACGAATAAGGGGATACAGTTGGGATCTGAAACTTCCAATTTTCCCCGGATTACTTGTAGGGAGGTTACGATTTTCAACTGCCGTGGGTTCTTTTGCCGTGCACAAAGGTCCAACTGGTTTATTCTCCTCCCAAAGTTTGATTTTGCGAAAAATTGGGAAGGAAGGGCATGGCTTGGAATCGAGCCCAGAACAGCATGGCTTACTTGTTAAGACTGTTTTATTATAAAGCTTCATGTTTCAGCTTTTAGGCTTAAGTCTGTGTATTGTGGCTTGTTAGGCTGTTAGTTCTTTCTAGGATTTTATCACTTTGCTGTATTCCATACCCAGGCCAAGAACATACTGTATCATACATTGGGTCTAAAGTCGAATATGGCTGCCTTGTGGAAATGTTTAAAAAGTTATCCGTGCAAACTTGTCGTCCAGTGAATGAGACAGAGTGATTTTTTTTTAAAGACTTCCAGAGTGCTTGAGCAGGGGAATGCTCAACATTGAAGGACTACATGCATTTCTACAGACTGAGTCAGAAGGGTGCACATTCTTTTTGTTTTATTTTTATTTTATTCTTTTATACCGAGGATAATGGAATAAGCACTCATGTGCTTTTTTACATGTAGTCCCCAGGGGTGTGCAGTTTTTGTAAATCGTGTCATCTGTTCTTCAAACTGTGTGTAGCTTGAATAACTCGATGTCATAGTTAACGCAATAAAAATTGAAAGTGCGTGGATAAAAAAAAAAAAGATACCCATATACCAATGACCTCTTTTTTGTCACCAGGACCAACGCACAAAGAGCATCACCACTACATCATATATTTCATCATTGTCTTGGACTTCGTCATCATCGTTCATCATCATCATCGTGTTCTTCGTCATCACTGTGGACTTTGTCATCATCGTGTTCTTCGTCATCGTGTTCTTCGTCGTCATCGTGTTCTTCGTCATCATCGTGTTCTTCGTCATCACTGTGTACTTTGTCGTCGTCGTGTTCTTCGTCATCATCGTGTTCTTCGTCATCATCGTGTTCTTCGTCATCACTGTGTACTTTGTCGTCGTCGTGTTCTTCGTCATCATCGTGTTCTTCGTCATCATCGTGTTCTTCGTCATCGTCGTGTTCTTCGTCATCGTCGTGTTCTTCGCCATCATCGTGGACTTCGTCATCGTCGTGTTCTTCGTCATCGTCGTGTTCTTCGTCATCATCGTGGACTTTGTCATCATCGTGGACTTCGTCATCATCGTGGATTTCGTCATCATCATCATCATCATCACCATCATCGTGGACTTCATCATTGTGGACTTTGTCATTATCGTGGACTTCGTCATCATCGTGGACTTCGTCGTCGTCGTCGTCGTCGTCGTCGTCATCATCATCATCAGCAGCAGCAGCAGCAGCAGCAGCATCGTCGTCGTCGTCGTCGTCGCCATCACTGTGGACTAGGATCCTTTGTGGACTGGATCAATGAAAACCAAATCATCATGGCCAGGATCAACAGAAACTGCATCAACATGGCCAGGAAAAGTCTTTCTTGGTGAAAACTTTACGATTACTACACAAAAAAATTAGGAGTAAAGGGTAAAGGGGGGGGGGACAAAAAATGTTTTACAGATTTAAAAGTATGCTATAAATAGTGCCCCCACTTCCCACCCATCGCTTAAAAAAGAAATAGTAATACTAAAAAAAAAAAAAAATTAAAAAAAAAAAAATAAAAAATAAAAATATATATATATATATATATATATATATATCCCCCTACTCCTCCCCTGCCCAAAAAAGGACTGAAAAAAGATGATGCTACAAAAAATAGAATTATCTTAAAAAGTGCCAGTGGCTCCATACACGGAGCTGCTAATCAAATAAATGATTACTTTTGCTTTGTCTTTACAAAGTGTAAAACAATGATTACAAGTGGGTTTTTTCAACTTTTTTTTCTTTTCATAAAGCATTTTTTCCATGATTTGTCAAAAAAAAAGTTTTGAAAGAAAAACCAAAGATTAATGAAAAGAATGTACAATAAAGGGCGGGTGTGTCGAGTGCAAACAAAACAACTGGGGGGGGAAAACGCCATGACATCGTCTCTTATTCCAAAAGCTTTGCATACAGCTAAAGTTAAATTGCTGATATTAGAATTACTACATCCTAGGAGCATACAGTCTGCATGCATTAGGCTTGCTGCTATATTTTCATGAGATGTTTTTATCTATCGTTAACGGCAGGAAATTATAAAACAAAATGTACTTCGTCTCTTGTTGCTTCATTATAAAGAGGACATGTTGTATCTGATTCACTTTGAGTTCTATATCTGAGTTTATAATTATTTGCCTTTACACCGGAAACGACCTTTCTAAATGTAGCTATTATTTTCAAATGCATAATTGTCAAGTTTTGAATGTTTTGATGTTATGTAAGCTTTTAAATTGTTTACAAAATCTACATCTTTCACCAATTTTTATATCATCAACCCATCATTGCCAGTGACAGTCAAGTCTTTGTCTATATAAAAGCCTTAAATCTTTTTGATTTCCTTTCCTAGACCATGATTTAACCAGATATATCCAAAGTCATATTTGAATAAGGGGATTGCAAGTAAGATAGCTAGAGCATGGTTTAATGTCCTAATATCAGTTGCAGAAAGTTTTTGCCACTCACCAGCAGAACAGTTACTGTAAATGAAATTATATAAACTTTTCACCATCCATTACATTCTTCATCCTTTCACCTTTCCCCTCAACCCCTTTTCAGTACATTCTTAAGTGAATGTACCATTGTGTAAATCACCTTGTAGTGAATGGACATTAAACCAATGAGGAGAAGAAGAAGAAGTATGGTGTGTAACCCTGCAGTAATATTCGAATAAGCGGATTGCAAATAAGATAGCTATAATTGAGTATCGTTTGTAACTGTGTTGTAATATTCGAATCAGCGGATTAAAAGTAAGATAACTAGAGCATGGTTTGTAACTGTGTTGTAATATTTGAATCGGTAGATTGCAAATACGATAGCTAGATAGAGTATGGTTTGTAACTGTTGTAAGACTTGAGATATATACATGTGTGTACCGAAGGTGAAGGAGAGGGGGGGAGATCTGGTTTTGTAGTTCTGAGCAGTTTTATAGAAGAAAGAAAGCATGTCAAGATTTTTGGTCCGGTTTCTTGAAAAAAAAAGTTATTAATCACATGCTTTCGATATTTAAACATTTCTGCCCTTCCTCTTTATCATTGTTTCAAAATACATGTTTATTGTTTGAAAAAAAATCAACACGAGAGAGAGGGGGAGAGGGGGAGGGGGAGAGAGGGAGAGGGAGAGAGAGTAGAGTAAAAATTCTACAATAGTGTTTATAAATTTACGTACTAGTCTGTGACTGGTGTGCGATTGCAAATTGCCTTGCATTGTAGAGAAAGTACTTAACTCAGTCTCATAATTGCATGATGCCGGCAATGTTTCCTTTAAATTAAAGAGGACAGTACATTAGAGCTGTGAGATTTTAGTTGAGAAAGAGGGGAAGGGGTAGATGGAGGGGGGACATCTGACAATGTAGGAGAGACCTTAGGAAAGAAGTCTTTGAAAGGCAAGGTAGATTGCATGTACAAAATCAGCAGGAGTAGGAAAAAGAACGGGTTTCGAAGGAAAGCTCAAGGGTTTTCCCCCTAATATGGGTTATTTTGGACTAGATCCTATTGAACTATTTCAGATTTATCCATTTTAAAGCAAACACAATTTGTCAAACGCCTAAGGCCTAAAACTACCATACTGGAATCGGAAATTTGTGATGTGTGTCCAAACCACCTGCTATTGTCCATGTGCTATTGTGTCCACATACAATCGGACAGAGTCTGATCACCCCCCCCCCCCCCCCCCCATCACCATTCCCCTTAACGCCTAACTGTTCATACTAACTCTAACACTAACCTGGTTTCTAATCCTAGCCCCACATGTGGACATAAAGGCAGGTGGGCACAGTGGTAGTTTTGGACACAACAATCTTTTTTAAAACGTTTGGGGAAGGGAATGGGGGAAAAAATTTAAAGTATAGAATGTTGGAATAGGTGTAAGGTCAGGTGAGGGAGGTCGGGACCGGGGGAGGAGGAGGGGGAGCAAAATTGGGGGATGGGTGGTGTGGAGACTATGAATATTAGAGTGAAGAAAAAGGTGATCAAAGGAACACAATGATTGGTAGAGGCTGAGAAATGTTCTAATTGCGTAAGCCCTATGTGTGTGTGTGTGTGTGTGTGTGTGTGTGTGTGTGTGTGTGTGTGTGTGTGTGTGTGTGTGTGTGTGTGTGTGTGTGTGTGTGTGTATCAATATTGGGGGTAGGTGTGGGTAAGGGGGGTGCGTAGGGAAGGGAGACATGTTTTGTAAGCAGACAGGAGTAGGGGGTGATGGCGCATCTTATTAGGAAAGTAAGGGTTGACAGGGAGGAGGTGAGCAGTATGTAGGAATATGGAAAGAGGACTGACAGGGTGTGTGGGGGTGGGGTGTAAGAGAGAGAGAGAGAGAGAGAGAGAGAGAGAGAGAGTGAGGGGGGAGAGTGCGTGTGTGAGTGAGAGAGAGAGAGAGAGAGAGTGTGTGTGTGTGTGTGTGTGTGTGTGTGTGTGTGTGTGTGTGTGTGTGTGTGTGTGTGTGTGTGTGTGTGTGTGTGTCAAAGTCAAAGTCAAAGTCAAAGTCAAGCATTTATTTCCAGATGGTACATTGAGTAAGCAGTGGAATTACTTTTTTCATTGTGTGTGTGTGTGTGTGTGTGTGTGTGTGTGTGTGTGTGTGTGTGTGTGTGTGTGTGTGTGTGTGTGTGTGTGTGTGTGTGTGTGTGTGTGTGTTCGCATAAGAGATGATTTGTCTGGCAGGCAAATCCATACAATTGCACACACCACTGATAATCCCCAACCAGCACAGAAATTGTGTGAAGAATTTTGGGGGGATGAGGGTTTTTGTTGTTGTTTAAAAAAGTCACAAAAATTATTGTGCTTTATGCCTTTTTTGGCTGCTTGGATGTGTGCATGTTTTTTATGTGTGAAATATACTTTTATTTAAAAGGGGAAAGAAAGAAAAATTGAAATAGATTTGGTTTTGTTTGGGCCCATAAAGAGAGAGGGGCGGATGTCCCAATCAAAAAGTAGGGGGAAAACAGAAAAAAAAATATGGTGCTCATGCTCCTGGTCTGTATACAACTGAGGTCAACATTTTTATTTGGTAATATTTTTGTGCATATGCTTGAGGAATTTTCCTGTGGGAGAAGTGACAAGAAACAGATGGCAAGACTGAGGGGGTGGAGTGATCCCTGTTCAGATCAGGGGAATGGAGCAAAGTGAATACGGATGGAGAATGGATTTATGACAGGGTTTATTTCCCTTTTTGATGGATTGGTTTATACAGGGTCTGTTTTTTATATCTTGTTAAAAATTATTATTATTATTATTATTATTATTATTATTATTATTATTATTATTATTATTATTATAAAAATTAATTTTAAAACTTTGATGCTTGACTCGAAACTTGTCCTTAAAAGTTTAGCAGAATAACCTTTACATTCTTATTTGGCTATGTTGACACTGTAACTGTAACAATGTTCTGGATAGTGCTGGGTGGACTGGAAACTTGTGCCTTTAAAAAAATTTTCCTTTCATCTGTTGAAAAAAAGTGTCCAAAGAGGATTCTTGATGGCAGGATGCATGTATGTTAGTTTTTTGGTGGGTTTTTGGGGGGGCCAAAACTGTTTTCTTCTTTATTGGTTTTGTTATTCATGCCAGAAGGGTGTTGAAGAAAGAATTCAGAGCCAGTAATGCCTGATTATTAGCAAGTGGTGCTAGTGTTTCTTACAAATCTGTATTCTGATCTTGGGAAGACTTGCAAAGTGTACAGCAATATATCAGTTTTTGAGAACAAATTTCTACTTGAATGTATTTAGTGGTGTGTCGGTTTATGCGTGTCCCTGTGCTTAAGTTAAAAGAAAGGGTAAATATTTGCTTCACTTTCTGTGTAATCTAAATCTACCTAAAAGGATACCCTTTGGGAGTTTATTTTTTGTAATACAGCCCACAAAGTAAGCCCACCTGATTTTGACAGGACGGGGGGGGGGGGGGGGGTTAAGCTAAAACAAAGGTTCTGATGGTTATCTTTTGTACAGCTTCAGATTTTTTGTGTGTATACTGGTTTGAAATATTTCTCCAATTATTGAAATTATCATCAGTTTCTCTGGACTCTCAGTAAAGGTAGGAATCGAATTACTCATGTTGGAAATGTAAAAAGGAAAAAACGAAACTGCCTCACCCAAATTTTTTTTTACGCCATTGAAAGACATATGAAGCACCCATTTATGTGAAAGAGGGAGAGATGACAGTGATGATGATGGTGATGATGATGATGATGATGATGATGATGATGATGATGATGATGATGATGATGATGATGATGATGATGACATGATCTGCATGCAACTGAGGCCAACAAAAAAACTTTATTATTATTATTATTAGTTCTGGATATGAGACTTTGTACTCTGTGCTGTATAATCTTTAAAACAGAAAATGTAGTTAACATATATGATTAGTGTTTTATACAATAATTATGTTCAGTTGGTGATCTTTTTTTTTGTTTTGAGTGTTTTTTCGTGGTGACAGCACTGATATGGTCTCTAAGGTCTTTGGGGCTACAAACAAGAAGATTGGAGATTGCTTTTGTGTGTGTGTGTGTGTGTGTGTGTGTGTGTGTGTGTGTGTGTGTGTGTGTGTGTGTGTGTGTGTGTGTGTGCGTGCGTGCGTGCGTGCGTATTACACCATTCTATGATGTGCGTGTGTTGTTGTTTTTTGTAGCATTTTTCTTTGCTTGGTTTGTGATTTGAAGAAAACCAAGAACTTGTCGATATTTGTAACACTGGTGTTGGTTTGTGTTGCTGGCAGATCTGTGTACTGGTCTTCATGTGGAGATCATTGCAGATTTTACAGCAATACAGCAAAGTTTTTTATAGAAAAATGTGAACTTCTGATAGCGCCCCTAAAGGTCCTTTTTCCGGATGTTCCACCGGACACAATTTTTAACTTCTTGAGAGAATCTGGCTTTTTCCGTCTTATATGAGTGAAAGTGGTAAAGTTGGTCTCTAAGGACAAGGTTGTTTTAAGAAATCTGGTTTGGGTTTTATCTCATTTTATGTGTGATCGATGTGGGTTTTCCCACAATGCGGTGCCCGTCCTGGGCTGACCCTTATGGTTGACCAGGGCGTTGATACAAGCAAGTACGGTAAAGTTAGTCTTATACCCTGTTTTAATTTGAATGTAGTCGCACAGTTTTAATCTGAATTTTAGATTTCTCGATATGGACTGTGTTGTCGGCGGGGCTATAAACGACCTGATTGGATTGGATTGGACTTATGTTGGCGTAGATGTGTGTCTGCTTATCTGTATACATGTGCTAAAAATGTAAACTGATGTTGGTTCAATTTTTGGTACTTATTATAAAGGGAATCCTTGGGAAGTTGGTTTTAGTTGTTTTTTTGCAGTCTTTAGAGAACTTGGTTTTAACAGGAATGGTTTTCTAAAGCCAAAATAGAAGCTCCTGGTGTTCGTTTTTGTACAGCTCCAGATAACTTTTTTGTTTATACAGATTTGAAATGTTTCTCCAAATTACTGAAATCAGTAAAGATATAATGGATCTAATTGCTCATCTTTAAAGAAAATAACGAAATTCCCCACACCCACCCAACCCCCTTTTTAAATGTTTTTCGGCCAATGAAGAAAGACATGTGAAGCATCCATTCATGTAAAAAAAAAAAAAGAGAGAGAGAAAGAAAAAGAGAAAAGGAAAAGATGGTGCTCCATGATCTGCATGCAACTGAGGCCACCAAAAAAGTTTTCAGTTTTGGATGTGCACCTGTGTGTATTTTATGTTGTACATGGTTTAAAGCAGAAAATACTGTCTGTCGACGTAAATGATTGGTGTTTTTCACAAGTTCAGTTGTTTAATTTTCATGCTGTTGTGGGCACTGTACACTCACTTCACAAAGTGCGTGTTTTTCTCCTTTGTAATGTTTTCTTCAGTTAACTTTTTTTTATCTGTGATATTGGCTTTACTTTTCTAAAATCTTTTTTTAATCCTTTTTTGTGTAAAACAAGACCCCTCCAAGTTTGTTTGGGTTTTTATAAAGTTTTCAATGTACCTGATTCTTTACAGAACTGATATTTTTAGCCAAAAGAAAGGCCTCAGATGTTTGGGGAGTTTTTTGTATGGCTTCAGTTATTGTTTGGAAACGTTTTTCTGAATTACTGAAAAGGCTATAATCAATTATTGATTGTAACAATTATATGTTGCTCTATATTATAGGTAATGTAAGAGTGGAGTGTGATTGCTCATACAGTGTAAAGAGTGGGATGTGATTGCCCATATAATGTAAAGAGTGGAATGTGATTGCTCCAAATCATAATGTAAAGAGTGGAATATGATTGCTCATATCATGTAAAGAGTGGAATGGGATTGTTCATAATCATAATGTAAAGAGTGGAATAGGATTGCTCATATAATGTAAAGAGTGGAATAGGATTGCTCATATAATGTAAAGAGTGGAATGGGATTGTTCATAATCATAATGTAAAGAGTGGAATAGGATTGCTCATATAATGTAAAGAGTGGAATAGGATTGCTCATATAATGTAAAGAGTGGAATGTGATCGCTCATATAATGTAAAGAGTGGGATGGGATTGCTCATATAATGTAAAGAGTGGAATGTGATTGCTCCAAATCATAATGTAAAGAGTGGAATAGGATTGCTCATATAATGTAAAGAGTGGAATGTGATTGCTCCAAATCATAATGTAAAGAGTGGAATAGGATTGCTCATAATGATAATGTAAAGAGTGGAATAGGATTGCTCATACAGTGTAAAGAGTGGGATGGGATTGCTCATATAATGTAAAGAGTGGAATGTGATTGCTCCAAATCATAATGTAAAGAGTGGAATAGGATTGCTCATATAATGTAAAGAGTGGAATGTGATCGCTCATAATTATAATGTAAAGAGTGGAATAGGATTGCTCATAATGATAATGTAAAGAGTGGAATAGGATTGCTCATATAATGTAAAGAGTGGAATGTGATCGCTCATATAATGTAAAGAGTGGAATGTGATCGCTCATATAATGTAAAGAGTGGAATGTGATCGCTCATATAATGTAAAGAGTGGATGGGATCGCTCATATAATGTAAAGAGTGGGATGGGATCGCTTATTATTATAATGTAAAGAGTGGAATGGGATTGCTCATATAATGTAAAGAGTGGAATGTGATCGCTCATATAATGTAAAGAGTGGAACGGGATTGCTCATAATGATAATGTAAAGAGTGGAATGGGGTTGCTCAATGTAAAGAGTGGAATAGGATTGCTCATATAATGTAAAGAGTGTATTTGGGATCGCTCATAATTATAATGTAAAGAGTGGAATGGAATCGCTCATATAATGTAAAGAGTGGAATGGGGTTGCCCAATGTAAAGAGTGGAATGGGATCGCTCATAATTATAATGTAAAGAGTGGAATGGGATCGCTCATAATTATAATGTAAAGAGTGGAATGGGATCGCTCATAATTATAATGTAAAGAGTGGAATGGAATTGCTCATATAATGTAAAGAGTGGAACGGGATTGCTCATATAATGTAAAGAGTGGAATGTGATCGCTCATGATCATAATGTAAAGAGTGGAACGGGATTGCTCATATAATGTAAAGAGTGGAATGTGATCGCTCATATAATGTAAAGAGTAGAATTGGATTGCTCACTTAATTTAAAGAGTGGAATGGGATTGCTCACATAATGTAAAGAGTGGAATATAAGTGCTCATGTTGAAAAAAAAACAAAACGTTTTTGTTTGGCAAATGAAGAAAGACGTGTGAAGCACCATTTAACAACCACAACAAGAAAACAGAGAAAAGAAAAGGATGGTGCCCATGATCTGCATGCAAGTGAGGTCACCGAAACAAAAATTAGTTTTGAATGTGTGCTTTGTGTCGTACACGCTATAAAGCAGAAAATATAATGAATGTAAATGTTTTCTGTTAAACGTAATTAAAAAAAATTTTAAAATACAGTTAACATAAATGGCTACTGTTTCATACAAGTAAAAAAAAGTATAGTTAACGTAAATTATTACTGTTTTACACAAGTTTAGTTAGTTCAATGTCTGTCTTTTGTGCATTATACGCCAGTTTACAATGTGCCTGGGTTGATTTGGTTTGGGGTTGGGGTGGGGGTTTTTTAGAGGGCGGGGGGTGTTCTTTTTTTTTAATGATTTGCTTTAGTTTTTAATCACGTCAAATGTGAATTGGAGGAACGGAAAACTTTCAAGAGCTGATCATATTTGCAAAAATGGTGTGTGTGCTCCTGGAAAGTCTTATGTACTTGTCATACACTTAAAGACTATGGTAGATTTGACAGCAACACATCAATGCTCTTTTTTTTAAAAACGTACTTTTTTATATTTTTATACCACTTTATGTCACAGCACATTTCTCTGCGTGAAATTCGGGCTGCTCTCCCCAGGGAGAGCGCGTCGCCACAAGTGCAGCGTTACCCATTTTTTTTCTTTTTCCTGTCTGCAACTGTATTTGTTTCCCTATCATTCCCTGAAATAAGACACACTGACTCTACTCCCTCCTTTAAAAGGTTGCTCAAAACACACCTTTTTATCCGATTCTTGTCCCTGACCACTGATCAAAATTGATTTCCCATTTTTTGTTTTTTACTCATCTCTGACTCTAGTGCTGGTCTTTTGCTGTTTTAGGGTATGATAAGGTTCTTCATTCTCTTTTACTTCACCTTATTTTTTTTGGTTAATGTGAGTACATGTAGGGTAAATCCGTTAATGTACCGTTTTCTTTGTTATTCCGTGTTGTGTGTTTCGTGTGTGCGTGTAATTTTTGCACGCGTGCGTGCGTGCGTGCGTGCGTGTGTGTGTGTGTGTTTATTTATTTATTTATTTATTTATTTATTTATTTATTCATTTATTTATCTATTCTTTTATATCGAGGATAACAGAATAAGCAATCATGTGCTTTTTTTCATCCGGTCCCCGTGTGTATGCAGTTTTGTAAATATTGTCATCTGTTCCCACTGGCACACGATGGCCTACTCTTACGAAAAGCGGAACAGGATTTAACGTGTGCGCAAGATGTTCTGCGTGCGTTCGCACACGGGGCCTTGGTTTAAAGTCTCATCCGAAGGACTTTTGGGGAGAGTGGAGTCAGCACTGATGTTAACTCCAGGAAGAAAATTTCCTCGACCGGACTCGAACCCGGGTCTTCAAATTGCCAGCACAATGTTCTGACCACTAGGCTATCCGCCCCCCCCCCCCCCCCATTGTGTGTGTGTGTGTGTGTGTGTGTGTGTGTGTGTGTGTGTGTGTGTGTGTGTGGTGTGTGTGTGTGTGTGCATGCATTGTACTGCACTACACATTTTCTTGATGATATTGCTCTTATTTTACTTTTATTCTCTGGCCATGTACTA
>CM060324.1:13015588-13020588 GCA_030674155.1 Stramonita haemastoma
ACATAAACAGTTTCCTTTGGGATTTAAATAATTCACAGTTTCCTTTAGTTTACCAGTTCACGGATCCAGATAATGCATTTGAAATTTGGTATCATAACTTTTTGAATGTTTATGACAAACATGCACCTTTAAAAACTAAACGAGTTAAAACTGACCCTAAACCACCATGGCTGACTAAACATATTGAAGATGCAATAAAATTACGAGATTTGTTATTGATCAATGGAACAAGGGATGAATTTATTAAACAAAGAAATCTTGTCACATATTTGAAACGACAGGCTAAAAAGGAGTATTTTCAAAAGCTTGTTTCTGACAAGTCTAATAATAAATCTATGTGGAATGCCATAAACCGCTTAACTAAAAAGGATTTTAGATCTAAATCTTCACTTCATTTAGACATAGTGCCAGATAAACTCAATGATCATTTTTGTAATATAGCTCAATCAACTATCCAAACTAACACCTCTCACTTAAATAATCTTGAAGTACTAGATGAGTTCTGTGCTTCTAAAAACATCTCATCAAAACTTAATATTCCATTTATGTCTGTGAATGAAGTTTACAATGCTTTGACCCATTTAAAACAAACAGGCACATGTGGGTTAGATGGTATCAATGGTAAGATCTTAAAAATAGCAGCTCCAGTTATCTCAGAAACATTGACCTATGTATTCAATCTATTTATAGCAAAAAATCGTTTCCCAAAAGCTTTCAAAGTTGCCAAAGTTTTGCCACTCCATAAAGCTGGTGATCGTTCTAATCCTGCAAATTATCGACCTATTTCTATATTATCTAACTTATCTAAACCTTTAGAAAATCACATTAGACAGCACATTCTTAGCCACTTCAATAAGCATGACCTATTTCATCCTAATCAATCTGGATTTCGAAAAAAACATTCGTGTCACACTGCACTAACGAACTTAGTTGACAAATGGCTAACCAACATAAATAACAATTTAATTACTGGTGTCCTGTTTGTTGATTTTTCAAAAGCATTTGATTTGATTGATCACAAGCTTCTTCTAAGAAAACTGAAACTGTATGGTCTTTCAGATAATACAATAGAACTCATGTCATCGTTTTTAGACAAACGTAAACAACTTGTTTTAATTGAGGAATCTAAATCTTCTATTTTGCCCATTTTGTTCGGTGTTCCTCAGGGTTCCATCTTGGGACCCATACTATTCTCAATATATATTAATGATTTACCCCTCTGTTTAAAAGCTAACTGTGAAATGTTTGCAGATGACACAACATTACATACTAGCCACACTAAATTAGTTGACGTGATTTCTACCTTACAGACTAATATAGAACAACTGATAAAATGGTCTGATTCAAATCACATGAGCATCCACCCTCATAAGAGTAAACATATGATTATAACTACCAGACAAAAACGGCAGAACCTTCCTAAAATACGTAGTTCATTGGACATCAGTGGTAATGTAGTTCAAGAAGTTAATTTTCATAAAGTTCTAGGATTAGTAATTGATAACAATCTGTCATGGTCTGAACATGTAAGAATGGTGTTGTAAAATCATATCAAAAAAGATTTATCAGCTAATGAAGATAAAACATTTCCTAAATTCACACTCTCGTAAACTGTTTTATCATGCTTTTATTGAGCCACACATAAATTATGTATCCACAGTTTGGGATACGGCGAGCGAAAACACTTTAAAACCATTGGCAAGTATGTACAGACGTGCTCTTAAAGTACTTCTACTAAAATCATCATCATTGTCATGTAATGATTACATCTCGCTTGATATTCTCCCTCTGAAATGGAAGTTAAGATACAATAAGGCAATTTTTATGTTCAAAGTTATGTCTGGCTCTGCTCCACCTTCATTGATAAACAAGTTTAAGATAAATGAGTGTCGCTATTTTCACAAAATAATGTTACCACTGCCCAGAATTGATCTGTTCAAATCTAGCCTTACTTACTCTGGTGGTTTATTATGGAATGATGTTTCATCCTCAGTAAATGTCAATACTAGTTTATATACTTTTAAAAACAAGTATCATTCGATCTATATAAGATGAATATACAAGGCACATTCAATGATATCTTTCTTGTCTGCATTGCATTTTATTTTCCTCTTGCTCATCTCTCTCTCTCTCTCTCTCTCTCTCTCTCTCTCTCTCTCTCTCTCTCTCTCTCTCTCTCTCTCTCTCTCTTTTCTCTCTCTATCTCTCTTATTTATTTATCCTTTTTTTCTTTCTTTTTTTTTTTTTTTTTTTTTTCTTTTTTTTTTTACAAAATCTCCTTTTTGACATACATTTCTATGATGTTACAACGATTTTTTAATTTTTTTTTCTCCTTTTTTTTTTTCATAAATTTGCAGTCGATTTGTTTTCATTGTTATGATTTTCTTTGATTGAGGGCTGGATGTAAAAAAGCCATTATGTGTGCTTATTCTTATCCCTTAATAAAAGTGTTTCAAAGTGTTTCAAAGTGTTTCTCTCTCTCTCTCTCTCTCTCTCTCTCTCTCTCTCTCTCTCTCTCTCTCTCTCTCTCTCTCTCTCTCTCTCTCTCTCTCTCTCTCTCTCTCTCCCCCTCCCTCCCCCCTGTTGGTGGGGGTTGGGTATGGTTAGGATGGATCAGATCGCAATGCACGGCATTTAGATATCTCGGCCTGAAAAATGGGAAGTGATGACGTAGCCAGTTTGAAGCAGTTATGATTTCTGCTTTAGGCCCCATGAGTCGAGTCATGTTAAAGTCAAGTCAATTTTTTTCCCGATGGTACATTCAATAAGCAATGATTTGCTTTTTGTTCATCAAGCCATCTATCTAGGGAAAAAAGAGAAAAATAAACATTTCACCAATATTGTTTAACTAACATGATTCAACAGCCTCAAAATTAAGAAATATCTATAGATAAAAACAAAGAAAAAAGAGGGGAAATAAAAAAGAGAAGGGAAAAAAAGACATACACTCAACACACACACACACACACACACACACACACACACGCCGCGCGCGCGCGCGCGCGCACACACACACACACACACACACACACACACACACACACACACACACGTGCGCGTAGGCGCGTTTGTCACACGAGTACGTATGCACATACGTATACGCGCGTGCACAAATTTAGAGTTTAAAAAATCATTAAGTGTTTAAACAAGCAAATTATATCAGTTACCATATCACTAATACGATTATTTAATGTTGAAAAGATGCCAATCAAACAATTTATATCAGGTTACAATATATTCGTACTTTCAATTCATACTTTATATATAAAAGGGGGGAAATATCAAATGTCAAAAAAAAACGACAAAAGAAAAAAAAAAAAACAATAACGATACGATATGATAATACCCATCACCACTGCAAAAAACACAACAGTAAAACGAAAAAGAAGGTGAGGGTTTGTGAGCTAAGGAAACACAAGTATAATGTATCTATGGCGAAATTCAATGCAGTTATACATTCTCTTTAGGTAAACAGAGATTACTAAAGGCGACAAAACTATTACGTGAAAATAACGAAGTAATAATTACCGTCATGGGTTTTTTTCAGGAAACATAACCGCATAACAATAATGTTGATGTTAACATTACATTGAATCACCAAAAAGAAACCCTGTCCAATAAAATAGAGATAAAAATATTTTGCTCGGTTAAACCATGTTCAAATAAAGTAAGAATAAAATACTTTGCTAGGTAAACAGGTTTTGATTTACGTTGTTGTGCACTCATCAAAAAAGCTGAATTTTACAGCCATGGGTAACGTTGAAAGTAGCTCTGCAAACGATCCTTCCAGCTGTGTTTAATAACGTGGAAGCAACGCCTGTTACACTACAGCTGTGACAGGTTTATTTCCAAGTTCTGAGGTATAAACCCTCGTCAATGTTTAATATTTTATTGAGGAAAAAGTAGTGGAGGAAAAACAAGTGCAGGTAAGTTTTATATATATATATATATTATATATATATATATATATATATATATATATAATATATATATATATATATATATATATATATATATATATATATATGAAATTGTCCTTCTGTTTCATGCCTCTAGGAGCCCAGCTCACAACCAGGATCATAATTATCAGGACCCAGGGGGACGGGTTAGCCAAGTGGTTAGAGCTTCGAGCTGGAGATCTGTTCGCCCAGGGTCCAGCCATCACCGAGGCACCCATTCAAGGGGAGTGTTTTTTTTCTCCGGAACATCAGTACCAACTCCACTCCCAAAAGGTCCTTCGGACGAGACAATAAACCAAGACCCCATGTACGAACACACCCAAAAACTCTTGCGCACACGTTCAAACTCGTTCCGCCTTTCGGAAGAGTAGGCCATTGTGTGTCGGTGGGAATTGATGATAAAATGTGCAAAACTGCGTGTACACGAGAACTGGATGTAAACAAAACCCACATGAGTGCTTATTCCATTATCCTCGAAGTAAGGTAACAGAGAAAATAACTATCCTGCCTGAGATAGTAGCTCGGGGAGGGGGGGGGGGGTGGCAGGTGAACAGAGTGTTTCAGGCAGAATTTGTATTTGAATTGTGTATACCACTTTAAGTCACGGCAGAATTTTCTCTGCATGAAACACAGGTTTCCCTCCCTGGGGAGAGCGCATCGCCACACGTTCAATGCCACCTATCCTTTGTTCTTCTTTTCCTGTCTGCATGTGACAGTGCGCGGTGGGGGAAACTGAACCTGGCAGAGCCCATCCTTTTTCTCTGAAAAGCAGAATGCGTCCTGGCTATGTTTCACTTTCACCTGACCCGTAGTCCCGTGGACCGTAGGGGCACAACTGAAGATTTTGTAACCAGCTTCCTCCACTCCTCACGGTCCTCCGCCCTCCGTAGTAGATCGTTCCACCCAAGGCCTGTCCACTCTCTGATGTTGTCTTCCCATCGTTTCCTCTGTCTGCCTCTTCGTCTCCCTCCCCCTACTGATCCCTGTAAGACTGTCTTGGCCAGTCCAGATGATCGTGTGACGTGCCCGTACCACCCGTGC
>CM060324.1:13025588-13030588 GCA_030674155.1 Stramonita haemastoma
GTCATGTGTGTCTTTTTGTGTATGGAGAAACGTGTTAGTGGTAACCCTTTTATATTTTGATGTGTATAATTATGTGTATGCGTGTGTCTCTCTGTGGGTATGCATGCGTGCATGCGTGTTATTTTGTACTGCGCTTGTACTGCTACATGGGATTCCTCTGCATATGAAATTTGTTCTGCTTTTCATATGGAAATTGCGTCATCGTTTTTTTTTTTTTCTAAAATTTGTTCTGCTCCATTTGGAACGAAAGCGTCACCTTGAAGGCTTGTTTGTTTGTTTATATTGTTTTGTTTTGTTTTTTGCTTTATTTTTGTTTTGTTTGTTTTTCTTACTTGTTTGTTTGTCTTGGTTGGTTGGTAGACTGGTTCGTTCGTTCCTTCGTTCATTCATTCAATTCGTTCGTTCGTTTACTTATTTATTCGTTTATTCATTGATTGGTTGGCTGGTAGTTGTTATTTTTGTTTTGCTTTTGCTACACAGTCCTTATGTATGTGTTGACTGGTACAAACATAATTTGCTTGAAATCACACGGCGCGTCGGTGTGTGTGTGTGTGTGTGTGTGTGTGTGTGTGGTGTGGTGGTGTGTGTGTCTGTCTGTCTGATCTGTCTGTCTGTCTGTCAATCTGTCTGTCTGTCTATCTGTGTGTATCTGTGTTCGTGTTGTATGTGATATGTTTGGGGGGGGGGAGGGCTTGTGTTGTTAAAAGTATACCCTCCCCCGTGTTTATACAATTTCCATCGAAAAATGTGGGCGCAGGTATTAAACGCCTTTTCTGAAAAGTTACACCCAAACAAAAACGTCCCATATTTTATATCCCCCATCCCCACCCCTAAATTGTTATAGTTATTATCTTGTTTGTTACATCCAAATTTCGACAAAAATCGAGCTTTTCTCAGAACTCAATATTACTATATTCAAGATTTATCAGCTGAGTTATATTCGAGATACTGTGTGAAATGAAATATTATTCCTCCATTTCACAATATATTTGAAAACCTATATTCCTCATCAAGCATTTCATGGGAACCGACACTTTCAGTTATTTGTCAGCATCACGTGATCAGGATGATCGATTTTGTTCGTCATCGTGATAGACAACGGTAGGCATATGGCGCACACATTAAAAAAAAAAAGTGAAAAAAAAACAAACGATCTATATGTTAAACCAGATAACATGTGTCGACCCAATACTGCGTTCCTCATCGCATCATATACACATTGTGTGAGTATAAACACACCCGCTCGCAGCATATAGCTGTACATGAATCATCTCGTTTCATTAGTTCTTTTCAAACAACACTCTATATCAACCAGTCAGAATATAGTAAATACTAAACACAGCAGTGTGCTGCAAGTATTGGTGTTCTCCATCGTTTGTCGTGGGTGTTAGGTGCGAGTTTGGTCGACAGCCATAATTCCGTTAATTGTTTTTGTTTGACCTATCGTTTGGCATAATTGCTCCGTAGCTTGCTTGTTTGAATAGCTAGAAGCTGGTTAGTTACTTTGGGGAACGTACGTATGTGTGTGTGTATGTGTGTGTAGGTTGGCCATGGCAGTGGTGTGAGCTGATGGGAATGTCGTGATGTGCTGTGTGTAGGTAATTTGCTGAAGTTAGCAGTGACACTATAGGAGCTTTCATTGACTGACTGGTAAGTGTTCCTCTCCTCTCTCTCTCTCTCTCTCTCTCTCTCTCTCTCTCTCTCTCTCTCTTCTCTCTCTCTCTCTCTCTCTCTCTCTCTCTCTCTCTCTCTCTCTCTCTCTCTCTCTCTTCTCTCTTCTCTCTCTTCTCGTCTGTCTTCTTTTTCTTCTTCTGTTACTGTCCTTTCTTCCTTCTCTGTTTCTCCTCTCGTTTTGTACTCTTCATCTCTCAGTCTTTACTCTTTATATCTTTTTTTATCTTATGAATGTTTTCTAAAAAAGGATGGAGATGCTGACGTAAAAAAGGCACATGTGTGTTATCTATTATCCTCGAATAAAAAAATTAGCTTGACCTAATTGTGCCTTGCCTTCTCTCTCTCTCTCTCTCTCTCTCTCATCTCTCTCACTCTTCATCTCTCTCTCTCTCTCTCTCTCTCTCTCTCTCTCTCTCTCTCTCTCTCTCTCTCTCTTTCTCTGTCTGTCTGTCTGTCTCTCTCTTTCTCTGTCTGTCTGTCTGTCTGTCTGTCTGTCTGTCTCTCTCTCTCTCTCTCTCTCTCTTCTCTCTCTCTCTCTCTCTCTCCTCTCTCTCTCTCTCTCTCTCTCTCAATAAGTCAATAATGTTGTTCTAAAACCAAGAATGTTGAGATATTGTTTTCCTTGTACATAGAACAAAGTTTGTTTCTGTGTGTGGATGTTTCATGCTTACTTCAGCCAGGATAAGACTAAACAAAATATGAGTTTGTACAATACAGAAACATTTGCGAGTGTTGTTTTCTGTATCATACACTGATACTAGCTGCACTCACTATGACCGTGGTAGGCGAGGTAGACAGCCCCGATATGGCCTGTGCGGTCGGCGGGGCTCTAAGCAACATCATTGGATTGGATTGAACCGTGGTATGGGCCTTATCCGAAAACGCATCGAATTGCAGGAATGAAATGACAAGAGTCAAAACAAGAACCAAAGAACCAAAAAAGAAAAGCTTTGGTTAGGTTTTTTGTAAAACTTTGCAAATAACTCGTAACATTGTTTTATTCCCTTCTTGCGGTGGTGGGGGGGGGGGCTACAGATGAGATGGTAGAACTCAGCAGAGACAGAGAAAGATGGCGAACGCTGATGACATTAAGTGTGAGCTCCCCTGGTGACAGCGATCGATGGAGACAAGTCAAGTTGAGCTGGGAGTCCTACTGTTCAGGAATCGCTCGCAAAACTGCGGTCACCATCTGGAAAAGAAATTGTCCAAACTATCATCTCTTTGTCAAGTCAAGTCAAAAACGCTTTAATCATCCCTTGAGGGCAATTACAATACTGACAGGTATATTCGATATGAATCATAATCAAAAGACACAAGATTGCTACATTTTATAATTGTTCAAACAGCATGTGACAGTTTCAAATAAAATATCACCAACACTCACACTGCACGCGCGCGCGCACACACACACACAAACGTGCACACACACACATACACACAACAACAATGTATGGATGCAATGCTATTAAACCATTGACTAGAAAACACATATAACCACTATTAGTAACGCATATACACCATCCACAGCACATCGCACGCACGCACGCATACACACACATAAACACACACACATACACACACACACACCACATATACACACATACACACACACACACACACACACACACACACACACACACACACACACACACACACACACACACACACACTTCACTTTTAACACTTTCTCAGAAAAAGACCTATGAAACGAAGTCTTGTGTTCCAGTATTTCAGTGCCGGCATGCCATGTCATCTACACAAACTATTCAAAACACCGATCTGTCTTTGATTAAGAAATGGGTCATTTCTTGTAGGTGGTAACTCCCTGTGATAAACGCATACCTAGCATGCAACTTTGGCGCTGGCTGTTTGGACTGTCAGGAGTGTTGGTGGGCAGAATGATAGCATTATTCAAGGGATTAATACAGAGAGGAAGAAGATGACAAGGAATTCTAGCAAACAGTGTAAATGAGCAACGTATCTTAATTTAAAACAAGGTTAGGCGACCCAGTTTTTCGGAAAACGTTCTAAGAAAAAGGCTTCGTGTGACTAAACTTTATCAGAAAGCATGCAGCCTCTCTCTGTTTCATCTATTTTCTTGTGTGTAACAACACACCACCACAACACCACACAACACCCAACACACACACACACACCACAACACACACACACACAACACACAACACACAATAAAAGAGAGAGAGAGAGAGAGAGAGAGAGAGAAGAGAGAGAGAGAGAGAGAGAGAGAGAGAGAGAGGAGAGGTGATTAAAACGAAAACGTTGTGGAAGTGTAAGTAGAAGTACCCTCATCAATATCATTCATTTTGACATGACCTGACACACATAAAGGGGCGCATACCACATTTAAAAGAATGTATGTATTAAGGGTATTACCTTACATATCAACATCATCGTCACCACTGTCATCATCACCACTGTCATCATCCTCATCTCCAAACAATCTTATCTATATTATCATTTTGAACGTGATCGTCGTCGTCGCTGTCATCACAGTTATCAACATCTCACTTAACAACTTATAGTGGGATGATCGTTGTAGCCTTGCTATCGATTACACTCATTGTGAAATGGCTTTGAAATATATATGATAAAAGTTTGTATCAATATTAGGCTAGTAGGCCATGGTGGGGTCGGTCTGTTTGTCATTGTGCACACTCGTCAATGAGCAAACACGCATCATTCATTGAGTACACGGTAAACGCGCTAAGGGTGTTCCCATTACCTATGGGTACAGGATGTAACCTAGTGGTCAGAACATTGTGCTCGCAATTTGACGACCCGGGTTCGATTCCCGGTCGAGGGGATTTTTCCTCTGGAGTTAACATCAGTGCTGACTCCACTCCCCCCCCCCCCCCCCCCCCCCCCCAAAAAGTCTTTCGGATGAAACTATAAACCGGGGCCCCGTGTGCAAACGCACGCAGAACATCTTGCGCACACGTTAAATCCTGTTCCGCTTTTCGTAAGAGTAGGCCATTCTGTACTGGTGGGAACAGATGACATTGACAAAACTGCATACACACGAGGATTGGATGTAAAACAAATATTTAAAAATTTAAAGCAGCACATGAGTCCTTATTCCATTATCCTCGAAATAAAAGAATAAATGAATAAAATAAATAAATACGCGGTCGTTGGGGAGCGAGCTGTCAGAGACCTAAGCTTATCATCTTCCGCATGTTGAGGGCAGCGCCCATCTCCTCTCCCTCGCTGCTTTACCTTCCCTGACCCTAAAGAGGGCAGGTACCCATTAACAGCTGGGTGAACTGGAGGACTGTACTGAATGAAGCCAAGGCACGCACAGGGTC
>CM060324.1:13048088-13050588 GCA_030674155.1 Stramonita haemastoma
CGCAATTCTTCTTCGCAATTCTTCTTCTTCGCAATTCTTCTTCTTTCGCAATTCTTCTTCTTCTTCGCAATTTTAACATTCTTCTTTTTCGCATTCTCTTCTTTGCAAACTTCTACTTCGTCTTATTTTGTTTCGATTTGTTGTTGTCGTTGTTGCTGTTGTTTATTTGGTTGGGGTTTTTTTGGAGGGGAAGGAGATGGCTGGGTTGGGGAGGGAAGGGGATGAAAGGGGGTGGTGGTGGTGGTGGTGGGGTGGTGGTGGTGGTGGTGGTGGTGGTGGTGGTGGTGGTGGTTGAATTTGAATTTATTGGCCTGTTTTTGTTTTGTTTCGTTTGTTGTGTTGTTTTTGTTATTGTTGGGTTTTTTGGGGGAGGGTGTTGTTGTTGGTTTTGTTTTTTTTTGGTTATGTTTGGCTTTTTCTAGGGGGGGGGGGGGCATATTTTTTTTGATTGGGTGAATGTTTTCCCTTTTGTTTCTTTTTATTTTTTTCAGTTTGTGTTTTGCTTCTAGCTATGTTTAATTTGTTTGTGGCTGTATGGTATTTGAATGAGCAAGTAAGCCAGTGGGTGAGTGAGTGATCTGAGTGGATTCTGTTTTAATCCTTGATTTTTATCATTTGAATATTTTTGTTCATTGAGTGATCGATTTATGATGGGATTGATTAGCTGATTGACGACTGGTTGTTAGCTGGTGGTGATTGGTTGGTTGGCATGGCTGACTCGCTGGTTTTTGGTTGGTTGGTTCGTTCGTTGGTTGGTTGGTTGGTTGGTGGTTGGTTGGTTGGTTGGTTGGTTCGTTGGTTGGTTTGGTTGGTTGTGGTTGGTTGGTCTGGTTGGTTGGTGTGGTTGTTGGTTGTGGTTGGTTGGTTGGTTGGTTGGCTGGTTGGTTGGTTGTGGGTTGGTTGTTGGTTGGTTGGTTGGTTGTTGCGTTTGTTTGGTTGGTTGGTTGGTTGGTTGGCTGTTGGTTGGATTGGTTCGTTGGTTTGGTTGGTTGTGTTGGTTGGTTGGCTGGTTGTTGGTTGGTTGGTTGTGCGTTGGTTGGTGTGGTTGGTTGGTGGCTGGGTTGTGTTGGTTGGTTGGTTGGTTGGTTGGTTGGTTGGATGAATGCATGCATGGATGCATGGATGCATGTACTGATGCGTGGAATGATTGGATGGATAGGTGAATGAATGGCTTAATTAGGTGGATGGTTCACTGATTGACTGGTGGGTTGGTTTTGTTTTCAGAGGAGCAAGTCTTTTTGTCACGTTTTTTGAAATCACATGGATTCTGGACAAAATGGCCTGCTGTGTGTAAGTGACCTATCGTCTGTGCATGTGTGTGTGTTGTGTGTGTGTGTGTGTGTGTGTGTGTGTGTGTGTGTGTGTGTGTGTGTGTGTGTGTGTGGTGTTGTGTGTGTGTGTTGTTGTGAGTGTGAATGTGAGTGTATGTTGTGTGTTGTGTGTTTCTTTTATTCATTTTTTTTATTCTTTTTATATCGATGATAATGGGATAAGCTTCTTGTGTGTTTTTTACATCAAGTTCCTGTGTGTATGCAGTTTTGTAAATTTATCATCTGTTCCCACCGGCACACGATGGCCCACTCTTACGAAAAGTGGAAACAGGATTTAACGTGTGCGCAAGATGTTCTGCGTGCGTTCGCACACGGGGCCTCGGTTTTTAGTCTCTCCGAAGGACTTTTGGGGAAGAGTGGAGTCAGCACTGATGTTAACTCCTGGAGAAAAATCCCCTTGACCGGGAATCGAACCCGGGTCGTCAAATTGCGAGCGCAATGTTCTGACCACTAGGCTATCCCGTCCCCCACAAACACACACAAACAACGGTTTCATTGTCTGTCTGTGTGTCTGTCTGTCTGTCTGTCTGTCTGCCTCCTGCTTTCCTGTGACGGTTTCATTGTTGTCTGTTCTGTCTTGTCTGTCTGTCTGCCTGCCTGACTGTGACGGTTCATTGTCTGTCTGTCTGTCTGTCTGTCTGACTGTCTGTCTGTCTTCGTCTGTCGTTCCCGCCTACCTGACTGTGACGGTTTCATTGTCTGTCTGTCTGTATGCCTGCATGCCTGTGACGGTTTCGTTGCCTGTGTGTCTGTCTAAACTGTCTGCCTGCCTGACTGTGACGGTTTCATTGTCTGTCTGTCTGTCTGTCTGCTGTCTGCCTGCATGCCTGTGACGGTTTCATTGTCTCATGTGTCCTGTTCTGCCTGTCTGTCTGCCTGACTGTGACGAATTCATTGTCTGTCTGTCTTGTCTGTCTGTCTGCCTGCATGCCTGTGACGGTTTCATTGTCTGTGTGCTGTCTGTCTGTCTGTCTGTTTTGTCTGTCTGTCTGCCTACCTGACTGTGACGGTTTCATTGTCTGTGTGTCTGTCTGCCTGCCTGCCTGTGACGGTTTCATTGTCTGTGTGTCTGTCTGCCTGCCTGCATGCCTGTGACGGTTTCATGTCTGTCTGTCTGTGTGTCTGTTTGCCTGCATGCCTGTGACAGTTTCATTGTCTGTGTGTCTGTC
>CM060324.1:13055588-13065588 GCA_030674155.1 Stramonita haemastoma
AAAAAGCACAACATGAGTGATATTCCCATTATCCTCGATATAAAAGAATAAATAAATAAATAAATAAATAAATAATATATCAAACGCTCGGCCAGAGTTCCAAGGTTCTCCAGTGGTGAGATTTCTCGTATGCGACCCTATTTGCCCATCATGAATGTGGGCACGTTGAGACTTCGTGGGTGTAATGAAATGGTCTGTAAGTATGAATGTGTTTTAGTAAATGAAGGAAGTATTCTTTTGTTTGTGTTGTTCATGATATTTGTGTTGATGTCAATGATGATCTTGTTGATAATGATGATGATGATGTTAATAAGGAGGAGGGTGTTTTCCAGCTTCACAAGTATGCGTGTGTACGTTCCTGCGTACGTGCATTCGAGTGCGCGCATGTGTGTGTGTGTGTGCGTGTCTGTGTGTGTGTGTGTTTGTGTGTTGTGTGTGTGTGTGTGTGTGTGTGTGTGTGTGTGTGTGTGTGTGTGTGTGTGTGTGTGTGTGTAAAAGCATAATGCTTTCGCCCTGTTTATTGCCAATAGCGACAAGCAATTTACTTCAAAAGGGTCATGGTTTACCTCTAAAATTCGATCTGTAATCTTTCTTTTTCAATAAAATTTTTGTTGATGCCGATTTTTGTCATTAAAGACTGTAACCGTGTGGTGTGTGTGTGTGTGTGTGTGTGTGTGTGTGTGTGGTGTGTGTGTGTGTGTGTGTTGTGTGTGTCTGTTGTGTCTGTTGTGGTCTGTGTGTGTTGCTGTGTGTCTGTTGTGTCGTGTGTGTGTGTCTGTGTGTCTTTTGTCTGGTGTCTGTTTGTGTCTGTGTGTTGTCTGTGTCTGTCGTTGTCTGTCTGTCTGTCTTTTGTCGTTGTGTATTCTGTGTACTTGTTCTGTGTGTGTGAGTCTGTGTCTGTGTGTCTGTAATGTCGTGTCTATGTCTGCACACACCACCTACTACCCAACACACACCACCCACACGCAAACACCACACCCACTCCACATCACACCAAACCTACCTACCACCACCATCACACACACATACACACATACACATACACATACACACACAGAGACACACACACACACAAGTGTTCATCTAATTTTAATTTTTGAATGCTTAACCTTAAAATCATTTTTGCCTGATATTCCTGATTGTTCATTAGAAAAATGTTTTCAGTGACTTTTTTTTTGATGTTCAGAATTCGTGAGTTTTTGCTTCAAACTTTTGATTTGCTTAGGGTCAAAATCTAACATGTTTCTTGTTCAAATGGCACTATATTTACCTATGATAAATAAAGCCTGTTTTAGCTTACATACATACACCTGCAGGGGGCGGGATAGCCTATTGATCAGAACATTGCGCTCGCAATTTGACGATCCCAGTTCGATTCCCGTTGAACGGGATTTTTCCCCTTGAGTTAACATCAGTGCTGACTTCACTCTCCCCAAAAGTCTTTCGGATGAGACTATAAATCGAGACCCCGTGTGCGAACGCACGCAGAACATCTTGCGCACACGTTAAATCCTGTTCCGCTTTTCGTAATAGTAGGCCATCGTGAGCCGGTGGGAACAGATGACAAGATTTACAAAACTGCATACACTCGGGAACTGGATGTAAAAATAAAAGCACATCAATGCCTATTCCATTAGCCTCGATATAAAAGAATATTTTTTTTAATAATAAAAATTGCGCGGGCGCGCGCGCGCACAGATTCACACACACACACACACACACACACACACACACACACACACACACACACACACACACACACACACACACACACAAAAACACACGCATACATACACACGCGCGCGCGCACACACATACACACACACACACACGAAACACACACACGTATACATACACACACAAACACACACACACACACACAAAAAAAAAAAAACACGCACGCACACACACACACACACACACACACACACACACACACACACACACACCACCACCACCACCACCACCACCACCACCACAACACAACACAACACAACACAACCAACACAACACAACACAACACAACACAACACACCTTCAAGTCATTTGATGATATATCAGCTTGCCAACAGCATCACACTCTATAATATTATCTGTCCTCAAGTGTCACAGTTGAATAGCAACAGCAGCAGCTGTAGTAATGGTCACAGTAGTAGGTCAGCCTACTCAACTCATGCTGTGTATGGATATGGGTATCGGTCCCTTTTGTCCGCCCAAAAGACCCAGTGGCTAATTCTACTATCAGCATTTGCCATCTTCACCACATAAAACCCGTCACCCTCTCCCACTCTCCCATACCCCCTCCCCTACTCCCCATGTCACAATAGCTTGGTTGGTTAAAACAAATTTATAATAATAAAAAAAAGCCTCGTGTACACGGTGACTGGGTTGAAGAAGAAGAAGAAGAGAAGAAGAAGAAGAAGAAGAAGAAGAAGAAGAAGAACAACAACAACAACAACAACAACAACAAGAACAACAAGAACAACAAAAAGAACAAGAACAATTGTGAAGAACAATTGTGAAGAACAATTGTGAAGAACAATTGTGAAGAACAATTGTGAAGAAAAAGAAGAAGAAGAAGAAGAAGAAGAAGAAGAAGAAGAAGAAGAAGAAGAAGAAGAAGAAGAAGAAGAAGAAGAAGAATTGCTAAGAACAACAACAACAACAACATCAACAAGAATTGCGAAGAAAGAAGAAGAAGAAGAAGAAGAAGAAGAAGAAGAAGAAGAAGAAGAAGAAGAAGAAGAAGAAGAAGAAGAAGAATTGTTAACAACAACAACAACAACAACATCATCATCAACAAGAATTGCGAAGAAGAATTGTGAAGAACATTTGCGAAGGAGAAGAAGAAGAAGAAGAAGAAGAAGAAGAAGAAGAAGAAGAAGAAGAAGAAGAAGAAGGAGAAGAAGAAGAAGAAGAAAAAGAAGAACAAGAACAAGAATTGTTAAGAACAACAACAACAACATCAACAAGAATTGCGAAGAAGAAGAAGATTGCGAAAAAGAATTGTGAAGAAGAAGATTTGCAAAGAAGAAGAAGAAGAAGAAGAAGAAGAAGAAGAAGAAGAAGAAGAAGAACAACAACAACAACAACAACAACAACAACAACAACAATTGCAAAGAAGAATTGCGATGAAGAATTGCGAAGAAGAACTGTGAAGAACTGCGAAGAAGAATTGCGGAGAAGAATTGCGGGGGAGAATTGCGGAGAAGAATTGCGGAGAAGAAGAAGAAGGAGAACAACAACAACAACAACAACAACAGCAACAACAACAACAACAACAAGACGAAGACGAAGAAGAATAAGAGCGCTTATCCAAGTTTCCTCGACAGAAAAAGAATTTAGATTGATTAGAAAAAAATAACAGTTTTAAGTTAATTTTTTACCAGTTCGCTCAATTGAATGTCTTAATTCATTTTTCGACAAGTTATCAATTGAAAGACACTACAGACATAAATAACTATGTTCCTGTCGCCATATAGATGTCTGTTTGTTAGTGTTGTTGTTGCATTAATTTTATGTCGTTACATGTTGTGTTACATTGTATTGTGATGTATTGTATTGATCTGTATTTTATTGTATTGCATTTTCCGTCACGGCAGATTTTTCTGTGTGAAGGTCCAGATGCTCTTCCTGGGATGAGTGTGTCGCTGCAAAAGCAGTCCCATTCGTTTTTCTGTTTACTTTTTTCCCTGTCCGCATGTGTATGTTTTCCAGCTTAACACTCTAGGAATCACCCAGAACATGCTCTTTGACTCACTCATCCACTAGTAATCACATTGAGAACCGAAATCAAACACTGGGTGAGAAGTTTAAGTGTATAAGTTGTTTGTTGTTGTTTTTTTCAATAGCTTGCCACATAGGCAGCAATCTCGACTTCAAGTTGAAGGGTGTTTTCTCCTTTAAAGAGAGTGTGGGTTGTTACGCTTAGAGCTTTGTTCATGTGTGATGACGTATGTATCATGGTATCATTTTTGGTTTACGCACAGTTCTTTGCGTAAAAATTCAAGTGCTTTCTCCGTGGAATATGTGTGTGTGGAAATATATATATATATATATATATATTATATATATATATATATATATATATATATATATATATATATATATATATATATTGTAACTACTGAAAAAACTGTTGGTGAGTATTACACCAAAATTCAACAGTAAACAGGAATGTGAAAGAGGAACTTAACTGTGGTTTGCGGCCAACGTGGAAAAAGACCTACTTTCCCTCTCTGCCTGTGGCGTAGGCCTAAGTGAGAACTGATGGAAGGCCGATTCTTTACATCTTCAGTCAATACACTATTTGCTGTTGCCTATCGCCTTCAGTGTGTCCGCTCTGATTGCTGTGTAGATTGAAGAAACAAAACACAGAATAAAGTACTTTGTGTCCAAAAAATGCCACGTCGCTGGTTTTCATGCCTGTGTCAATTTTTTGGAGTGGGTTTTTGGTGCTGTTTTAATTCTTTTATTGCGATTTCTTTTCGTTTGCTGCTGTGATATTTCTTTTGGGGGGTTTGGGTTGGGGTTTTTTTTCGTGTTTAGTTAAGAAAGTGCTGTGTGTTATATTGAATTGGTATGTGATATGGTTTTGAAGTGTTGAATAGACTGTGATTCTATCAAAGGTAGGTGGGTTGTTCGTGTTTTAGAGTTTTGTTTGTGTTGGAGAGTGTAGTTGTTTCTTTGTTTGTTTGTTGTTGGGTTGTTTTTTGTTTGGGTTTTTTTTTTGTTCTTTGGGATATTTGGTTGGGGGGGCTGGGTTTGTTTTTATCTTCTTTTTTTTTTTTTTTTGGGGGGGGGTGTTTCTTTTGTTTGGTGGTTTTTTCGTGTGTGTGTTTTGTTTTGTTTTGGTTTGGGTTTTTTTGGGGGGTTGCTTTTGCTGTTGTCGGTTTTATTTGTTTGTTTGGAGGTGTTAGTGTTTTGCATCGAAATTTTCTTGTTCTTTTTTTTTCTTCTTCTTTCTTCACCATCGCTATATTTATTGTTGTTGTTCTTGTTTGTGTTGTCAACATTATTGCACTTGTTGCTATCATTGTTGTTCTTGTCGCTGTTTTTTGTTGTCGTTGTTGTCGTCCTTTGTCTGAGGACGAGGGGGGAGTTGATCTGGTTTCTCTCATTTGGAGATGAAAAGTTATAACTGATTCAGTTCAAAATTTATTAATATACTGCAAAGACCTTTGGTGGTGTGGTGGTGGTGGTTTTTTTGTTGCTGCTGCTGCTGCGGCGGCGGCGGCGGCTGCTTTTATGATAATACTTATGTGAAAAGGTAAAACAGTGTTTAATCTGAGCTTTAAGCCTTGGCAAGATGATAGCCCTGGTATGGCCCATGTGGTAAGCTGAGTTTAGCACACCTAAAAAGGATTGGATTAGGTGAGACAGAATGGGACAGGACAGGACAGAAGACAGGACTGAAAAGGGCAGGACGAAAAGTATCATCAGCTCATGGTGGCAATATTCCACGTATTGAAAAATACAACACTATCAAAATATCAATAAGATAATTCTGTGTGGTGGAAATGGTAAAGCTACCAACATAAGCTTTCTTTTTTTTTTTAAAAAGCAAAACATACACATTGATGTCATTCTCTGTTTGGTTTTGCGTGTGTGTGTGTGTGTGTGTGTGTGTGTGTGTGTGTGTGTGTGTGTGTGTGTGTGTGTGTGTGTGTGTGTGTGTGTGTGTGTGTGCGTGCGTGTGCGTGTGTATGTATGTGTGTATGTGTGTGTATGTGTTTGGGGGGGAGGGAGTTACTAATTAAGTAGGCTTAACATTTCGATATGCCCTCCCTGTCTCTTTTCCTTCCATATATTATGCATCCCCATTCTCTCTTTTCTCTCTCTCTCTCTCTCTCTCTCTCTCTCTCTCTCTCTCTCTCTCTCTCTCTCTCTCTCTCACACACACACACACACACACACACACACACACACACACACACACACACACACACACACACACACGGTCAAGAGGGTTTTCCCTCTTGAGTTAACATCAGTGCCTACTCCACTCCCCCAAAAAAGTGCTTTGAATGAGACTCTAAACCCAGATCCCCTGTGCGTACGCATGCAGAACACCTTGCGCACACGTTAAAACCTGTTCCGCTTTTTTGGAAGAGTAGGCCATCGTGTGCCGATGGGAACGGATGACAACTTTTACTAAACTGCATATATACAGGGACTGGATTTTTTTTTTAAGCAAGTTAGTGCTTATTCCATTATCCTCGAAATAAAAGAAAGAGTAAAAATAACACACACACACACACACACACACACACACACACACAACACACACACAACACACACACACACCAATACACAGATGCAGACATCAGCCCAAAAATAAATAAATAAAAATGAAAAATATGGACCATTGAACATGACATCAGCGACTGTGACAGAGATGACATCGAACACTGTGACCCACCGAACGACGCTGGACATCTTGGCAGCGATTCAAAAAGGTGTCAACAGACGACAACCTACCTGACCACAATCACAAACAACAAACAAAAACAAACAAAACAACAACATCAACAAACCGATTTTTTTTTTTTTCACAGATGGGGCAAACTTCCATCAGAATCACCAAACCCCGTCTGGGGCTGCTGATCGCCGTCATGTGCCTGATGACGTTTTATCTGACGTCATACATGACGCAATCGATGCCCTACTTAAGGACCCTGGGCCAAAGAAAGACGTCACGCATCCTCACTTCTGCCAACCCGAAGGTTCCGGATGATGTGTCACATGGCCCGAGTCATGACAGTGGCAGATTTTCCAATGACATCACTTTCAGAACTGTGCACGAAGATTCTACCGTGAATGCCTCTGCCTTAACAGGAGCTGATGCAATTATAGAAAGTCAGTTGTTTTTTGTTTCTTTTTTTGTCTTGGAGACATGGAAGGTGGGGAGGGAGGGAGGGAGGAAGGAAGAAGGGGGTAGGGGAGAGAATGAATTGGTGTGTGTGTGTGTGTGTGTGTGTGTGTGTGTGTGTGTGTGTGTGTGTGTGTTGTGTGTGGTCTTCAATTTTACGTCTCTTCACAAAAAGTGATATTAGACAAGAGTGTGTGTGTGTGTGTGTGTGTGTGTGTGTGTGTGTGTGTGTGTGTGTGTGTGTGTGTTGTGTGTGTGTGTGTGTGTGTGTGTGTGTGTGTGTGTGTGTGTGTGTGTGTGTGTGTGTTGTCTTCACCACCAAGATACTCGTTTGAAGGGATTTTTCCCCAGGAGTTAACATCAGTACCGACTCCACTCCCATGAAAGTCCTTTAGATGATACAAACAGAAGTTGTGTGGGCAAACGCACGCAGGACATCTTGTGCACACGTTAGGCCTTATAACTTGTTCCGCCGCCCGGAATACCGAAGAGTAGGCCATTTCGTGCTGGTAGAAATGAATGGCATTTCTTTCTAAAACTGTGTGCTCACTGGTGTCGTGTTTAGACATCATCTCCGAAGATAGAATAGGGATACCTTAATAGTGGTGATAAACGGTCGCATATGAAAAATCTCACGATTGGTGAACCTCGCAGCTCTAGCCGAGGATCGAAAAAAAATGTCCAAAGAAATAGTAGACACCAAAATTGGTGTCATCGTTTTGTTCATGAAGTACAAATCAAAAACAATCCTTTCTTTGGAGGTTAGGTGGGGTTTTGTTGTTGTTGTTATTGTGTGGGGGATTTTTTAATCATACAATAGATTAAGCTAGGTTATACCAGGTTCTTGTACTGTTATGAATTGATTGTAATAATTGTTTATGAAATCTTCTTCTTCTTCTTCTTCTTCTTCTTCTTCTTCTTCTTCTTCTTCTTCTCCTCCTTCTTCTTTCTCTTTTTCTTCTTTCTTCTTCTTCTCTTCTTCTTCTACTTCTTCTTCTTCTTCTTCTTATCTTCTTCTTCTTCTTCTTCTTCTTCTTCTTCTTCTTCTTCTTCTTCTTTCTTCTCTTCTTCTTCTTCTTCATCTTCTTCTTCTTCTTCTTCTTCTTCTCTTCTTCTTCTTCTTCTTCTTAGCACGCTCAAACAGCAACATTTGTTCAAAATTTGTGTCTGTCATTTGAGCCAAAATGCGTTGTGCTGCCGTCAAGCGCCTGACAAGTCCTGCTCAGCGCAGCTAACTTTGACGTGGGAATAGAATGGATATCTTTTAAGTCTTTCTGGGGGGGGGGGGGGAGCAAGAGAATGGACTAAGAAGGCAGAAAATAGACAAAGAGATGACAGGATGAAAAGGAGCAAGGCAGAAACAAAGAGAGGGATGGGAAAGATATATATAATATATTGTATGTATGTATGTATGTATGTATGTATGTATGTATATACAGCTGCCTCTCTGCTGTTTTGGAGGTCATCCTCGAACACGACGGACAAAGAAACATATATATAGGAAGGACGGTGGCAGGATGGTTAAGACGTTCGCCTGCCAATATGTAAACCGTGAGTTTCTGGGTCCGTACCCAGCCTCGCGCTTTCTTCCAGTTTGACGAAAAAATCGAACTGGATGTCAAAGTCATACGGATGAGACTATAAACCGAGGCTCCGTGTGCGAACGCACGCAGAACATCTTGCGCACACGTTAAAACCCGTTCCGCCTTTCGGAAGAGCAGGCCATCGTGTACCGGTAGGAATGGATGACAAAATAATAATGATAATAATAATAATAATAATAATAATAATAATTATTATTATTATTATTATTATTATTATTATTATTATTATTATTATTATTATTATT
Organism: Stramonita haemastoma; assembly: GCA_030674155.1. NCBI lineage: Eukaryota > Metazoa > Mollusca > Gastropoda > Neogastropoda > Muricidae > Stramonita > Stramonita haemastoma. The sequence continues at coordinate 13,064,309 of CM060324.1, forward strand.
ATAATAATAGCAATAATTTCTTTAAACCAGCATGCACACAGGTGTGTTTTAGACACCATCCCTGAGGGGGAAAAAAAATAATGGGTAGACGCTGCACTTGTGGCGATGCGCTCTCCCAGGGGAGAGCAGCCCGTATTTCACGCAGAAAAAATCTGCTGTGACATAAAGTGGTATAAAATAAAATAAAATAAATAATAAAATCAAGCATCTTCTGCCTCTTTCCTTTAGCGGATGACACCGTGGCCAAAGAGCTCTCTCAGCGAGTGCGCGTGCTGGTATGGGTGATGACATCACCAAAATCCCACGGTCGGGCCAAAACGATCAAGAAGACTTGGGGTCAACAAGTGAAGCCTCCGGACACCCTGCTGTTCTTCAGCTCCGTGGAGGAACCCTCCCTGCCCACCATCCCTCTGGCTGTGGAAGAGGGACGTGAGCACCTGACCGCCAAGACCATGAAAGCCTTTGACTACATTTACGACCACTATGTGGAGAAAGCGGACTTCTTTATGAAGGTGGTAGAAGACTGCGTACTTTGTGATAAATAAAATTTATTATTTGTTTATTTGTTTGTTTGTTTGTTTCTTTGTTTGTTTCTTGGGGGGGATTGTTTGTTTATCTATGTATCTTTTTATTTATTCTTTTATACCAAGGATTCTTTTTTTCTTTTATATCGAGGATAATGGAATAAGCATTCATGTGCTTGCTTTTTTTTTAAACCTGTAAACCCCGTGTGTATGCAGTTTTGTAAATATTGTCATCTGTTCCCACCGGCACACGATGGCCTACTCTTACGAAAAGCGGAACAGGATTTAACGTGTGCGCAAGATGTTCTGCGTGCGTTCGCACACGGGGCCTCGGTTTAAAGTCTATTCCGAAGGACTTTGGGGGCAGGGGGTGAGGGCAGTGGAGTCAGCACTGATGTTAACTCCAGAGGAAAGATACCTTCGAATGGGAATCGAACCAGGGTCGTCAAATTGGGTGGGTATTTGGGGAGGAAGGGGTGTGTGTTTCATCTGGAAATGAAAGTCCGAGTTTGACTTTGGTGGTAGGGGGGTATATATTTGGACTGTTAATCAACCAGTGTGTCAATATGCTGAAATACAGTCCAGTCTCTACCTTTCGCAGTTTGAGCTTCTCTCCTCTCAATGCTTTGAGAGTATAGTACGACAGAATTCTGTTGAAAATTTTGGAGAACAGACAATGACAAACTGTATGATGAACACAGTGTTTCCGTAATCGAGTAAATTATTTTGTCATAGTTCGGTTGGTCCCATGTTTAC
>CM060324.1:13068088-13070588 GCA_030674155.1 Stramonita haemastoma
AACTTTCTTTGTTGTTGTTTTGATTTTTTTTCTTTTCTTTAGATAGATAGCTTGATGGAAAAAAGCAAATCGATGCTTATTCAATGTACCATCTGGAAATAAAAATTTGATTGATTGATTGATTGATTGATTGATTGATTGATTGATTGATTGATTGATTGATTGATTGATTGATTGATTGATTGATTGATTGATTGATTGATAATCCTCTTCCCAGGGATTCCCCAGTGGCGGGGCAGGATACGTCCTGAGTCGAGCAGCTCTAGAGCTGCTAGGAAGCCGCATTAAGTCTCCCCTTTCTGCAAGGAGGATGGCTTGGAGGAGGACGTAAAGCTGGGCCGGTGCCTGGAGAAGTTGGGCGTTCCCATCCTCAACTCCACAGACTCCCGAGGAGCCAGTCGCTTCCACCCCTACCCCCCTCACTTCCATGTCATCCGAGGCTTGGGGAAGAACTACGAGTACTGGGATGCTAACATTGTTCGCATCGTAAGTCCGATTTTAAAAAAAAAAAAAAACTTTTTCGCTTTTTTTAGCTGTGGGGTAGGGAGGAGGGGGTATTGGTGGTTGGTTATTTCCTTGGTAGATTGGTTGTTAGGGGTAATGGTGGTTGGTTGTTTCCTTGGTAGCTTGCTTGACTAGTGGTTGGTAGATTGGCTATTAGGGGGTAATGCTGGTTGGTTGTTTCCTTGGTAGCTTGTTTGACTAGCTGATTGGTAGATTGGCTATTGTGGAATTCTGGAAAGAAGTCATTATCGCTTACTTAGTTTGTAAGAAATCGCTAAAAAAGAGAAGCGGATAGTGTCGATTCTGAATGTTGTCAAGATCAGTTACTGTTGTTAAACGATTTGATCAAGAAAGAAAAAACACACATTCATAATTCCAGAAATAGAGAGAGAAAGGTAATGGAATATGAAGAGGGTTTCGTTCACCTAATCCAGAATAGGCTACATATTCGTACAGGCGGTGGTAAATATACTGTTAGAACAACAACTTAAAATACACATCATCTGAAAAGAACGTTTCCTTTCTAAGCGAGTGACCATGGGTTTTTTATCATTTTTATATATTTTTGTCACGATTGGGGGTTTTCGGAATTTTTTTTCATTAAATTGGGTTGGTTTTTTTTATATTTATATTCTTGTCGATCGATCTCGCAAACACATTCATGCCCACGCGTGCGCGCGCGCACACACACACACACACACACACACACACACACACACACACACTCACACACACACACACACACACACACACACACACACACACACACACACACACACACACACACATACACACACACACACACACACAAAAGGAAGAAGCAACAAAGCTTATGAAAGAAGAATGAGGAAGACTGCAACAAACGCAAGAGCATCAACAAACCCAGGCAAGTGGTTTCAATTGTCACAGGTTAGCCTACATCCAATAACCCTCATGCTGCAGCAGTATAGGGCCTACACTGATCGAACCACAACAGACACGGTCTAGGCAGTTCCAATTGGGGAATAGAACACACACTACAACACTCGCTGACAGAGAGATTTATTTATTTATTTATTCTTTTATTTCGAGGATAACAGAATAAGCAATCATGTGCTTTTTTTCATCCGGTCCCCGTGTGTACGCAGTTTTGTAAATATTGTCATCTGTTCCCACCGGCACACGATGGCCTACTCTTACGAAAAGCGGAACAGGATTTAACGTGTGCGCAAGATGTTCTGCGTGCGTTCGCACACGGGGCCTCGGTTTAAAGTCTCATCCGAAGGACTTTTGGGGAGAGTGGAGTCAGCACTGATGTTAACTCCAGGAAGAAAAAAAGAAGAAAGAGAGAGAGAGAGAGAGAGAGAGAGAGAGAGAGAGAGAGAGAGAGAGAGAGAGAGAGAGAGAGAGAGAGAGAGAGAGAGAGAGAGAGAGGAGAGAAGTAGACAAACAGACAAACAGACAAACAGACAAAGAGAGACGGAGACGGACACACAGACAGACAGACAGACAGACAGACAGAGAGGTAGAGAGAGAGAGAGAGACAGACAGACAGACAGACAGACAGACAGACAGACAGGGGGGGGGGGGGTGGAGAAGCATATGGTTAGGGGTGGGGAGGGAGAGGACTTAGAATGAAAGATGCCGGTAAAGGATTTTTAGGTTGGGGGGGTAGGGTTGGGGTTGTTGTGTTTGTTTGTTGTTGTTGTTTTTTTAATGGATTGGATTGGGCAAAAAGATAAGTATAGACAAAATGTTTAGTAAAAAAAAAAAGTTAATACAGTCTGACAGACAAACAGACAGTCTGATAAAGATAAAGATGTTTAAGATACTGAGACATCTCCAGTTTATTCATAACATTTCCTTTGCTTCTCCAGGGACCTCAAGCGGTCAACGAATATCCAATCACCTTTCACTACATAAAGCCAGACGACATGAAATTATTGCACTTCTATATGTACAGAATTCGACTGTATGGGATCAACTACAAGTATACATAGCATAATGCTGTATAAAA
>CM060324.1:13075588-13093088 GCA_030674155.1 Stramonita haemastoma
GGTCCCGAAAACGGCGTTTGCGTCACAATGCTTCTAGTTCTTTAGCTCTTATTCATGGGAGGGTGGGTATGCATGCGGCACACGTTCGCTGGTGTTTGTGTGTGTGGTTTTTTGTGTTTACGCGTGTGGAGGGGGCCCTACAGATTACTGTGGTGCATGATATTGTATGAAATTATTATTGGATGGTGTTGTAGGGGTGATTTTTGCGTGCACTGTACCCTGTTTCTGTGCGACAAACTTGGCTCTGTACAAGCGGAGTTGCCATCTTCCGGCCGTGGTGTCACCACAATTCCAGTGCCACACACATCCAAAATGGTTGTCCAGTTTGTCTCCATAGTGTAGATTACGGTCCTGGTGCCATGGGCTCTGGAACTGCGGAAAAGTGCGGGCGGCAAGGTCCCGAAAACGGCGTTTGCGTCACAATGCTTCTAGTTCTTTAGCTCTTATTCATGGGAGGGTGGGTAGACATGCGCGCGTGCATGCGTTCGCTGGTGTTTGTGTGTGCGGTTTTTTGTGTTTGTGCGTGTGGAGGGGACCCTACAGAGTACTGTAGTGCATGATATTATATGAAATTATTATTGGATGGTGTTGTAGAGGTGATATTTGCGTCCACTGTACCCTGTTTCTAGGCGACAAACTTGGCTCTGTAACAAGCGGGGTTGCCATCTTTCGGGCCGTGGTGTCGCCACATATCCAGTGCCACACACATCAAACATGGTTGTCCAGTTTGTCTCCATAGTGTAGATTACGGTCCTGGTGCCATGGGCTCTGGAACTGCGGAAAAGTGCGGGCGGCAAGGTCCCGAAAACGGCGTTTGCGTCACAATGCTTCTAGTTCTTTAGCTCTTATTCATGGGAGGGTGGGTAGACATGCGCGCGTGCATGCGTTCGCTGGTGTTTGTGTGTGCGGTTTTTTGTGTTTGTGCGTGTGGAGGGGACCCTACAGAGTACTGTAGTGCATGATATTATATGAAATTATTATTGGATGGTGTTGTAGAGGTGATATTTGCGTCCACTGTACCCTGTTTCTAGGCGACAAACTTGGCTCTGTAACAAGCGGGGTTGCCATCTTTCGGGCCGTGGTGTCGCCACATATCCAGTGCCACACACATCAAACATGGTTGTCCAGTTTGTCTGCATAGTGTAGATAGGGTCCTGGTGCCCTGGGCTCTGGAAGTGCGGAAAAGTGCGGGCGGCAAGGTCCCGCAAACGGCGCTTGCGTCACAATGCTTCTAGTTCTTTAGCTCTTATTCATGGTAGTGTGGGTATACATGCGCGCGTGCGTGCGTTCGCTGGTGTTTGTGTGTGCGGTTTCTTGTATTTGTGCGTGTGGAGGGGACCCCGCAAAGTACTGTGGTGCATGATAATATATGAAATTATTATTGGATGGTATTGTAGGGGAGATTTTTGCGTACACTGTACCCTGTTTCTAGGCGACAAACTTGGCTCTGTACAAGCGGGATTGCCATCTTCCGGGCCGTGGTGTCGCCACAATCCAGTGCCACATACATCAAACATGGTTGTCCAGTTTGTCTGCATACGTGTAATACGGTCCTGGTGCCCTGGGCTCTGGAACTGCGGAAAAGTGCGGGCGGCAAGATCCCGAAAACGGCGTTTGCGTCACAATGCTTTCAGTTCTTTAGCTCTTATTCATGGGAGGGTGGGTATACATGCGCGCATGCGTGCGTTCATGGTGTTTGTGTGTGTGGTTTTTTGTATTTGTGCGTGTGGAGGGGACCCGCAGATTACTGTGGTGCATGATATATATGAAATTATTATTGGATGGATTGTAGGGGAGATTTTTGCGTACACTGTACCCTGTTTGTAGGCGACAAACTTGGCTCTGTACAAGCGGGTTGCCATCTTGCGGGCCGTGGTGTCGCCACAATTCCAGTGCCACACACATCAAAATGGTTGTCCAGTTTGTCTGCATAGTGAGAATAGGGGGTTGGTGCCGTGGGCTCTGGAACTGCGGAAAAGTGCGGGCGGCAAGGTCCTGAAAACGGCGTTTGCGTCACAATGCTTTAGTTCTTTAGCTCTTATTCATGGGAGGGTGGGTATACAGTGCGCGTGCGTGCGATCGCTGGTGTTTGTGTGTGCGGTTTTTTGTTTTTGTGCGTGTGGAGGGGACCCACACATTACTCTGGTGCAAGATATTATAAAATTATTATTGGATGGTGTTGTAGGGATGATTTTTGCGTACACTGTACACTGTTTGTAGGCGACAAACTTGGCTCTGTACAAGCGGGGTTGCCATCTTCGGGCAGTGGTGTCGCCACAATTGCAGTGCCACACACATCCAAAATGGATTTACAGTTTATCTGCATAGTGTAGAATAGGGTCCTGCTGCCTGGGCTCTGGAACTGCGGAAAAGTGCGGGCGGCAAGGTCCGAAAACGGCGTTTGCGTCACAATGCTTCTAGTTCTTTAGCTCTTATTCATGGGAGGATGGGTATGCATGCGCGCGTGCGTGCGTTCACTTGTGTTTGTGTGTGCGGTTTTTTGATTTTGTGCGTGTGGAGGGGACCCTGCAGATTACATGGTGCATGATAATATATGAAATTATTATTGGATGGTGTAGTTGTGATATTTACGTACATTCTACCCTTTTTCTAGGCGACAAACTTGGCTTTGTACGAGCGGGGTTGCCATCTTCCGGGCCGTGGTGTCGCCACATTTCCAGTGCCACATTAATCCAAAAGGGTTGTCCAGTTTATCTGCATAGTGTAGAATACGGTCGTTTTGCCTTGGGCTCTGGAACTGCGGAAAAGTGCGGGCGGCAAGTTCCCCAAAACGGCGTTTGCGTCACAATGCTTCTAGTTCTTTACCTCTTAATCATGGGAGGGATGGGTATACATGGCGCGTGCATCGTTCGCTGGTGTTTGTGTGTGCGGTTTTTTGTGTTTTGTGCGTGTGGAGGGGACCCGGCAGATTACTATGGTGCATGATATTATATGAAATTATTATTGGAATGGTGTTGTGGGAGATTTTTGCGCACACTGTACCCTGTTTCTAGGCGACAAACTTGGCTTGTACATGCGGGGTTACCATCTTCCGGGCCGTGGTGTCGCCAGAATTCCAGTGCCACACACATCCAAAATGTTGTCCAGTTTGTCTGCATACCGTAGAATACGGTCTTGGTGCCGTGGGCTCTGGAACTGCGGAAAAGTGCGGGCGGCAAGGTCCCGAAAACGGCGTTTGCGTCACAATCTTCTTGTTCTTTAGCTCTTATTCATGGGAGGGTGGGTATACATGCGCGCGTGCGTGCGTTCGCTGGTGTTTGTGTGTACGGTTTTTTGTGTTTGTGCGTGTGGAGGGGACCCCACAGATTGCTGTGGTGCATGACATTATATGAAATTATTATTGGATGGTGTTGTAGGGGTGATTTTTTTGTACACTGTACCCATGTTTCTGTGCGACAAACTTGGCTCTGTACAAGCGGGGTTGCCATCTTCCGGGCCGTAGTTTCGCCACAATTCCAGTGCCACACACATCCCAAGTGGTTGTCCAGTTTGTCCTGCGTAGTGTAGAATAGGCTCTGTGCGCCCTTGGAATCTCACAATGCGGAAAAGTGCGGGCGGGCATGGGGGTCGCGGAAAACGGTGTATTCACGTCATCAATGCTGTCTAGTTTCTTTATCTCTGTAGATGTCTGATAATGGGAGTGGGGGAGGCCGACGGTTTCGCAGCGCTGTTGCTGTGCGTTCGTGGGTGTTTGTGTGTGCGGTTTCTTGTGTTTGTGCGTGTGGAGGGGACCCCACACATTACTGTGGTGATGATATTACATGAAATTATTATTGGATGGTGTTGTAGGGGTGATTTTTGCGTACACTGTACCCTATTTGTGTGCGACAAACTTTGCTCTGTACAAGCGGGGTTGCCATCTTTCGGGCCGTGGTTTCGCCACAATTCCAGTGCCACACACATCCCAAGTGGTTGTCCAGTTTATCTGCGTAGTGTAGAATACGGTCCTGGTGCCCTGGGCTCTGGAACTGCGGAAAAGTGCGGGCGGCAAGGTCCCGAAAACGGCGCTTGCGTCACAATGCTTCTAGTTCTTTAGCTCTTATTCATGGGAGGGTTGGTATGCATGTGCGCATGCGTGCGATCGCTGATGTTTGTGTGTGCGGTGTTTTGTGTTTGTGCGTGTGGAGGGGACCCGGCAGATTACTATGGTGCATGATATTATATGAAATTATTATTGGATGATGTTGTAGGGGTTATTTTTGCGTACACTGTACCGTGTTTCTAGGCGACAAACTTGGCTCTGTACAAGCGGGGTTGCCATCTTCCGGGCCATGGTGTCGCCACAATTCCAGTGCCACACACATCCAAAATGGTTGTCCAGTTTATCTGCATAGTGTAGAATACGGTCCTGGTGCCCTGGGCTCTGGAACTTCGGAAAAGTGCAGGTGGCAAGGTCCTGAAAACGGCGTTTGCGTCGCAATGCTTCTAGTTCTTTAGCTCTTATTCATGGGAGGGTTGCCATACATGCGCGCGTGCGTGCGTTCGCTGGTGTTTGTGTGTGCGGTTTTTTGTATTTGTGCCTGTGGAAGGGAACCCACAGAGTACTGTAGTGCATGATATTATATGAAATTATTATTAGATAGTGTTGTAGGGGTGATTTTTTCGTGCTCTTTACACTGTTTCTAGGCGACAAATATGGCTCTGTACAAGCGGGGTTGCCATCTTCCGGGCCGTGGTGTCGCCACAATTCCAGTGCCACACACCTCCAAAATGGTTGTCCAGTTTCTCTGCATAATGTAGAATATGGTCCTGGTGCTTTGGGCTCTGGAACTGCGGAAAGGTGCGGGCTGCAAGGTCCCGAAAACGGCGTTTGCGTCACAATGCTTTTTTAGTTCTTTAGCTCTTATTCATGGGAGGGTGGGTATACATGCACACGTGTGTGCGTTCAATGGTGTTTGTGTGTGCAGTTTTTTGTGTTTGTACGTGTGAAAGGGACCCCACAGATTGCTGTGGTGCATGATATTATATGAATCTATTATTGGATGGTGTTGTAGGGGAGATTTTTGCGTACGCTGTACCCTGTTTCTAGGCGACAAACTTGGCTCTGTACCAGCAGGGTTGCCATATTCCGGGCCGTGGTGTCGCCATAATTCCAGTGCCACACACATCAAACATGGTTCTCCAGTTTGTCTGCATAGTGTAGAATACGGTCGTTGTTCCCTGGACTCTGGAAGTGCTGAAAAGTGCGGGCGGCAAGGTCCCGAAAACGGCGTTTGCATCACCATGCTTCTAGTTCTTTAGCTCTTATTCATGGAAGGGTGGGTATACATGCGCGCATGCATGCGTTCGCTGGTGTTTGTGTGTGGGTTTTTTGTGTTTGTGCGTTTGGAGGGGACCCGGCAGATTACTGTGGTGCATGATATTATAAGAAATTATTATTGGATGGTGTTTTAGGGGTGATTTTTGCGTACACTGTGCCCTGTTTCTAGGGGAAAAACTTGGCTCTGTACAAGCGGGGTTGCCATCTTCCGGGCTGTGGTGTTGCCACAATTCCAGTGCCACATACATCCAAAATGGTTGTCCAGTTTGTCTGCATAGTGTAGAATACGGTCCTGCTGCCCTGGGCTCTGGAAGTGCGGGAAAGTTCGGGCGGCAAGGTCCCGAAAACGGTGTTTGCGTCACAATGTTTCAAGTTCTTTAGCTCTTATTCATGGAAGGGTGGGTATACATGCGCGCGTGCGTGCGTTCCCTTGTGTTTGTATGTGCGGTTTTTTGATTTTGTGCGTGTGGAAGGGACCCCAGAGATTACTGTGGTGCATAATATTATATGAAATTATTATTGGATGGTGTTGTAGGGGTGATTTTTGCGTACACTGTACCCTGTTTCTAGGCGACAAACTTGGCTCTGTAAAGGAGGGGTTGCCATCTTCCGGGCGGTAGTTACGCCACAATTCATGTGCCACACACATCCAAAATTGTTGTCCAGTTTGTCTGCATAGTGTAGAATACGGTCCTGGTGCCCTGGAATCTCCAAGTGCGGAAAAGTGCGGGGGGCAAGGTCCCTAATACGGCGTTTGCGTCACAATGCTTTCAGTTCTTTAGCTCTTCGAGGGCTGACTGCTAGAACTTCGTAACTTGAATTTTGCACTTTCGGAGAAAACGCGAAGAGAAAGTTCAAGCAGCTATATTTATGTTTCTTATGAGCGGAATGCTTTGGAAATTCACTATGTTCATTGTAAACATATGGTGTGAAGGTGATGTAAATATGTAAAGGATACAACAATGACTACATTCATTTTTTATTTAATGTGTAGTACCAACTGAAATAAGGGATTTTAGCTGCATTTTGACCCACTTTTCTGTCCATGTTTGTACTGCTAGAAGTTAGTAACAACTGTTACTGGGATCTAGCCCACCCCGTAAGTGTACAGGGTGGTTGCACTGTGGCTGCTATAAGTACTCAACTTGGATTGCTGAATTCTAGCACGCACTATTCCCCCCTATTGCTGTCCAATCCTGGGAGCTATCAGTCTTTATCTCAAAATAATTACCTCTAGCAGGTTCTCTAATGGCATGGGTCTCTTTCAACATACTGCCGAAACTCCTCATCTCGAATTAAGAAGTTTTATTAAGCTTCCTTCTGAGATAAATGGAGTATGTTTCTAGTGATAAAACTATGTATTTGCACTTAAGTGTTTTTAGTTGAAAGTATTCCTTCAACTTAGTAGACAGGAAGACATAGAAAACAAAGTAAGTGTGCCTTTCCCATGAGGAGAAACATTGATCAATCAAACATTGCAAATAAAACTATGTACAAATACTAAAAAGAACATAAAAACTGTACATAACAACTGTTCTTCTCTGTTCTTTTCGCCACTGACGAAGAATATTTTGTTGAGATATAGCCATCCAAGATAAGAGTTATTCCAACAGTGAAATCCACATACCACAACGGTATTCCGATGTCACAAATGCCATCTCCACAATTCAGAACGTGTACAGTTTCAAGCTTTCCTTTCATGAATAATCTAAATCAGTTCTAGCACAGCACACTGTTTGTGATAACCATTGTTCTCTAATCAGTTCTAGCACAGCATACTGTTTGTGATAACCATTGTTCTCTGCAGCTAAACAGTAACGACTGTTAACACACACAACCCCCTCCCCATCCCACCCTCCCCACACAGCCTTGCAGCCAATTCTAGTCTGTCTCCTCCCCACTGTCACAGTCGTTCACATCCAGCTCCTCCAGACGGTCCACCTGGCTGACCAAGGTCGGCAGGTTGTTGTAGAAGGGGTGGTGCTCCTCTGGAATCACACCTGAGTGACACAGGGAAAGTAGGTCTCGCTTCTTGGCCTCTGAAATGGGCAGCTTGCCCTGGTAACGAGGCTTGATGATCTGCCCCAGAGATGGCTGCCTCCTCCTTGCTGAGGGTGTTGAGAGACAGAGCTGGTGGTAATCACTGTCATCAAAGTCATACTTGAAGAACATGGTGTCTTGGCCTTTGCTAAAGAGGATCACCTTCATCTTCAGCCAGCTCACTCGCTTGCTGTGCCTGTCCACCTTGGTGTTGCGGATGACCTGTGATGCCAGGTGCTTGAAGTCAAGGATCTGACTGAACTGAATGGGGACGACAGTGTAGGGGTTGTGCCTCCTCGCCATGCGGAAAATAGTGTCCCAGCCACTGGGAGTGTACACAGGGCTTGCTTTTTGTGCAAATGCAATTGCTGAGTGCATAGAATCACATTCCATCTGCGTATGGCCGGTCTCCAGGTACTTGTGGGTGACTGAAGTGATAGTGGGAACTTGCTCGAGGGCATACAGGATGGCTACTGCTAAGTACTGATTGCGATTTTGTCCTCCACAGCAGTCTGAATAGAGCACAACCTCTTTCACTGACACTGGAAGGGACTGGAAGTAGAGAAGAAGGCAAGAGGCAATTTCCACTGAGCCCCTCTTTCCATTTGTCTCATCCCAAACATAGCAGGTTGCCTTTCCATCTGCCAGAGAATACACCGTGAAATTGTACACAGAGAGCTTGCGCTTGTAGTACAATTGACTCACAAGGCCGCATGGGGTTGGTAGAACAGCCTGAAGGTCAAGGGTAACAACATGGATGGACGAATCTTGTTTGGCCAGCTCCTTGTCTTTTGCCTCCTCCTCTCTTGCTCTTAGTTTCATTTGGGTGTACCTCTGGTATTCCTTTTCCTCATCTTCTGTTACGCCTTCTTTAAGTTTTGCCGCATAGTTCACACACACTAGGCACTGATCTTTCTTTGGTTTGTGGAAGGACAAATTGAAATCTGAATTGAATACATCTCTGTATTTACGACAAGACACTGGAGTGTTTCCCTCAGCCTGGCATTTCTCCTTGTACAGATGGTACATCTTGGTGACGGTGAGAGCAGGGTCAAGGTACTGTCTCCTGGTGTCCTTTCTGGTGTAGTGACTCTCAACACAGGGGAAGGATCGGATGTGCTCTCGTACGTCTTCCACCGCGGCTGTCTGTGTCCTGTTGTGAGCTGGGTGTTTTCCTCGTCCATCACCCCCTGTAAAGGTGCCCATGTCGCTGTTGGCCATGGCATGGTTGACATAGCCCTCTCCAACATCCAGGGTCGCAAGAAAAAGCTTCTTGCACACCCTGATCCTGCTGCCATTGATGGTGAAGTGAAAGGCTCTGGCTACGCTGCGTTTCTTGGGTAATGGGCACTTGTCCTTGCCGAGTATGGTCTTGCTCTCTTGTTCAGTAATATTTGAGCATACAAACTGCTTTTGTCTGTCATAGGATGGCAAGGCCATAGAAAACGTCGAAAATTGCCTGGCGGTCATCATTTTCAATTTTTTTACAATCAAACCTGCATTTGGTGCTGTCAACAGAGCGTATTTCCTTTTGCTGAATGGTTTTTCCTGACTGAGCTACATGTTCTTTACCTTGCAGCTTCAGAGCCTTTCTAACGTTCTTTTTCCACGTTTGTGGGTTGGCAGAACGTTTCCTTGACAGTTTCTTTTTTGGTGGGGTGTTGTAGAGGCCCTGCTTTCTTGGGGTGGAATGCTGCTGAGGAGACCCTGGAGATGCATGGCTTGCTGAAGTGTCAGGGAAGGTGTCATTCTGTGTCACACCACTTGAGTCATAGCTGGACTGCTCTGTGGGCTGCAGAATGAACATGCAGGCATGATAGTGTTGAGGGTCGCATTGAAACAGGGCAAGACTGATATTGGGTTTTGTCAATTCTCCTGCGTCCTTGTTTATCGACTCCACATTGAGTGTAGACCCCCGGCTTGTGAAGATCTCCACATGCCTTTTGGTCCATTCTGCCAGGACCAGTGGCAAGAGATCGGCAATGCTTGTGGACCATCTGCCTTCAGTCCGGAGATCCTCGATGGCATCGATGTAGGCAGTGTTGTCCATGCCACGTGCCTCAGCCCCCAGAAATGGCATGAACAGCTGCCTCTCTGTCATGAGAAGATCACACAGCTTGGCCCGTAGTTCACTCGCTGTTACGCCTTTGATGTGTGTCACTGCGGCTTCAAAAAAGCAATTGCCATCAGCTTTGATCGGAACGCGAACGTATCCATTTGATCCAAGGAGGTTGTCAAGTGAGGTTTGGTGGACCAATGTCTCTTTTTGACGCTTTTTAGCCTCTTCCAAGCTCGCACGTTTTGCTGCATCTAGTGCATTGTCAGCTGATTGTTTCACTTTATTAATAAGCGGCTCATCATCACTTAAACACTCAGTCCTGTATTTGCGTCTGAGAGCAGACAACGGCTCGTCCTCCTCCTCCTCGTCCTCACTGGGGAGCACTGCCTCCTCCGGCTGATAGTCAGCTCCTTCCGCCATTGACACCGCGGCTGTAAACAACAACACAGTTGCATCAGCTAATGAACATATTACTTAAATGATAAAACTATCTCTATTACTTAAACAATAAAACTCTCTCTCTCTCTCTCTTCTCTCTCTCTCTCTCTCTCTCTCTCTCTCTCTCTCTCTCTCTCTCTCTCTCTCTCTCTCTCTCTCTCTCTCTCTCTCTCTCTCTCTCTCTCCTCACACACACCACACACACACACACACACACACACACACACACACACACACACACACACACACACACACACAAAAACACACACACACACACACACACACACACACACACACACACACACACACATGCGTAACTTATATAACATCGCTTGTATTACACACACACACACACATACACACACACACACGCGCGCGCGCACAAACGCATGCACACACGCGCGCGCGCGCGCGCGCGTAACTTTTATAACGTCGCTTGTATTACAAACGAACACATACATGCACAGAGATAAGATTATTGAGAGAGAGAGAGAGAGAGAGAGAGAGAGAGAGAGAGAGAGAGAGAGAGAGAGAGAGAGAGAGAGAGAGAGAGAGGAGAGAGAGAGAGAGAGAGAGAGAGGAGAGAGAGAGGAGAGAGAGAGACTTGACTTCACTTGACTTCACTTGACTTGACTTGACTTATTCTTTTATATCGAGGGTAATGGAATAAGCACTTATGTGCTTTTTACATCAAGTCTCCGTGTGCATGCAGTTTTGTAAATGTCATCTGTTCCCACCGGCCTACGATGGCCTACTCTTACGAAAAGCGGAACAGGATTTAACATGTGCGCAGTATGTTCTGCGCGCGTCCGCACACGGGGCCTTGGTTTAAAATCTCATCCGAATGACTTTTGGGGAGAGTGGAGTCAGCACTGATGTTAACTCCAGGAGAAAAATCTCCTTGACCGGATTCGAACCCGGGTCGTCAAATTGCCAGCGAAATGTTCTGACCACTAGAGTATCCGTCCCCAGAGAGAGAGAGAGAGAGAGAGAGAGAGAGAGAGAGAGAGGAGAGAGAGAGAGAGAGAGAGAGAGAGAGAGAGAGAGAGAGAGAGAGAGAGAGAGAGAGAGAGAGAGAGAATTTGACAGAAAAATAAAACATCATTACCTTTTGAGATAAATGCGATGAAAAATGGCTGGAAAATCCAACTGGGAAAGTGTGTTGCTTCTTCAATTGAAAATCGCAAAGTGGGAAGAACAAAGGCTGGATAATTCGACTGAGAAAATGTGTTGCTTCTTCAAATGAAACTGGCGAAATGGGAAGAAAACTGCTGTGTCCAGAAAATCGTCCCTAGTAGTGGGAACCAAATTAAGGAGCCGTTCCCACGCTGGAAATGCTGATAGTACCAACCGGACAGGTGCCAGATGCACATCTCTCAACACCAAGTTTACACTAGCAGACCGCCGACGCTACCTGCTACAAGTCGGTATCTTGCACTTGCTATGTTTTGACCTGTGGGAAGAGATGAGTCATCAACAAAAATTGTGTGCTATAACTCCGTAACTTCAGAATCTGAGTTCTAGCAGTACTCTGCCAGGCAAATGCGTGCTTTTCTATCACTGCTATAAGTCATGATAGCAAGATACGTACATTTAGCACCCACACTTGTCTGTTGCCCGGTAAACACAAGCGAGCTATAAGTCCGGAACTTTACTTAAGTAATTTTTGCTGTCAAAAGAACCAGGGATATAAGATAATTGATTTAGGTTTTAATTACTAACTCAATCAATTTTACTAAAAACGAAAATCTGACATCGCCATCGGAAAGAGGGAGTCGAAATCTATCAGAAGAGTATAAAATCTCAAAATTGAAAAAAATCGAGTTACTGACTTCTAGCAGTCAGCCCTCGTCTTATTCATGGGAGGTTGGGTATACATGCGCGCGTGCATGCGTTCGCTGGTGTTTGTGTGTGCGGTTTTTTGTTTTTGTGCGTGTGGAGGGGACCCCGCAGAGTACTGTGGTGCATGATGTTATATGAAATTATTATTGGATGGTGTTGTAGGAGCGATTTTTGCGTACACTGTACCCTGTTTCTAGGCGACAAACTTGGCTCTGTACAAGCGGGGTTGCCATCTTCCGGGCCGTGGTGTCGGTACAATTCCAGTGCCACATACATCAAAACTGGTTGTCCAGTTTGTCTGCATAGTGTAGAATACGGTCCTGGTGCCCTGGGCTCTGGAACTGCGGAAAAGTGCGGGCGGCAAGGTCCCGAAAACGGCGTTTGCGTCACAATGCTTCTAGTTCTTTAGCTCTTATTCATGGGAGGGTGAGTATACATGCGCGCGTGCGTGCGTTCAATGGTGTTTGTGTGTGCGGTTTTTTGTTTTTGTGCGTGTGGAGGGGACCCCACAGATTACTGTGGTGCATGATATTATATGAAATTATTATTGGATGGTGTTGTAGGGGTGATTTTTGCGTTGTCTGTACCCTGTTTCTGTGCGACAAACTTGGCTCTGTACAAGCGGGGTTGCCATCTTCCGGGCCGTGGTGTCGCCACAATTCCAGTGCCACACACATCAAACATGGTTGTCCAGTTTGTCTGCATAGTGTAGAATAGGGTCCTGCTGCCCTGGGCTCTGGAACTGCGGAAAAGTGCGGGCAGCAAGGTCTTGAAAAGGCGTTTGCGTCACAATGCTTCTAGTTCTTTAGCTCTTATTCATGGGAGGGTGGGTATGCATGCCTGCGTGTGTGCGTTCGCTGGTGTTTGTGTGTGCGGTTTCTTGTGTTTGTGCGTGTGGAGGGGACCCCACAGATTAGTGTGGTGCATGATATTGTATGATATTATTATTGGATGATGTTGTAGGGTACATTTTTTTTGTACACTGTACCATGTTTCTGTGCAACAAACTTGGCTATGTACAAGCGGGCTTGCCATCTTCCGGGCTGATTGTCACCAGTATTCCAGTGCCACACACATCCAAAATGGTTGTTCAGTTTGTCTGCATAGAGTAGAATACGGTCGTTTTGCCTTGGGTTCTGGAACTGCGGAAAAGTGCGGGCGGCAAGGTCCCCAAAACGACGTTTCCGTCACAAAGCTTCTTTAGCTGCGTATTCATGGGAGGGTGGATATGCATGCGCGCGTGCGTGCGTTCGCTGGTGTTTGTGTTTGCGGTTTTTTGTGTTTGTACGTGTGGAGGGGACCCTGCAGATTGCTGTGGTGCATGATATGGTATGATATTATTATTGGTTGCGTGTTGGAGGGGTCATTTTGGGGTACATTGTACCATGTTTCTATGCGACAAACTTGGCTATGTACACGCGGGGTTGCCACCTTCTGGGCTGTGGTGTCGCCACAATTCCATTGCCACCCACATCAAAAATGGTTGTCAAGTTTTTCTGCATAGAGTAGAATACGGTCGTGCTGCCCTGGGCTCTGGAACTGCGGAAAAGTGCGGGCGGCAAGGTCCCGAAAACGGCGTTTGCGTCACAATGCTTCTTTAGCTGCTTATTCATTTGAGGGTGGGTATGCATGCGCGCGTGAGTGCGTTCGCTGGTGTTTGTGTGTGCGGTTTTTTGAGTTTGTGCGTGTGGAGTGGACCCTGCAGATTGCTGTGGTGCATGATATTGTATGATATTCTTATTGGATGCATGTTGGAGGGGTCATTTTGGGGTACACTGTACCATGTTTCTATGCGACAAACTTGGCTATGTACACGCGGGGTTGCCATCCTCGGGGCTGTGGTGTCGCCACAATTCCAGTGCCACACACATCAAAAATGGTTGTCAAGTTTGTCTGCATAGAGTAGAATACGGCCATGGTGCCCTGGGCTCTGTAACTGCGGAAAAGTTTTGGTGTCAGGGGCCCGAAACCTGCGGTTTCGTCACATCTTTGTTAATGCTTCTTTAGCTTATTCCTTGGAGGGTGTGTATGCATGCGCGCGTGCGTGCGTTCGCTGGTGTTTGTGTGTTTGTTTGTTTTCGCGTCTTGTGGAGACCCTGCATTTTTCTGTTGTGCATCATATTGTAATAAATTATTATTGGATTGCAGTTGTAGGGGTCATCATTGCCTGCACTGTACCATGCTTCTTTCCGACAAACTTTGGCCCTTGAGAGCTGGAATGCCATCTTCCGGGCATCGGCGTCGCCACAATTCCAGTGCCACACACATCGAAAATGGTTGGGGAGGTTGTATGCATACGGTAGGGCACGGTCTTTGTGCCGTAGGCTCTGTAACTGTGCAAAAGTGCGTGTGCCAAGGGCCCGAAACCCGCTTTTTCGTCAGATCTTTTGCGCCTTTTTCAGCTTATCCATACGGGGGTAGGTATGCGTGTGCGCGTGCACGCGCTCGCAGGATTTTGCAGGTGCGTTTGTTTGTGTGCGCGCGTGTAGTGGAGACCCTGCACTTGTCTGTTGTGCATCATATTCTATGAAATTATTATTGGATGGCAGTTGTAGGGGTCATCAATGCCTACACTGTACCATGCTTCTTTCCGACCAACTTGGCCCCGTGAGAGCTGGGTTGACCTCTTCGGGGCAGCGGTGTCGCCACAATTCCAGTGCCACACACATCGGAAATGGTTGGGGATATTGTATGCATACAGTAGGGCACGGGCTTCGTGCCGTGGGCTCTTTCACTCTCTCACTCAATCCCATGTCCCAAAGGACGTAGGGGGGACATGAGAAAAGACTCAACAGAGATCTTTTTCCATGCTTCACGATCCTGTGTGGCTAGTAGGAGGTGTTGCAGGGGTTGGGCGGTCCAGTCTTTGATGTTGTCAACCCATGATTTCTTTTGGCGGCCTCTTCTTCTCTTGCCCTCGACTGTTCCTTGCAGGATGGTTTTTGCTAGGGTGTTGTGTCTTGTGGTGTGACCAAACCACATCAGCTTTCTCCTCTTTATGGTGGAGAGCAAAGGCTCTAGGGGGCCCACACGCTTTTTGATTTCTTCTTTCACATAGTTATTGGTCTTGTGTTCTTTGTATGATATTTTGAGGAGTCTTCTGTGGCACTTGTTCTCGAATGCTTGGATTCTCCTCTCTAACTCTGCTGTCAGAGTCCATGATTCACAGCCATATAGGAGGATAGATATCACGAGTGATTTGTAAAGGTGGTATTTGGTGCAGAAGCTGATGTTGTTGCTTCTGATGATCTTCTCGAGTCTGACTAGAGCAGATGTTGCTGTTGCAATGCGAGCTTTCACTTCATTGTTTGATGTGCCATCTTTTGTTAGGATGGAGCCTAAGTATTTGAATTGGCTCACCTCTTCTAGTGTTTCTCCATTCATCTTTATTTCCGTGATGTCATTACTCGCGCTGTTGACCATGATCTTTGATTTCTCTGTACTGACCTCCATGCCGTATGCGCTCGCTCGATCTGTTAAATTGTCTGTGAGGATTTGCAGTTCTTGTTTGCTGCTGCCCATGAGGTCAATGTCATCTGCAAATCTGAGGTTGCAAAGGGGTCTTCCACCAATGGAGATGGAAGTGTGGTGGTTTTGCAGTGTCTCTGTCATGATGTTTTCGAGGAAGAGGTTGAAGAGTGCAGGTGAGAGAAGGCAGCCCTGGCGAACCCCAACCGTGGTCTTGAAGAACTCGCCCACGTGATTGTTCATGAAAACTGCACTTTTTGCGTTCTCGTACAGAGCCTTGATGACTTCAATTAGGCAGCTGTCAATGTTGAAGTGCCTGAGTACTTGCCAGAGGCCGTCATGCCATACCCTGTCAAAGGCCTTTTTGAAGTCTATGAAGTTATGGTACAAGTCTTTTTGGTGTTGGAGATGCTTCTCTATCAGAATTCTTAGATTGAAAATTTGTTCCATTGTGCTGCGTTTTGGTCTAAAGCCCGCTTGTTCTTCTGCCAAGAGTTTTTCCGCTTGGTTTTTCAGTCTGTTGAGGACTACCTGCAGCATGATCTTGCTAGGATGACTTATGAGACTGATGGTTCTGTAGTTCTGGCATTTCTTGAGGTTTCCTTTCTTTGGCAGGGGTATTACAAGAGACTGTGTCCATTCTTTTGGCCATTCTTTGGTGTCGTGGATCTTCTGACAAAGTTCTGTGAATCGCCTTGCTGTTTCATTCCCTCCATTTTTTATGAGTTCAGCTGGGATGTTATCATTCCAGGGGACTTCCCCTTCTTCAATTGTTTAATAGCTGCATCTACTTCACACCTTAGTATTGGTGCGTCTTTATCTTGGTGTTCAGGGGGTTTGTCAGAAACTATGTTGGTATCTGGGCGTAGTGGGTAGTTGTACAATCCCCCACAGTATTCTGTCCAGCGTTGGAGGATGGCATTGTTTTCCGTTAAAAGATTTCCTTCTTTGTCTTCAATAACAGAGGCTTTAGGCTGTGTGGTTTTCGTTAGTGCTTTCAAAGTGTCGTAAGCTGTTTTGCTGTTTCCCTTGGTCATTCCAGCTTCGATGTTGTTGCATTGTTCTTCTATCCACCCTTCTTTGGCTTCTCTCATCTTTTTCCTCACTTCTCTGTGGCTATCCATGTACTTGTTGTAAGCTTCTTGACTTGTGAACTTTTGTTTCTTAAGTTCTCTTCTTTTGTCGCAGAGGTCAAGAACCTCATTTGTCACCCAGGGTTGTTTCTTTGTTCTGCTTCTTCCTAATGTTTCTTCTGCTGCTGTCGTTAGCACTTCTTTGATGTTGTTGGCCAATGTGTCCACATCATTGTCGATGGCTGTGAGTGCGGCGAACTTTCCTCCTATGTTGGCTTGGAAGATCTCAACCACCGTTGGGTCTTTGAGTTTTTCCAGGTCGAATCTTATGCGTGGGCTTTTTGGCTGTTGTTTTGCTTTCAGTTTCAGCCTGATGGTGGTAAGTACAAGGTCGTGGTCACTGCCAATGTCAGCTCCTGGGAATGTTCTTGTGTTTGCCTTGTTTATGCTGGATTTGAATCTTTGGGGTGACAGAATGTAATCAATTTGATTATGAATCAGACCATTTGGTGAGTGCCAGGTTGATGTTCTGGATGGCTTGTGAGGGTGGAGTGTGTTAGCCAAAGTCAGTTTGTGCTTCTTTGCGAATTCCAGCAGCCGCTGTCCTCTGTCATTTGTTTCTCCCAGTCCAAATCGTCCTCTGGTTCCTGCCCAGGTGTCATAGGCAAAGGGGTGTATGGGGTGCTTAAGGAGAGGTGGTACCTTTGTAAACCTGGCAGTACCATCCTTCGGGATGGACGGGAGCACTGGTCCTCACTTGGCACTCAACTCTCACTTCTGGGTCCGGGTCCTTAACCCACCCACACCCCGGTAACCGCTTCTACTGGCGGGCGAAACGTTGTGAGGGGCTGGTGCATTCTTACCCACCAGTAGGAGTCTTGGAGAGGAGATGGGCGCCACCAAGCTTCCTCAAGCCCACTGCAAGGACATGATGAGAAAAACAAAACAGAAAGACATGCCGGATCGGTCGAGGCCCGGATCAACAACGACCGCGCTACCCACTGCAAGCCTCCGGGGTGGGAGTGACAAGTGTGCTACTGGGGCAGAACCAACTCTAAAGCTTCCAGCTAAAGGGGCAACCATTGGTACATGGAATGTAAGGACTCAGTACCAAACAGGAAGAGTACAGGAACTTACACATGAATTACAGAGGTATAAATGGGACATCATAGGGCTTGCGGAAGTCAGATGGATTGGCTTTGGAGAAACAACCACGCAAGACGGCCACAAAATATGGTACAGCGGAGAAGAGAAACTACTTCAACATGGAGTAGGCTTTATTGTCAGGAAAGAGATTGT
>CM060324.1:13102461-13112461 GCA_030674155.1 Stramonita haemastoma
GCTTGTGACATAAAAGTGGTATGAAATAAAAATAGAATTAATAAAATGAAAAATGGGCAAAATAGTGTGGATAGAGTATCAGACACCAAATCTAAAGTAATCTACATAGATTGAACCATGGCTAAACTGCCTGTTGGAGAAGACATTTTCTGTAAAGTTAACAATGGCTTTTATTTTACTTATACTTTGTGTTTTCTTTTTAAATCCAGTACCCTGCAACTCTTTTGGGTGATAAGCTGAACGTAAGTAAAAAAAATCTGGCATCGGAGTTAAAAAAACTATTAATCTTTTATTCAAAGAGAAGAGCAGCTTCGGGGGGTAACATGGTATGAGTGATACACGCCTGCGTTACCTAGCATGCAATCTATGGGATAATAAACCCCCCTCACCAAAAAGAGCCCACCCTGGAGAGGCATGGGCTTGACTGGCTCAAAACATAGTGCAGAAAAGTCAGGGTGAAAAAACAAAGACTCTGCCCAGGAGAGAAGAAACCTGGCGACCCCACCAAACTTTGACCAAGGTCAGTTACATAACGCTCCCCCCCCCCCCCCCCCCCCCCCCCCCCCCAGCCTCCATACAGAGAGAGAGAGAGAGAGAGAGAGAGAGAGAGAGAGAGAGAGAGAGAGAGAGAGAGAGAGAGAGAGAGAGAGAGAGAGAGAGAGAGAGAGCACTGCTCTCTAGTTAAAAATAGTACTACTTCCAGTTGATACAGATCATGACCTTTTCTCCAGGGCTAATAATTCACCACTGACCATCACCTGGACACGGGCCTTGCTCTGATCTGTCTGCTCATTCGTCACTTGTCCTCGCATTTACATCCAAGGGCTGTCCTCTTACCTAGACGTTAGAATACACGCTGTTCTCGTTCTGGTCTGTCTCCTGAATAGCTCCACACTCCTTCCTAGTCAGTCTCCTGTCTTGGCCGCATTCATAACTTTAAACTTATTTACAATGACGAAGGTTTTTCCGGATTCTCCACATTCCCTCTTGGGTAGAAGGGTACAGTCTGTGTTTGTTGTATCTATTGTTGTGTCTGTATGGTAATGACGGCAACAGACAATGAAAGGTGAAGGTGTTGCCTTCATGGGGTTATAAAAAATCAGCAGCCTGTAGATTTTGTTTCAGAATAATGGAATGTTTTGAATAAAAAAAAATTCACGGAGTTGATTTTACATCTGAAATGGCCAAGACTGTCATACAGGGAACAGTACAAGGAGGGAGATGAAGACTTGACTTACTTGACTTATGCCTGTGAATTCCCTTGGGAACAAAGGGCCGCAACAACACACCTCCAACGGACTCAGTTCAAGGAGATCCTCTTCAGCTCAGTCCACGTCATTCCGGCTGCCTTCGTCTCTGCGTCAATGCTTCTGCGCCAGGTCTGTTTTGGTCGACCTACTTTCCGCTTCCCTTGTGGGTTCCAGTCAAGGGCCTGCCTGGTGACATCTGAAGCAGGCTTGCGGAGTGTATGGCCGATCCATCCCCATTTCCTTTTCTTAATCTCACACTCGATTGGAGTGTGTCTGGTCCTGTCCCACAGTCCTTGACAGTTTGAGATGACTACTGGCCACCTGGTGCTGAGGATGTTCCTAAGACATCTGCTGGTGAATGTCTGGAGTTTGTGGGTGTTGGTCTTTGTTACCCGCCAGGTTTCTGAGCCATACAGTAGGACCGACTTGATGTTGGTGTTGAATATCCGGATCTTGTTGTGGAGTGAGAGGGCTGTTGATCTCCAGATTGGGCGAAGGGTGTTGAAGGCATGACGGGCTTTATTCACTCGGAATTTGATGTCTTCGTCTGTCCCCCCATCTTTACTGACGACACTGCCCAGGTAGGTAAATTTGTCAACTTCCTTGATGCTTTCTTGGTGAAGTCGCATTGGGTTTCTTGTTGTTCACCCTCATGACCTCCGTCTTCCTGATGATTTGGAAGCCTATCTTGAAGAGGCGGACAGAAAGAAAAAAAAACGATGGGAAGACAACATCAGAGAGTGGACTGACCTTGAGTAGAGCTACTTGCTGCGGAGAACTGAGGACCGGGAAGAGTGGAGGAAGCTGGTTGCAAAATCTTCAATGGTCCAATGGTCCACAAGATTACGGGATAGGTAAAGGTGAAGTTGAAAACCATAAGCGAGTGTTATGTTCAATACAAGAACTTGCAGTCATTACCAAAGAAAATCAAATGACATTAGCATGGCTTGTTACACATCAAGATTCAAGAGCTTTTCTGAAAACAATTTTCTGAAGAATGATAAAGGGACATAGACAAAGAAAATAGAAGAAAAAACAAACAAACAATCCCACTAGGAGTCAATCAATACCACTGATCGAACCCCCCTAGAAAGACAGATTGCAAGTCGCAGAAAGAAAATATACAAGTCCTCATGTTTCCCTTCTGCGAGGGGTCTTTGGACTAATTTGCTGGAAGATTACAAGCAACATAATTCCTTAGGTAAGTATCTAAGTATAATGGACGATATTGGGGACGGGATAGCTCAGTGGTCAGAGTGCTCACTTTCCCCCAGCAAGGTTAAGCAGCGTCGAGCGTGGTTACCAAGTGGATCGGTGACCATTTGTGCGCCTTGGCTTCAGTACAGTTCCCCCAGTTCACCCAGCTGTAAATGGGTACCTGTTCTCTTTAGGGTCAGGGAAGGTAAAGCAGCGAGGGAGAGGAGATGGGCGCCGCCCTCAACATGCTGGCCCCTAGAGAGCTGTCTCTGACGCCTCGCTCCCCTACGACCACAAAGGTGACGCTCCACCACATAATAAATCGGAGTGCACCAGAGGTCAATTTTTAGTTAATGACATGGTATTTATGTACAATAAAGTGGCATCAAATACAAAAAACAGAATGAAAACCGGACAATTCTGTGCAAAGTTATTACAAATTGAAATGATAGACTGCAGGATATGACAAAATAAGAAACCGGCAAGTGTTTTTTCATAACAGGTTGTCAGAATGAGGGCTTGGGTATTTTCAAAACAGGTTTAAAAGCAAAAGGAATAAAAATTATGCCTTGATATTTCATTACAAGGTAGATAAACCGATAAAGTTTAATAATCAATCAAAATATTAAAAATTGACAACTTCAACCCCACCTGCCTTTAATGGCTCCTAGCTCAAAATTGGGTAATGTGCTAAGCGACTCATTTCGTGGTGGAGCGTCACATTAATTTAATTTTTAAGGTTATGGGACACCTTTACCTTTACCCTTTACCTATTGTGCCTAAATACCACCATACATCCAACAGGAAATTGCAAGTAATATTTTGCAAATTCATGCCAGGAGAGATTGATTTAAAACCTGAGTTAGCCATTTAATCAAGGATTCTGCTTGCAAGTGTAATGCTGCTGTAGAGGATGCTGCCCACTATCTGATGCACTGCCCTCTTTTCCATCAGTGTCGTGTGCTCACTACAGATCTCTGACAAGCCTGATGATGTCCTATGTGATGCTTCAGCTTGGTTGTTTGGCAAACATGATACAACTCTACATAATAATATTGATAATAATATCTCCTGACCTTTTGTCTTGCTCTCCCATTCACTCTTGGACAAATTTCGTTTCTGTTTGAGTGAGGTTTTTGAAAGATGCTCGAGGTCCTCAAACCGGCTGGGTTTTTGCTCCATAATACTAACAGTAGGCCTAGCCTCACTCTGCTGTGAACTCATGGTTCCAGACCTGGTTCTGGCACCGGGCTGAAAGCCGGCATTTTCTGTTTGTCGATCTGAATAGCGATACAGAACCTGGCTGAAGTAGAGTCACTGATAGGACTCAGCCTTGTTAATATAAACTATCAGCAATACCAAAAAAAACGAATATAATGGAAGAAACTGACTGATAAATTGATGGTTCTTGTTGTTGTTGTTGTAGTTTAATTTAAAGTCTATTCACACTTGGTGATATTAGACTAAACAAACAAAGAACAAAACAAAAAACAAGCAAATAAAACGCTACCATAAAATATTTACAGAAGACTTGGAAATAATCCTAGCAACATCAAAAATCAACGGTTTTCGCGAAACTACATTCAATGGTTCCCTTGCAATTTCAATGCCATTTTCTTTATAAACTGAATTTAGAACTGAACATTGAAAAATAAGATGTTCACAAGATAATGGTTCAGAACAGGAGCAAGTTACATTTCAAGAATATTTGGTCTTCCAGGAGTTTAATCGCAACTTATAAATGATGTTAGAAATATGTCTTGGATAGCCTAGTATTTCAAATTTCCCATGGAAGTTAAACTTATGTACATGATTTTCCAATAATGAATTAATTTCACGACAATCATTTTTTAAGTTATGAACTGGACAATCTCTTTTTGAACCTTTTTTTTGCAAGATTATCTGCTATTTCATTCCAGTATATTCCGCAGTGTGAAGGAATCCAGCAAAAATTTATTCCTATAATTTTTGTCATGATACAATGTATCAAATATTTTATTTCAAATAATAAATCTGTCCTTACTTTTGAGCTCCAATCTTGTAAGCTATACAGTACAGACTTTGAGTCAACACAAAAAGCGAAGTGAGAAAATGCTAAATTACTATTATTTATAGTAATCAGAGCCATAAGTATGGCATAGAGCTCGGCGCTGAATATGGAGAAACCCTTCCCTAAACAGAATGATTTTTGTATCTTCAGAGCAGGAATAACGAAACCTGATGTTGCATTTAAGTCATAAACAGAACCATCTGTAAACACTTTTATATGATTTTGATAATTTGTTTCAAGATGTTGTTTTACATCAGAAGTCAACATATTAATATTGTCATCTTTTTTGAGCATGGTATAATCAATATCAAATTTAGCCTCTTTATGCTCCCACTGTGGTATCTTAGGAACTATTGGGACAATGGGTATTGATGAAATGTCAATATTACACTCTGACAGTAAATCGTCTATGTAATTATGAATTGGGCAAAGTGATGAAATATGTTGAGCCCTCTTAGGATAATCCTTGACTGAGTCAATGAGTACTTCTGTTTTTAATGAATTTGATACTGAAAGACTTCTTGTAACAAACTTAGCTACAGCTAAATGACGATGATCTGATAAAGAAAGTAAATTGACTTCTCTGTATGTATTCAGTGTATTTGTGTGTACAGGGACTCCAAGAGCTAGTTTAATCGATTTACTATCAATGCTTTGCAGCTTTTTCAATAAAGAAGGAGCAGCTGAATGCTAAACCTCCTGCCCATAAACCAACGTTGGTCTGACTAGACTAGTTGCTAAGTGAAGGAGAGTCTTTGTGTCCTGACCCCATGGCTGAACAGTAATAATTTTGAGAAGGTTTAAACGTTTCCTTGCTTTGTTTACAAGACTCTCAATATGGAATCTCCAATTTAATTTGGGGTTTAAATGAACACCCAGAAATTTAACATTTTGAGAATATTTTAAGGTTTCCCCATTTATATGTAATGCTGGTAAACAATTGGGATTTTCACCATTCAGAAATAGCATTAATTCAGTTTTTTCTCCTGAAAGAGAAAAACCATTTTCTTTCATATAAGTATCTAATTTATCTATTTCTAATTGATAAATTTTGTTGATATGGTTTATAATTCTTTTAGACGTATGTTTCCTAATGCTTGTATTCGTCCAAATTGCAATGTCATCAGCATATTGAGCTAGGTTTATATTGTTTGACAGAACTTTTGGAAGGTCATGAATAAGAATAGAAAACAATATAGGAGCTATTATTGACCCCTGAGGAATACCAATATCAATATTTTTGAAAGATGAATACACTGATCCAACTCTTGCACACATCGATCTTTCTGATAGAAAACTATTAAAGTATTGAAACATTTCACCATTAACTCCAATAAGTTTCAGTTTGTATAATAATCTAGCATGCCATACGCTATCATACGCTTTACTAATGTCAAAGAAAGTGGCAAGTGTGCTTTTTCTGTGTGCAAACTGGTACTTAATATGACTTGTAAGTTTCACTAGATGATCTGTTGTACAACGACCTTTTCTGAAACCAGCCTGATTCACTGGAATTTTTTTTTTTTTTCACAGAAATACAAAAGGCGTCTTTAGACGATTTTTTCTAAAACTTTTCCCACTTGTGAAGTTAGTGCTATTGGTCTGTAATTATTAATACAAGATCTAGATTTGCCCTTTTTTGGAACCGGTATTACAATTGACCTCTTCTAGGGGTAGGGAGAGTTCCATTTAACCAACATTTTTGGTAAAACGAATGAAGTAATTCCTTCCATTTTAAAGGCAAGTGTAGTAATAATTGGTATGAAATGCCATCAATGCCCACAGCACTGTAATTTGAAGAGAATGATTCTAACGCTTTGTTAAATTCTTTAAAAGTGATAGAAGAATTTAAAAAGTACTCTTGTTTGGAAACCGGATCTTTATATTCATCTTTTCTTTCCTCTGTCTCTCTAAAGCCTTTGTCAGTTGGATTCAGACTTGACAAAGAGTTGTTATCTGAAAAAGACTTTTGATGGTTCTTGATGGGCTGCAAAAGAACGTGTCTCTACTCTGGTATCGTGCAAGCATCACTGGCTACATGCGCGCTTATTGCATCTCACATGATTGTGAATGACTCATCGCTAGACCATAAACAATTATACAATATTGGTATCTGTGAGGAATTCTATTTTGCTTTTAGACGAGTTTACTCCGTAGTGAAGTGTATATTTTGGTTATATGTATTATTTACCATTTTGATTTACTCAACTGTGATCTTACATTAAAACTTTTGCTGGAGATCTTTGAGACCTTTGCTGGAGACAAGTGTCAAATATCTCTATTTTGTTTTCAAGAATTAAGATCATGTTTGATACTGGTTATAAAAGGTCATGAATTCAGAGGACCTGACACAATACACTGGTGGACTCCATATTTGACAAAACCTTTAGAGGAGACTTTTCCATTGCTAAATACAAACCACAATCCTTGCATTAAGTAATAATGAAAAAGATATATTAGTTAGGGTTATTTGAATAGAACAACAGTTATTTTACGAAGATAGAGGGACAAACAAGGTCAAAAGCCTTTTTGAAGTCAAGAAAAACAGTGGTTGCCATTTTAGATTGATTTAATGCTGAGAGCCAGGAGTTACACATTCCTGATAAAATTAATCGGTTTGAAAGAAAATAGATATAATAAACAAAGAAAAGGCTATTCACTGTATGCCTCCTATTCTTATGCTTTAATTATGCGCATTTCTAAATTGTTTTCTCTGATAAATCCTGTGAAGATACACTTTTATTTCTGTTCTGTTTTAGGCACCATGCCTATGAAAAAAATCATTTTTTATTCTATTTTATTTTACACCACTTTATGTCACAGCAGATTTCTCCGCGTGGAATTCAGGCTGGTTTCCCTGGGGAGAGTGCGTCGCCACAAGTGCAGCGCCTACCATTTTTTTTTTCTTTTTCCTGTCTGCAACTGTATTTGTATCTCTGTCAGAGTGACTTTTTTCTACAGAATTATTTTTTCTTCTGCTTTTTTTCAACAAAACATGATATGTCATTTCCCCATAGTCTGCTAAAGCTATCAATCATAGATTAAATATGAGCGACTTCATTAACACGGAGCCGCAAGCAGCGCTCAGACAATAAATCCTTTTCATCCTGTTTTTTTTCCCCCGTCAAATCTGGCGTCAGATTATTCACCAACCCCCCCCCCCCCCCCCCCCCTTCAAACAAAAAAAAAAACCAAACTCGTGCGCAGTTCTAGTTTCTGTCCACGTTTCTAGGTTAGAGTTCCGATATTCACTAATGGTGACATAGTTGCATATGCAGCCAATTTCTTTTCTTTTTCTTTTTTTTGGGTGGAGGGGACAGATAAATGGCTTGTAAGCAGCCGAGGCTTTTTCTGGAAAGCAATTAATAATTTTTGTTTTTACTTTCAATTCTTTTTTTCTACTCTTAAAAACGCATACTACATGACCTTGAAGCTGAAGAAAGAGTATGTCAGCCTACATAAAAAATACTACTACAACAGAAAAACTTCTGCAATTGCTGCAATAATTTCATCCCTGGTTTATTTTAGTGAATAAAACATACACATGTTTCAGGCATGGGAGATGGGAGAGAGGGACGTGCATGTGTGTGCTTGAGGAGAGAGAGAGAGAGAGAGAGAGAGAGAGAGAGAGAGAGAGAGAGAGAGAGAGAGAGAGAGAGAGAGAGAGAGAGAGAGAGAGAGAGAGAGGGAGACAGACAGACAGACAGACAGACAGACAGACAGACAGACAGACAGACAGACAGACAGACAGACAGACAGACAGACAGAGACAGACAGACAGACAGACAGACAGACAGACAGATAGACAGAGAAGGGGGTGGGAGATAGAGAGAGGGAGAGAGAGACAGACAGAGAGAGAAACAGAGACAGAGACAGAGACAGATAGACTGACAGACACAGACAGACTGACAGACAGGCGGACAAACAGACAGACAGACAGACAGACAGAGAGGGAGAATCAAATCAAATCAAACCACATTCTTTTATTTCGAGATTAAGGAATAAGTACCCGTGCACTTTTTTACACCCAGTCCCCGCCCCTAGGGATACATCATGAGAGAGAAAAAAAGTTTTGAAAACTTGAACACTTTTTTTTTCAAAGACAGTAATAGAATAAGAAACATTTGCTTTTTTACATCCAGCCCCTCGAGAAGGACACCTCCCCCCCCCCCACCCCATTTAAAAAAACAAACAAACAAACAAACAACAACAGCCAAACCTAAACTAACCACACACACAAAACAAGCCCCTCCCCCCCCCCCAAAAAAAAAAAAAAAACGTGGTAAGAAAACACAAGCAAAAAACTCACAATATACGTGAAAACTTACCAAATGTACATAATATGAAAATACATCTTGACAATAATTTCTAACGAAACAAGCCAATATTAAATACCAACAGGGCACAGGAAAAATCCATTTCAAGATTTGTGAGAGTGAGAGAGAGAGAATAATCTTTATTTTCCAAGGGTAACAGAGCAAGCATTCACATATTTTTTTTTATCCGGCCCTTGCCCTGATTAGGGAAAAGCAACCCCTACCCCCTCCACCCCCCACCCCCCAAAAAACTCCAACAGCAACAACAAAAACCAAGAGAGAGAGAGAGTCAGACAGACAGACAGAGAGACAGACAGACAAACACACAGACACGCAGACAGACACACACACAGGGAACCAAGACAAGCCAACATATTAAAAAAACCCAAAAAAAACACCCAAATAATGGATGGGGAAAAAGGGAGGGCATCATCATCTGATGCTCGTGGTCACAAACCATGTCAGGGGCCATCATCCCTTTCACTCCTGTCAGTGTGACTATTTTACTACTGTGTGTGACTCACGACATACCGGCTCCAAACTTTGCCCTCCATCATGTGCCTTTCGCTGTGTGTGTGTGTGTGTGTGTGTGTGTGTGTGTGTGTGTGTGTGTGTGTGTGTGTGTGTGTGTGTGTGTGTGTGTCTGTCTGTCTGTCTGTCTGTCTGTCTGTCCGTCTGTACATATGTGCGTGCGTATGTGTATGTGTGACTGTGCGTGCTTGCGTGAGTATGTGTATGTTTATGCAAGTGCATGTGTAAGTTTGTACGTGTGCATGCGTTCGTGCGTGTGTGTGTATGCGTCCATCTGTATATATGTCTGTGTGCTGTCATATTAAGTTGAGTTAGGCATGATGTATACATACATACATACATACATACATACATACATACATACATACATACATACATACATACATACATACATACATACATACATACATACATACATACATACATACATACATACATAATTACACCAGTCCACGAAAATAGATAGCCACACCTTGTGTAACATTTTTTAAGCAAAAAAAAATAATAATTTGGGTAACCTTTTTCTCCAGTGAAACAAGAACGGTGCAGTTTTCCTGACGAAAATAAAAGAGGAAAAAAAGAGTAGATATTACCAGTGACGTTATTAATCTTACATCAGGAAGATTTAACACACGCCTTTTTTGGCAGATTTTTTT
>CM060324.1:13114961-13132461 GCA_030674155.1 Stramonita haemastoma
CCATGAACTTGTTTCTGCTTCCTGGCACGTGTGTAATCTAATGTTTATAAACAAACCACAGGCACATGAGAAAGTGAATAATGTCGCAACAAGAACTTTTACCACCCCCTCCAAATGTTATCCAAATGATGGATTGGCGTTTTACGCAAATTCAACAAGGACTCTTCCTTCATACAAACAGTATAAAAAGCAGTATTGAAGAAAAGTTCAGCACTCTTGATGTCAGGCTGTCACACTTCCTTGAGGAAATGCACACACTGAAAGAATGTGCTCTGCAAAACAAAGAAGCCATTCAGGAATTACAGGAAGACAGACAGATAATTCTTGACCGCTTGGAGACAGTGGAAAGAAAGCTGGAATCCAATGAGCAAAGCATGAAGGCATGTAATGTCAAATTTCTAAATGTGGAAGAACTGGACATGGAGGATGACCAGACAACTACTCAGTACATAATAGATATCCTGAATAATCATGGACCTCACCCTAACTGGCAGAAGGAAGACATCTCAAGAGCCTACCGGGTCGGAAGACCACAGGCATGGAGAAATGAACCACGCCCTATCATAGTTCACTTTTGTCGCTGGTCAGACAAAATGGCGGTGATAGGTGACAGGAACTTTAGGGACAACCTTCGTGAGAGTGGAATCAAGGTGTCTTCTGACCTCACGGTCCACCAGAGAGAAACAGTTGATTTTCATCGGGGCCAAGGTAAAATTGCCTATATACATCGAGGCAAATTACATATCAGAGACAAACAGCCTTATCCACAGCTACAAGACCACAGGCGACAATTCCCACACACGGTTGGTTCCCAGGAAGAGGATTGGCCCTCTGTCCAGAACAGCAATTATGGCAGATGGAAGAGGGATACAGGGGGCAGGTACGCTGACCATGGGCATCAGTGGGAGAAGGAGAGGAATCCACAAAAATACCTTTCTCCAAGCCCAGCCAGAACCTATGGACATGAGAGTTGTCAGGCTCAGTCATCCAGCAGACCTCTCCAGAGAATGTCTGGACCACACTACAAGGTTCATCAGCAAAACTCCAAGGAGCAGAAAAGAAATGTCAGGAGAGAGAAATACTACACTGATCCAAGAGAGGTCGGTAGAGAATTTGGGAAAAGTAACTTCTGCCAAAGCCAGGGAGTGGACAGAGAATTACCAGTCGTACCAGGTGTCCATTCCTACAGTGAAGTGGTGGGACATGAAAGGCAGCCCAGGACAGAGGAGAGGACCAAACCTCAGGGACCTGGCAGTAATACCAACAGAGCTGCTCCAGTATGTTCAAGACAAAGTAACACCAGAAGAGCTGCTGGTTTCAGAATGCACCAGCCAAACAGACTGCATAGATTGGACACTCAAGAAGACCTTGACTTCAGTGACAGTGGTGACCCAAACATTGATGAGGAGAAGGCTCATGTGGATGGGGCTGACTATTGCACTGGGCATGCAGGAGAGAGAACAAAACATAAGACCACAATCAACAGAACAAATGACAGTGAAGACTGTATCAGTAATGCAGCTACAGATAACAATCCTTGTAGGTCTGATAAAACATATGGGAATGATGTGGACATGGGTCCCAATGACATACAGGATATGGTGGGCAATGACGTACAAGAAGATATTCCAGATGTAGATATTACAGTGTCGACAGAAGGTACTGTCAGTGACAAGGCAACAGATGATGACACAGACGACAACATAGAAAATGAAAGTACAACTAAAAATAAAGAAAGGGCTTGTAACACTGACCAACTTCAAACAGCAGATGACACAAACACTGACAAACAGCTGGACGTACAGACTACCAACTCACAATATAAGCATGTAACTAATCATAGTGCTCAGTCTTTGTCCGCAGCACAAACTGCAAGACCCAGACGCGCTGCCTCTCAGACGGGAAGATACTAGATCCAGGCAAACCAGGCACAATGACTCAGCTCGGTCCCATAGTCAGAGCAGCATCATGGATTCTTTCAAGAAGCTAGCCACTGATAAAGGAGCTGTGGACAAAGGTCTGAATCCCCAGTTAAAAGCAAAAACTAAGGGGATAAAAACACGTGCAGGTGCAAAAAAATAGGGAATCGGCCGGGCCACAAGTGATGGTAAGGAAACAGGTAAAACTGTATACCTTAATGCGACACAGAGCAGATTACATGAGCCAGTTCAGCACATGAGAATTCCAGATCGTAATGTATATAAAAGTCATGTTAAATTTCTCAATTACAACGTGCATGGTCTTTTACCAAAGTTAGATAATGCAGACTTTGTTAGTTTTCTTTTGAAGTATGATATTATTTGTCTAACAGAAACGTTTATTGCAATTGATGTTGATTTTCCTGTTTTTCATGATTATTTGTTGTTTGTTTCAAAAGCTAGAAAGCTTTCGCACCAGGGAAGGTACTCGGGAGGAGTAATTGTTTTGGTTAGGAAATCATTGTCATCTTTTATTGAAAAAGTTGATGTTGAAAATGAAAATACTATTGTTTTAAAGATGTATAAAGATTTGGTTGGTGTTGACAAAGATGTTTTTGTTGTTTGCTCATATATTCCTCCAAGTGACTCACCTTTTTGGAAATCAAGACATGACATTTATGGGATAGAAGTTTTGGAAAACTGCATATTGGACCTCCAAAGTGAGTATGACGATTTCTATCTTCTACTAATGGGGGACTTTAATGCTCGAACAGCAACTTATAACTATAACTGCAGTGCTTCAAATGATGACAATGATTTCAAAACCTTTCAAGGATTTGTTGAGTCGGAACTGTTAAGGAAGTCGCAAGATATGCATACTAACATGTTTGGTAACCAACTTCTTGAATTGTGCAATATGTTTGACTGTGTTATTTTGAATGGCCTCTGCGAAGCAGGTTTTGATGATAGCTGCACATTTATATCCCCATCTGGTTCAAGTACAGTAGATTATTTCATAGCATCCTTTGATCTATTTACAGCTGTTAATGTACTCTCTCTGAATGTAGAAAATATGACAGAGTCTGATCACTTACCAGTCAGTATGGAAGTTGGGATTGCTTGTAACTTTTCAAAACCTATAGACTATGCAAAGAAGAATGAGCCATATGATAAACTTGTATGGAGTAAAGATAAAGAAGACAAATTTCTTAATGCCTTAAGAAGCGAAGAGATCCAAAATAGACTTTTGTTGGCCACAGATGCTCTAGAACACAATGTAGAAAGTGCCCTAGATATGTTTGTAAAATGTTTAAAAGATGCCAGTACTTGTATGAACAAAAGGGTTTGCATGCACAACATAAAGAAATCTCCGTGGTTTGATAATGAATGCCAAAAGCTAAAAAAAGAAAGCAGAGCAAAACTGAACCATTTCAGAGTAACTAGACGTGAAGATGATAGAATAGAGTATGTTGAGAAAAGGAAACAGTACAAAAAATTACTAAAAACTAAAAAGCAAAAATACAGAAAGCAAAAAGTTGAATCCTTAGTGAAAAACATAAATGATTCTTCAAAGTTTTGGAGTCAGGTTAGAAGCATGGGATGTGGAAACACTGAGAAAATATATAGTAGTATTAGTACTGAGAACTGGTTTACTCATTTCAAGGATGTTTTTCAAAGTCATGATGGAATTGATGATAATAGTAACATTACAGCAGACTTATTGGAAGACACTGAACATATTTTAAATAGGGACATATCCGAATTAGAAGTCTTAGAAGCAATACGCAAGTTGAAATTGGGAAAAGCAAGTGGAATAGATGGTATAACAGCTGAAATGTTAAAGGTTGGCAGTAGGGATGTGATAGTTTTTTTTGATGAAGATGTTCAATGTCATTTTTTTCATCTGGCATATACCCAAAAGAGTGGTCTAAGGCTATAATAATTCCAATTCATAAAAAAGGTAATCGTGATAACACAGATAATTACAGGGGTGTATCATTATTAAGCATTATCTCAAAGTGTTTTACAACAATTTTGAACAAACGATTATATAAATGGTTAGAAAATAACAATATGATTTCTGAAAGCCAGGCAGGTTTCCGTAAAGGTTATTCAACTATTGACCAGATATTTAACTTATATGCAGTTATTCAGAAATGTACTCAAAAAAAAGGAAGAAAACTTTATGTTGCTTTTGTGGATTTCAGAAAAGCTTTTGATTCTGTACAACATGGAAAACTTTTGGAATGTATGAAAACACAAGGTGTGAAAGGGAGGTTTATGATGTGCTTAAAATCAATGTATTCTTCATTGTTGTCATGTGTACGTGCAAATGATGAGTTTACAGAATTTTTTCATTGTCCTGTTGGAGTACGGCAAGGCTGCGTGTTAAGCCCAACTTTGTTTTCTTAGTTATCTGACCATATGAATGCCAAAGGTAAACATGGTATCCAGATTCTACCAGACTTTTTGGAATTATTTATATTGCTTTTTGCTGATGATGTGGCCTTATTGTCAACAAGTCCACACGGCTTACAAAATCAGCTAAATGTATTACATAAATGTTGTGAAGAAATGAAATTGAACGTAAATACTGATAAAACTAAAGTTATGGTTTTCAGAAAAGGGGGCTATTTAGGCGGACGTGAACAATGGGTGTTTGATGGAAGAAAGCTGGATGTTGTAAATAATTATTGTTACTTAGGGTTTAATTTCACAACAATGACTAGTATGAAGAAAGGTACTGAACATCTGATAGTTAAAGGCAAAAAGGCAGCCATTCAATTAAACAGAGCGTTTCAGAAATATAAAGAAATGACTGCCTATACTTTTTTCAAAATATTTGATGCTAAAGTACAATCTGTTTTACTCTATTCATCTGAAATCTGGGGGTTGTATAAGCTAGATCATTTAGAGAAAGTTCACATGTTAGCTTGTAAAAGATTTTTAGGTGTCCCAGTCAGAACTCCTAACAAGATGGTTTATGGGGATCTGGGAAGATACCCTCTTTATGTAAATTCTTGTGTATCAGTCTTAAGATATTGGTTCAGACTTATTCAAATGGAAAACGAAAGGTTACCCTATAAAGCATATGAGATGCTTCTTGATCTAGATAGAAATGGGAAAGTTTGTTGGGTATCTAAAATCAGGGAAATTTTATGTGAAACAGGATTTCATTTTGTCTGGTTGCAACAAGGTGTCGGCGATACCAAAGCATTTTTGAAGCAGTTTAAACAGAGACTTATTGATATTTCTATTCAGGAATGGACTTCTACAGTTAGAGATCGGGATAGATATGAAAGTTATAGATCCTTTAAAATGATTTTTGAAAGTGAAAAATACATACACGATGTTGATACTTATTGCTTCAGGGTAGCCATTGCCCAGGTTAGATTTAACGTCCTGCCTTTAAATGCAAATATTCATCGGTATAGTGACTCTTTGCAAGATAAAACCTGTCCTTTTTGTAAGTCAATGACTGAAAATGAAATGCACTTTTTGTTTGACTGCCCCATGTACTCTGATCTTAGAGCTAAGTTCCTTGGTGATTTAGCTCAATTTTCTCTACATGTTTTGTTGGAAGTAAAAAATCCCCATCAGATGCATGGTGTTTCCCGGTATGTTTTTCATTCTGTCAATAGACGAAAGAGGTGTGTCATTTAAATTTGCTATATCTATGTGGGCTTGGCCTAATACTTTTGTTGATTCCTAAATGCGTTGGTGGTGATTTTGTTACTGCAAGGATGATGATGTCAATATGACAATTTTGTTTGATTCCTTTTTTAATTGCGATTGAAACACTGTATGTTCCTTGCCCTTATTATGTTTTGTAACAATGTATAATGATATGTGAGAGTGTTCTGTTGAGGGAGGCCGACATAGACAGATCGAGCTGTATCAGAATCCATTTTCATGTGGGCTGTTGTGCAGCGGGATGGTCATTCTGATAATAGTAACCAGGTGGTGATGGTGGGCATAGTGGTGGACATATTTATGATGCTGGTGATGTAAACGTTGAAGATGATGGTGCTGGTGGTGCAAATGTTGAAGATGATGGTGTTATAAATGCTGAAGATGATGGTGCTGGGGATGTAAATGTTGAAAAGGATGGTATTGGTGATATAAATGTTGAAGGTGATGGAGATGTGAATGTTAAAAATGATGGTGATGGTGATGGTGACGTAAATGTTGAAGATGATGGTGCTGGTGATGTAAATGTTGAAGATGAAGGTGGTGTGAATGTTTAAGATGATGGTGCTGGTGATGTGAATGCTGAAGATGATGGTGATGTAAATGTTGAAGATGATGGTGATGGTGATGTAAATGCTGAAGATGCTGGTGATGTAAATGTTGAAGATGCTGGTGATGTAAATGCTGAAGATGATGGTGATGTAAATGCTGAAGATGATGGTGATGTAAATGCTGAAGATGCTGGTGATGTAAATGCTGAAGAAGATGGTGATGTAAATGTTGAAGAGGATGGTGATGGTGATGTAAATGTTGAAGATGATAGTGCTGGTGGTGTAAATGTTGAAGATAATGGTGATTGTGATGTAAATGTTGAAGGTGATGGTGATTGTGACGTAAATGTTGAAGGTGATGGTGATTGTGACGTAAGTGTTGAAGATGATGGTGATTGTGATGTTAATGTTGAAGATGATGGTGATTGTGATGTAAATGCTGAAGATGCTGGAGATATAAATGCTGAAGATGATGGTGATGTAAATGCTGAAGATGATGGTGATGTAAATGCTGAAGATGATGATGATGTGAATGCTGAAGACGATGGTAAGATGATGGTGATGTAAATGCTGATGATGCTAGTGATGTAAATGCTGAAGATGTTGGTGATGTAAATGCTGAAGATGATGGTGATGTAAACGTGGAAAATAATGGTGATGTAAATGCTGAAGATGATGGTGCTGGTGATGGAAATGTTGAAGATGATGGTGATGGAAATGCTGAAGATGATGATTATGGTGATGTAAATGTTGAAGAGGATGGTGATGGGGGTGAAAATGCTGAAGATGATGGTGATGTAAATGTGGGGGATAAAGGTGATGGTGATGGTGATGTAAATGCTGAAGATGTAAATGCTGAAGATGATGGTGATTTAAATGTTGGAGAGATTGGTAATGGTGATGTAAATGTTGAATTCTGAAGATGATACTGATGGTGGTGATGTAAATGTTGAATTCTGAAGATGATACTGATGGTGATGTAAGTGCGGAAGGTGGTGATTATAGAGGGGGATGTATATGGTAGAACCGTTGAAGGAGGTACTGATGGTTATCAGGATATGAATACTAATGATGATGATGATGGTAATGATGATGTGATCACTAATGGTGATGATGGTATGATGATTTGGTTACTAAAGATGATGATGGTAACGATGGTGTAGGTGTGGAAAGTGACTGTGGTAATGGTGACTGTGATGAAGAAGTTAAAGATGACGATGGAAACAGTGATGAAGAAGACGAGGATTATGATCGTGACTATTGTGTAGACACTGAAGATGATAACCGTGACGATGATAATTATATAGGTTGAAGAGGAGGATGATAGTGCAGATGACGAAGAGAATGATTTGACAATGATGACGTAGATGATGACAGTAATGATGGCGATATTGATATACTTGCTGCAGCTGTAGATATGGATAATGACGATGCTGATGGCAGTGATTATATACTTGATAACAATAATGATGGGGATGATGTTAACTAGAGGGCATTGAATGTGACTCATGTAATTGCAGAATTGGAAATGATGAATGAATGGAATTGTTTTCTACTATGATGTTTACCTTCCCCCTGCCTCAAACATGTTTTGTATAATGGCCTAAGGCCGATGTACAATAAAACTTTTCAGTGTTCAGTGTTCTCTCTCTCTCTCTCTTGACATTGTGTAAACTCAATTAATGATCCTTTTAAGTAAGCTGAATAACTATGTCCATCATGATTAGGATATGGCTATGAATGTGATCTTATGACCATAATCATAAGATTAAGTGAAGTGTTGGCATATATATGGACCAAAATATGTGCCCTGCAGCGATAGATTCCTCTGGTGTTCAGCTACATGATTTTATCTAAAATTCAAGGCATATTTCCTTTAGAATGAAGTTTATTGATGACAGGCCGGTGAACCTGTGAGTGTGTGTGTATGTGTGTGTGTGCGAGTTTTTTGTTGTTGTTGTCGTTGTTGGTGTTTTCTCCCCTTTAATCAAAATGTTATGTTTTATATGACTTATTTTGATGATAGATGGTGGTGGATTGATGTTTTCAGTCATTTAACCTCATCACATTCTCATGTTTGCTCTTTAATTATTGCGCTTTTTTAAAAAATTCAAATCAAAATCATAATTGATTCTTACTTCTTATTATCTTTTCTGAATGAGGGTCTTTTTATATCACTACCTTATCATTAATTCTCTGTCTTATTTCTTACCTGTTGTTTGATATTTGGTATGGTTTCTTCCTCTTGGTATTTGGATCATTATAATTGTTGTTGTTTAGTTGAGGTTAATCTTTTTATCTTGATGTTATCCCTGAAAAGGGCGGGGACTGGGTGTAAAAAAGCACACGAGTGCTTATCTATTATCCTCGAATAAAAGAATTTTGCCTTGCTTTGCCTTGCCTTGCCTTGCCTTGCCTTGCCTTGCCTTCACTCTCTCTCTCTCTCTCTCTCTCTCTCTCTCTCTCTCTCTCTCTCCTCTCTCTCTCTCTCTCTCTCTCTCTCTCTCTCTCTCTCTCTCTGTGTGTCTGCAGAGAAAAGCTGCTGCTAGATCAAAGAGTCAAAGCAGCATTGTTGAGTCATTTAGAAAAGCAGACTCTGCAAAGCAAGCAGGGGGTAGGCAGAGGCCCCAACCTCACAAACACCAGACAAAAGAATGGTGCCCAACACACCAACAAATAGGGACACGGCCAGGCCAAAATACTTAGTAGTCAGTCCCCTGAACCAACATCAACATCCAGTATAGTAACAAGTCCTGATGTACATAGTGTTAATATGCAATGCGTTAAATTTCTGAATTATAATGTTAATGGACTTCTACAAAAGTTCGAAAGCATTGAGTTTATTAATTTTCTAGTGTCTTATGACATCATATGTCTAACGGAAACTTATATAGCTTTTGATTTTGAATCAACTTTATTTAATGACTTTGTGATATTTACTTCTAAAGCAAAGAAGCTATCCCACCATGGAAGATACTCTGGTGGAGTAATTGTAATGGTAAGAAAGTCTTTTGCTGATTCTATTACACGCATTCAGGTAGTACAAGAAAATACAGTAGTTTTACAAATAGACAGACACCTCTTTTCTACAGAGAAGAACATAACGATGATTTGTTCATACATCCCACCTTGTGATTCCTTGTTCTGGAAGTCACAACATGACGTATATGGAATTGAATTACTTGATCAGTGTTTAGCAGATATAATTATATGAACAACACAGCGATTTTTTCATTCTCTTAAGTGGAGATTTTAATGCAAGAACTGCAATGGAAAACTATAGCTTTAATGGTGATAATAGTGATTTTGATAACAAATGTTGGTGTCTGGTAACAATCATTATCCAAGGACATCTCAAGATGATAACATTAACAACTTTGGGGAACAACTAATTGAACTGTGTAATATGTATGACTGTGTAATACTAAATGGTCTGAGTGACCCAGCGTTTGATGATAATTGTACATTTATTGGTTATTCTGGTGAAAGTGTGGTGGATTATTTCATTGTATCCGTGGAACTTTATTCGTCTGTTCATATTTCAGCTTTAGAAGTAGAGAGCATAGTGGAGTCAGACCATTTGCCAGTAAGTATGAAAGTAGTTATAAGGGACAATCAGGAAGGGGGGGGTTATTGAAGAAAAACACAATGAAAACAAAACATGTGAAAAATTTATGTGGAATGAAGCATATAGAGACGAGTTTGTCAAATCATGGGAGAGCAAAGATATTCAAAACAGAATGATGATAGCTGTGGAATATTTAGAGAGAGATGTAGACAGTGCCCTTGAAATGTTTGTACATTGCTTGAAAGATGCCAGCAGATGTATGGTAAGGCAAGCTGGTTTTAACAAAAAGAAAAAATCAGCATGGTTTGATGGTGAGTGTAAAAACATGAAAAAAGAAACCAGAAAAAAACTAAATCATTTTCGATTGACTAGGAAGGAAGAAGATAGAATTATGTATGTTGAAGCTAGAAAGAAATATAAACATTTGCTAAAAGCCAAGAAACTCACTTACAGCAGGCAACAAACTGAAAGGCTAGCAAACGAGGCTAACAGTTCCTCTAGTTTTTGGAAGGAATTAAGACGGTTAGGTCTTGGAAATAAGAAAAGAATAACAAACAACATTACAACAGATGACTGGTTTAACCACTTTAGAAAAGTCTTCCAGGGTATAACTGATGAATGTTTTGATGAATGTACTGATGAATGTGATACTGTAATCGATTTATCTGAGGAAACAGATCACGTATTAAATAAAAAGATAGCAGAAGAAGAAGTAATTTATGCCATTAGAAAGCTGAAAAACAACAAAGCAAGTGGTATTGATGAAATTTCTGAAGAAATGCTAAAAAAAAAATGGTGGTGCAAAGGTCATTGTATTTCTAGTAAAGTTATTTAATGTGATTTTTTATCAAGGCATTTACCCACAAGAAAAGTCAAAAGCCATAATTATTCCTCTGTATAAGAAGGGAGATCCCGAGGATGTTGATAACTATAGAGGAATGTCTCTTTTAAGTATAGTCTCTAAATGTTACACTATAATACTGAATGCTGGATTGTATGAATGGTTAGAAAACAATAACGTTATTTCGGAATGTCAAGCAGGTTTTCGTCAAAAGTATTCCACAATTGATCATATATTTAAATTGTATGCCACTATTCAGAATTATATGTCTAAAAAAAGGAAGAAAATTGTACGTTGCCTTTGTAGATTTCAAAAAGGCTTTTGACTCAGTTGAACATGATAGGTTATTACGTTATATCAAGGGCCAAGGTGTAAAAGGTAAGTTTTTTGCATCACTTAGAGCTATGTACAAATCATTATCAGCATGTATACGAGCAAATTGTGAATTAACTGATATGTTTCAAACACCAGTGGGAGTAAGACAGGGTTGTGTTCTAAGCCCCACATTGTTTTCTTTGTTTATTAATCAGTTAGCAAATCTTATGACTGAAAAAGGTAAGCATGGGGCTCAGATGTTTCCAGATATTTTTGAGTTGTTTATTTTGTTATTTGCTGATGACGTGGCATTAATGTCAACTACACCTTCAGGCTTACAAACTCAATTAAGGGTTTTAGAAACTTGCTGTGAAAATATGAAATTAAATGTAAACATAGACAAAACTAAGATTATGGTATTTAGAAAAGGGGGATACTTAGGAAAACATGAAAAATGGTTTTTCATAATAAAAAATTAGATGTAGTGAACAATCATTGTTATTTGGGATTTAACTTTACACCTATGATTAGCGCAAAGAGAGGTACATCGCATTTAGTTACTAAAGGCAAAAAAGCAGTTATACAGCTTAACAAAGTTTTCCAGAGGTGCAAGGAAATGACAGTTAACTCATTCTTTAAAATTTTGGATACTAAAATCCAACCTATATTGTTATAATTCAGCTGAAATTTGGGGCTGCATAGGTTAAAACATCTAGAAAAAGTACATTTAATTGCTTGTAAAAGGTTTTTAGGTGTGCCTGCCAGGACACCAAATAAGATGGTTTACGGAGATCTTGGCAGGTATCCACTGTATGTAAATACATATGTTGCATACATAGGATTTTGGTTTAAACTACTACACATGAATTCTGAAAGATTACCATATAAAGCTTATCATATGTTGTTCGAATTAGATAAAAAAGGTAAACAATGCTGGGTCTCTAAAATCAGGGAAATATTATGTATTACTGGGTATAATATCGTTTGGTTAAACCAGGTGTAGGAGACATAAAAATGTTCTTGCGTGCCTTTAAACAAAGACTTGTAGATTGGTTTGCTCAGGAATGGGCAGGCACCATTAGAGACCGTGAGCGATATGATGGTTATAGAAACTTTAAAACTATTTTTGAAAAAGAAAAATATATAACCGAAATGGATACCTATTGTTTTCGAGTTGCAGTTAGGCAAGTTCGATTTAATGCTCTACCATTGAACAATAATACACAGCGGTATAATAGTTTAAACGAAGTTAAGCAATGCCCTGTTTGTAAAGATCAAATAGAAAATGAAGAACACTTTATACTGAATTGCCCTATCTATGAAGACT
Organism: Stramonita haemastoma; assembly: GCA_030674155.1. Lineage (NCBI taxonomy): Eukaryota > Metazoa > Mollusca > Gastropoda > Neogastropoda > Muricidae > Stramonita > Stramonita haemastoma. The sequence goes on from CM060324.1 coordinate 13,127,173, forward strand.
TAAGAAATAAGTTTCTTAAAGATTCCAAAAGACTTCCTTTCTATGTACTACTTAAAGCCACTGTACCTACTGATAGATACAATTTATCACGTTTTATCTTTCATGCAACCAATAGAAGAAATAGGATAACTTTCTAGAAATTGATATTTGCATTGATGAATAATACATCTAAAACAGTGTCGTTTACGATATGTGTGAATTGTTCTGTGATTAACTGTTTAGAAATGGCTTATATAACTTTCTTGCTTTATTATTACTCATACATTATTTCATATACATATACGTTGATAGTAATATGTTTATAACACCTATGTCATATACACACACTCTATGCCCACCACTCTTTTGTATTGTGGCCTAAAGCCGATGTACATTAAACAATTTCAGTGTTCAGTGTTCTCTGTGTCTGTGTCTGTGTCTCTGCCTCTGTCTGTGTCTCTGTGTCTCTGTGTGTGTGTGTGTGTGTGTGTGTGTGTGTGTGTGTGTGTGTGTGTGTGTGTGTGTGTGTGTGTGTGTGTGTGTGTTGTCTCTCTCTCTCTCTCTCTCTCTCTCTCTCTCTCTCTCTCTCTCTCTCCTCTCTCTCTCTCTCTCTCTCTCTCTCTCTCGCTCTCTCTCCAAAAGCGACAGAATCAGATCTCTTCTATGTCCCCTATAAATGTTTCAGGTGAAAAAATTGAAGAAGTAAATTTCCACAAGGTGCTAGGAATCATTATTGATCATAATCTTCCATGGCAAGACCACATCGCCAATTTAAGTAAAGTTGTATCTCAAAAGGTGTTTCAGTTATCCAAAATAAAACATTTCCTTAATCTTAGCACTAGAAAACAGTTTTTCCATGCACACATAAGTTCTGTTATAGAATATGCATCAACCTTGTGGGATTCTGCAAGTGCAAATACATTAAAACCTCTGATTAGATTATACAAGCGTGCCATTAAACTTATTCTATTGAAATCAAGCTCATTAACTTCCGTGGACTATAAATCAGTTGGTATTTTGCCATTTAAATTGCAGTTGGAATACAACAAAGCTTTAATGATGCACAGAATAGTGTATGGAAATGCACCGCCCACTCTGGCAAAACATTTTCAAATAAATACATATCGTCATTCACATAAACTTACTGTGCCAAAACCAAGAATAGATCTGTTTAAAAGTAGTCTTGTATATAGCGGTGGCACTTACTGGAATAACCTGCCAGCATCCTTAAAAAGTGTAACTTCTATGCTAAACTTTAAAAAATCATTGAAACATTTTCTTATGAATGAAAGGCTGACAGAGACTGACTGTTGATCTTGTCTTATAAGAAAGAAAAAAAGCATATTGTTTTCTTGTTAATCGGACAAAATGTCAGTCATGGTTTGCCATGACTTCATTTAATCATGTTTTACATATGTCTTTTTATCAGCTGTCTGTCATTCTCTGTCTGTCTGTCTGTCTGTCTGTCTGTCTGTCTGTCTGTCTGTCTGTCTGTCTGCCTGTGAAACTTAGTGTCTTTAGTCTGTCCGTCTGTCTGTATTCTATCTCTCATCTGCCTGTCTATCCCTTCTCTGTCAGTCTCTACTCTACTCTACTCTGCTCTACTCTGCTCTACTCTACTCTACTCTACTCTACTCTACTCTACTCTACTCTCTAGTCAATCCCATTTCTTATTTTCTAATCTGATTTTGTGATTTTGTTCTCTCATTTTGTAAAAGATAAAGCATAAGCGTGGAAAATGTTTCTTGTATTTGGATGATGTTATGGATTTTTTTCTTTTTTCTTCACTCATACAATGTATATGTGCAGTTTGTTTGTTATTGCTATGCCTTTCTTTTCTTTTCTTCCTTTTCCCCCAGAAGGGTGTTGTAAAAAGGCACGTTTTGTTATGCCATTACCCTCTTTAAATACTCATTCATTCATTCATTCATTCATTCATTCATTCATTCATTCATTCATTCATTCGTTTATTCGTTCATTCATTCTCTCTCTCTCTCTCTCTCTCTCTCTCTCCTCTCTCTCTCTCTCTCTCTCTCTCTCTCTCTCTCTCTCTCTCTCTCTCTCTCTCTCTCTCTCTCTCTCTCTCTCTCATGAATCTTGAAATTGATTTTTCTGTACCCTTTGTATTTATTATTTGCTTGTTCGTTCGAAAGTATTTTCATTATCTATTTTCATATTGTGTACATTTGCAACTTTTCATGTATATTGTTGGGGTTTTGTTTGCTTGTTTATCTTTTGTTTTGGGTGTGTTGGGGGGGGGTGTCTTTTCCGAGGGCTGGATGTAAAAAAGCAATCTTTGCTTATTCTATTACCCTCTTTGAATAAAGAAAGTTTTCAAAGTTTTCAAAGTTCTCTCTCTCTCTCTCCTCTCTCTCTCTCTCTCTCTCTCTCTCCTCCTCTCTCTCCTCTCTCTCCTCTCTCTCTCTCTCTCTCTCTCTCTCTCTCTCGATTTAATTTTCATATTAAATCCATATTTGTTATGTATGTATTTTTACAAGGACAAATTGTAAAAGTAGTCTGTCTGTCACTGTCTGCCTGTGTGGTGTGTGTCTCTCTCTCTCTCTCTCTCTCTCTCTCTCTCTCTCTCTCTCTCTCTCTCTCTCTCTCTCTCTCTCTTTGCTTGATGCATGTGTGTACACATCTGTTGTGCTTTTATGAAGGCATGGGTGTGTGTGTGTTATTATTTATATGTTTTACTTATCCCTTTTATTTCGAGGAAAATAGAATAATCACTTGAGTGCTTTTTACATTCAGTTTTGCGGTTTTGTTAATTTTGTGATCCGTCCCCATCAGCACACAATGGCCTACTCTTCCGAAAAGCAGAACGGATTTTAACATGGTCGCAAGATGTTAAGCATGCGTTTGCACATGGGACCTCGGTTTATGATCTCATCCGAAGGACTTTTGAGGGGAGTGGAGTCAGCACTTACATTAACTTCAGGGGGAAAATCCTCTTGAACAATATTCGAACCCACGAGTATGTGTGTGCATGTGTATGCATGTGTGTATGTGTGTGTGTGCGTGCGTGTGTGCGTGCGTGTGTGTGTGTGTGTGTATGTGTGTGTGTGTGTGTGTGTGTGTGTGTGTGTGTGTGTGTGTGTGTGTGTGTGTGTGTGTGTGTGATTTAAGACTGTGTTCAATATCTTAACAGAACAGTGTACAAATTTAATTGGTATATTTGTCTTATCATTCAATATGTTATAACAATTTGGTTTATGTCTCTAAATGCGCGCGCATGTGTGCGAATGTTTTTAATAGTGTGTGTGTGTGTGTGTGTGTGTGTGTGTGTGTGTGTGTGTGTGTGGTGCGTGTGTGTGTGTGTGTGTGTGTGTGTGTGTGTGTGTGTGTGTGTGTGTGTGTGTGTGTGTGTATGTGTGTGTGTATGTGTATGTGTATGTGCGCGGGCCATGTGTGAGTGTGTGGATGCGTGGGCATATTGGGCGCACACGAATGTTTGTGGTTTTGCTTGGGTGGGTTTGCGGCTGGCTGAGATATTGCTGACCTGTGGGTGCTCTTTATACTGTGATGGGTGCGTGCTGATGTTCAGAACCTGTGTTGTATTATATTGATATTATTTTTTACGTTGTTTTTGTTCTTATATATGGCTTGTAACCCACTAGAATTTCTCTGTTTTAGAGATAATAAAGTACTTTGAATTGAATTTTGAATTGTCTTTATGTAAAAAAATAAAATAAAAACCAGCAAACAGCCATTTGTACTGTCTTAAAAACTGCATTTGTTCAATATTGTCAATCAGCCACTGTAAATGTAAGGTAATAATTACTCATGTTTCATTCCTCTGTGACTGCTAGTGTGTTGAATAACAATGTCGTGTACTAGGATTCATAAATGTTACATTATTTGATCTTGGCTGGAGCTCTGAGATTCACCAGTGGTAAGATGTTTGCGTATGCGACCGTCCCCCCCCCCCCCCCCCCCCCCCCCCACCACCTTCAAGGTAACTGCACTCCGACTCCGGGGATGGTGTTCAAATACCGCACCAATGCGCATGCGGGTTTGTTTTTTTCCAATGTTGTCATTTGTTCTTACTGAACAGGTTTTTAACGTGTGAGGGAGATGTTGTGTGTGCGTTCGCACACGAGACTTCAGTTTATAGTCTCATCAGAAAGACTTTCAGGGGAGAAGATTTGGAACTGAAGGTCCTTTTTTATTTAATTTTTTTAATTAAAAAAATTAAAATAACTATTTTTTTAAAAGTTAAAAGCATTCCCTGAATGAATACCTCGGGTGTGGCTCGAACTTGGGCCTCAAAGGTCACTAGCGCAACGCTCTAAACACTAAGCTATGCTGCGCCCTCAATAAATTGGACTCTAACAGGATTTTAAAAAAAAGAACACCTAGACTTGAAAAGATTAGTAAAACAGCCAGGAGGGGGAGCAACTGCTGCACAAACCGCCATTGTAGTCACGTCCCCAAAGTAAAAGGGCTGACAGATTTAAAGCCATGGCGAAGAAAGGACTCATCCTTGCAAGTAAGTAACTTCAAGAGGAAAGATGAAAAAAAAAAAAACGAGGGAGAAAAGTGGCACATGACAAGGCCCTAGGCGCAAGAACAAATTTGTTACAACCGCTTGGCGCCATTTTGCCCTTCTTTACACTGACAGACCAGGCATCCATCATGCACCGTCTGTGACGTCATCACTTCGTGTGTGTGTGTGTGTGTGTGTAAAAGGAGGCGTAGCGGGCACGTTTGTAGGTGGTTGGGAAGTTTTAGGGTTTGTTTCAGAATTTTTTTTTTTTAATCTCTTTGTTTGGAGGATAAAGAATGCGCACTCGTGTGTTTTGTTTTATCTTCAGTCCCGGTGTGCAGGCAGTTTTGTAAGTTTTTCTTATCCGTTCACACTGGCACACAATGACCTCCTTTTTCTCAAAAACGGAACAAGTTGTAATGTCTGCACAAGATGTGCCTGGGTTGGAACACAGGGCTTCGATTTATAGTCTCATCCGAAGTTACTTTTGCGGAAGTGGAGTCGGTATCGATATTAACTCTAGGGAAAAATGAATCCCCTTCAACAGGTGTTCCTCGGTGGTGGCTGGCACCTGGGCTCGAACCCGTGCCGTTAGATCGCCAGCATAACGCTCTAACCACCAGTCCTTCGGATGAGAAGTTAAAAGTCCTTTGAATGAGACTATAAACCCAGGCCCCGTGTGCGAACGTACGCAGAACATCTTGCGCACACGTTAAATCCTGCTCCGTTTTTCGTAAGAGTAGGCCGTTGTGTGCCGGTGGGAACAGATGACAAGATTTACAAAACTACATACACACAGGGTTTGGATGTAAAACAAAAAA
>CM060324.1:13137461-13139961 GCA_030674155.1 Stramonita haemastoma
TTCACCAAAACCACCACTATCCCATCATGTGAAGTACCTTTTTTAATTTTATTTATTTATTTATTAGTTCCTTCAAAAAAAGGGTAGAGATAGGATTGTTCATTCGTCAAAGAAACTTTCAAAAACTTGCTTTCAAAACATGACATAAACATCAAATAACTTTGAACTATTTTTTTCTCGTTCCTCGGCGACATCTCCGAAGTTCACCAATGGTGAGTAAGATTTTTGCGTATGCATCCCTCCCAACCACCCCCCCCCCCCCCAACCACCACCACCACCACCACCACCACCATTTAAATAGCTGCACTCCGACTTTACGATAGTTTGAAATATGAAAAGTTTTTTTTTTCTCCATCAAACAGGAAGACGTTACTATATGTTGTTCAACTTATTAATGCTATTATGAAAAGTTCGTTTTCTTCAACAAACAGAAAGACGTTATTACATGTTGTTCGACTTATTAATGCTATTATGAAAAGTTCGTTTTCTTCAACAAACACGAAAACACTACTATATGTTGTTCAAGTTATTAATGCCATTATGACAAGTGTTTTTTTTGTTGTTGTTCCTCAGCTAGAGCTCTAAGGCTCACTTAATGGTCAGATTTTTGCGTATTCGTGCGACCGTTTTCGCCCAACCAATAAGGTAGCTGTATTCCGACTTTTTAGGGGATGATGTCTAAACATGGTATCAGTGTGCATGTGGAGGCTATTGATTTTGTTGTTTTGTTGTTGTTGTTTTGTTTTTGTTTGTTTTTTCTTTGGGGGGGGTCGTAGATGGGTTTTTTGTTTTTGGTTTGTTTGTTGTAGTTGATTTTGGCTTCTTTTTTTATTTTTTATTTTTTGGTTACGGGGGGGGGTTACGTTGGGGGGTTTTGTGTTTTGTTTGGTTGGTTGGTTGGGGTTCTTTGTATTGTTTGTTTTTTGTTTGTTTGTCGTTGTTTTTGTTTTATTTGGGGGGGGGGGGGGGGGCATCCGTTCTTACCGGCAAGAATGACCTACTCTTCCGGAAGGTAAAGAACAGCACACACAAGAGCTGCTATGTTTGTCCTGTAATAGCGTATTGAAACACTCGTGTTTGAATGGTCGTATGTCAGCTAACATTGTCCAGTTTCGAGTTTTGCTTCTTGATGTTGGGTAAAACCCTCCATGTACCTAAAAAGGATGACAGGAATGAAAGAATTTGATTTTGAATTTGCTACTGTGTATAACCCTTTCTTTCTTTCTCTTTTCTTTCTTTCTTTCTTTCTTACTTACTTTCTTTTTTTCTATTCTTTTATTTCGAGTATAGTGGGATAACCACTTGCGTGCTTTTTTTTTTTGCTTTTTTTTTGCAACCAGCCCCTTCATATTTCTAGAGGGATAACGACAATTACATTTGTGTTTGTTTATTTGGGTGGTTGCTGTTGGTGTGCTTGTGGTTTTTATTTTGTTTTGTTTTGTTGGTGGTTTTTTTTTTGGTTTTTTTTGGGGGGGTGAGGTTTGTGTGGGTTTTTTGTTTTGCTTTGCTTTTTATTTTGTCTTGCTCTGACGTTACTGACTTTTCACAGATTATATTTCTTGCCCAGCAGACTTTGACGCTAAAATGCAGTTAAGAACAAAAAACAATTGCAGCTACTGAATTACATTACGAGTGAAGCGAAGCAACACAGGTCTACGTAGTCTCATTTGGCATCAGTGGAATCAAGTAACAGCTGTTTACAACAGTCTTCGTGCAAAATCACCCCCGTGTAGCTCTTCAAAACAATCAGAACAAAACTTGCCAAAAAACGGTCTCTTCCTATCAGGTTATAGTGTAAACATCTGCAGTAAAACAAAAACAATAGCAAAAACAACAACATCGAAAATACAAGAAAACTACGAATAACGTGAACAACATTTCTTTTCTCATCTTTGAGAGATAAACTGAATGTTTCATGGCAAAATTGAAACCACAACGGTTACCAACCTAAGCTGTATCAGGGAGAGAAAATTCGTAATCGTGATTTTGGATTATATGTTTCTTTGATTTTACGTCTGTTCACTTAAAGTGATATTAGACGAATAGGATTATGTCTTTTTCTGTACAGACTTTTGCTTTATTTTGCTGATTTTTTTCTGTGATATATGTTTCATGACCATGTTGCTGTTGTGTTTCATTGATATATATATATATATATATATATATATATATATATATATATATATCGCTTTGGTTTGTGTGCTCTACAAGATTCAGCACTATATAAATTCCATTTATTATTATTATTATTATTATTATTATTATTATTATTATTATTATTATTATTATTATTATTATATCTCTGTCTGCCAGAGTTTCTTCATTCGCTGCACGAAGGAAGGGGGACTGGATATCCAGCAGCAGTGTGAGGGAAAGTGTGAGGTCAAAAAGGATTTACGTCATCGCTGTCAGTATTGTCGATTTCAGCGCTGTCTGCAAATCGGCATGAAACGCAAAGGTAATTTATACATTGTGCATGAGAATTTTATGTGAATGAGAA
>CM060324.1:13147461-13149961 GCA_030674155.1 Stramonita haemastoma
GGGGAGCAATAAGATGAAGGTAGGTATGTGAATGGTGACAGCAACTACTATTATTGTCTTGTCAAAGACTCAGCGAAATTGCTCTGTGCGCTGCCGTTAAGCGCCTTGACAGGTCAGACCCAACACAGCCGTGTGGGTAATTGGGAAAAAAAAAGTCGCAGGAAAAAAAGTCACAGAAAAAAAATCACAGGAAAAAAAGTCACAATGGTGGCTGTGTGATGTACTCTCTTCTACAACAGAAAGTGTGTGTGTGTGTGTATGTGTGTGTGTGTGTGTGTGTGTGTGTGTGTGTGTGTGTGTGTGTGTGTGTGTGTGTGTGTGTGTGTGTGTGGAGAGAGAGAGAGAGACAGAGACAGAGACAGAGGTTTGATTTGCTTTGATTTGATTTATTCTTTTATATCGATGATAATGGAATAGGCACTCTTTTACATCCAGTCCCCGTGTGTATGCAGTTTTGTAAATGTCATCTGTTCCCACCGGCACACGATGGCCTACTCTTACAAAAGCGGAACAGGATTGAACGTGTGCGCAAGATGCGTTCGCTCACGGGGCCTTTGTTTGACCTGATTGTGACTTTTTTTCCTGTGACTTTTTTTCCTACCCAATTTTGTGACTTTTTTCTGTGACTTTTTTTTCTGTGACTTTTTTTCCTGTGACTTTTTTTCCTACAACCCCTCATGTGTGACATCCGTGAAACTGGACCTTGGAATGGAATGCTGTGTAGGGGCAGAAGACATTATGGTCATGCTTTAATGATGTATGTCTCTCGCTTCCTGTGGTCAGACACTCGCGTAGAGCATGGCAGCAGAGAGTCCTCAGAGGAGAAGCCCCCTTCAAACGAGTGTTTCGGGCCTTTAATCTTATAGTAGCTGTTACAATGTTTTGCTCTCTTTTACCCCTTACCCACTACCACCATCACCACACCCCCTTTTGAGGAAACGAACATGAAGTTTGGAGATGGTGAATGTGTGTGTGTGTGTGTGTGTGTGTGTGTGGTGTGTGTGTGTGTGTGTGTGTGTGTGTGTGTGTGTGTGTTAGGGGCAGGGGGGGGGGGCGGCAGGGGGGAGGGGGGGTTACGTGTGTGAGACAAGGGAAGGGGGACTTGTGTGTGTGCGTGTGTGTATGTTTGTGTCTGTGTATGTATATGCGCACGCGCGCGCTCGCGTGTGCGTGTGTGTCTGTGTCTGTGTGTCTGTCTGTGCGTGCGTGAGCGCGTGTGTGTGTGTCTCTGTGCGTACGTGCGTGTGTGCGCGCGCGCGCGCGCGTGAAGCAATAAAGCAAAGAAAGGAATGAAAATCCAGACGCGGGTGATAAAAACCATTGCCTGTCCTGTCAGCGTGTCCATTAGACAGGGAAAGAAATCCCCGAAAACATCAGCAGTGACTAATGGCCACATCAAAGGCCAGGCGGCGGGGGTCAAGCTGTCGTGATTGAGGATGGCACGGTCCGAGGCGGGAATCTCAGGTCACTTCGTCAGAATGGACTGTCCGGCTCTCTGCCGTGATGGTCATTTCTCGTGATTTTTCATTTTTGGCTTGAGGTTAGGGACGAGAAGCACACACCAAAAGAATCGAGCAGAGAGGATGATATCTTTTTGATAGGTCACGAACTATTTGGTTTGAGTTTTAAAAACCAGAATAATGATACTTGACTTGACTTGACACTTGACATTGTCAATGGTTGAGGCCTGATACATTTGTAATCACATCACAAAACCTCATCATGACACTTGACGCAATATTCTTCATTTACCAAACAACGTCATAGCCCACACACTGCCATATACAACGCCACATGAAAACCACACCACCACACTGCAAGACACCACACAGTATCTTAACACACCATCCCACACCACGCTTGCAACACATTACCACACAACACCACATCACACTACGTCAAAACCACATCACAATTTCTTCTTTGCGAGACGCTCATCCACTATAATGAAAATGGCATGTGCTGCCGTTAAGTGCCTGACAAGTCAGGCCCAGCGCATCGGACTTCGGCAGGGAGAGAAGGGTTATTTTGTAAGTCTTTATGGAGGAAAAAAAGGGCAGGAAAATGGGAAGAAGACAGAAAATAGTCACGAAGCAGGTGGCAGGAAGAAAAAGAAGAAAGCAGAAACAAAGAGAGGGACAGAAAAGAAGGAATTTCCAGCACAGAATTTCCAGAAGGTGGGGATGCTATTTACACTGGCAGGCCCCCGGCATCCCCGTTGGGGAAACATGACATAATTATTTACAACCACGACGAAACTAGGATACACAGACATCAATCCATTCCATCCTCTTTCTGTCGACAGAAGGTTTTTTTTTCTGTAGGAAACACAGACATCAGTTCATTCCATCCTCTTTCTGTCGGCAGAAGTTTTTTCCGCCGCAGTCTCCAGGAACACCGGAGCTACGTGTGTCACGGGGATGGGGGCTGCTCCCTCAATCCCCGCAACAGGAACCACTGTCGCCGCTGTCGCTACCTCAAGTGCAAAACTGTCGGCATG
>CM060324.1:13152461-13157461 GCA_030674155.1 Stramonita haemastoma
CAGGGCACCCCTCATCACCCTTCTCTGACCAAAGAGGTCCAGGTGCATCCCAGAAGAGGCGGACTTGCCAAGCGGTGTCTGGTGAGGAATGGCTCCCTCCCTTGGTTCCCTCCCTACCAGAAGCGCTTGCCCAGCAACGCGCAGAAGCAGGGAGGCAGAAAGGCGGGATTCAACGAGTGGAAAAAGAAGAGTCCGGGACCTGTGGTGGTCAAACCAGTGCCTCTAGTTCCAACGCTTCGGAATGGCGTGCCTTCTCCCGAGCGCGCAGAGAGACAGGCTTTCCATGTGCCTTCTCCCGAGCGCGCAGAGAGACAGACTTTCTATGTGCCCTCTCCCGAGCGTGCAGAGAGACAGACTTTCCATGTGCCTTCTCCAGAGCGTGCAGAAAGACAGGCTTTCCATGTGCCTTCTCCGGAGCGTGCGGAGAGACAGACTTTCCATGTGCCTTCTCCGGAGCGTGCAGAGAGACAGACTTTCCATGTGCCTTCTCCCGAGCGAGCAGAAAGACAGACTTTCCATGTGCCTTCTCCCGAGCGTGCAGAGAGACCGACTTTCCATGTGCCTTCTTCCCCTGATAGACCGTCTTTTCCTGTGGCGTCTTTGCCCTCAGAGAACGCTGTCCGAGTTGCTGTTAGCCGCTCAGTCCGTCAGCTTCATGCAGCGTCGCTGGAGCGTGTACCTGGCGCAGCCAACAGTGCTTTTTCGCCAGCTGTCAGTGTTTCTCTGATCAGACAGGCCACGCATGTAGCCACAGATTCCAGAGCTTTACCTCAAAGTGCCAGCATTCTTCAGCAATCTCCTCAAAGGGGCAGCAGTCAACAGTCTCCTCCAAATGGCAGTGTTCTTCAACAATCTCCTCCAAATGGCAGTGTTCTTCAGCAATCTCCTCAAAGGGGCAGCCCTCTTCAACAATCTCCTTCACCGAGTGTATCGCCACAGCAAGGGTCTTTGTCTCCCTTTAGCCAGATTTCGAGACCCGGAGAAACGGAAGGATATCCATTGCCGGCGACCAATGCCAATGTGTTCATTGCGTCTCGCCACGTCAATTCTGCAATGAAGTTGATACACACGCATGAGCAAGAAAGCACAGTGTCCATGCTTCGATTTTCACACCAGGAACGAATTAGTGAGGATCTAGGTCTACATTCACCTTCAAATGCACAGCCTCACTTCAGCCCGTCACCTGAAACTGCCAGTCATTTGGAACAGGCTGGTGCCAAGGCCCAGTCCATTGTAACTCCTGTGGAATTTGTAGGGTCTCACGAGCATGACTCCAGACCTTGGAGATCACTGAACAACGTAGGTGGATACGACAGCGAGGGTCTGGATCTGTGCCTTAAAAATTCTGCCAAAGGATCGTCACCCTGTGCAGAGCAGATGCTTTCTTCAGATCAGCAGGGACATACTATTTTACCGACACGTTTTCCTGACAGCAAGACTCAACATTTGAACAGCACTGGTGCTGAACTCTTAGGAAATACCAACCTTTGCGATGCAAATGTCAACTTTGAAGACAGTTTTGGTGACAGAAAGCCGTTAGATCTCTCCTGGCCGGGAAGACTCAGGGAGAACCCATCTGACTCAGAACATAGCCTGAAACTGGAAGGGATACCTGCATCTCTGGGATCTGAACACGGGATTCTGGAATCTATCGAACTATCAAAGATGAGCACTAATTCGCTGGTTAGTCGACAGTATTCTCAAGAGCATCACGACGGTCACAGTAACGAACGAGAAGGGCAACTCCCACACCCCGAACCCATGGAAACCTCAAACGATCCAAGTCTGCCATCGATGCAGTCACGTACAGCACCTGTAACCGAGCCTGACCCTGAGCCCAGAGAGGCAGGGTTCAGTTCTCAGAGGAGCTGCACGTGCAAGCTGTGCCCGCTTCTCCCCTCACTGGCAAAGGAGTTCTTCCAGCTTGCAGAGCCGCCCTTATCCTGCCAGGGCGTGCACGACACACAGACCTCCCCCTGCTCCGTTCTGGACCTGGCCAAAGTGTCTGGAGACAGTGTCATCAAAACCCTGCTCAAGCTGAACGGACAGGATCTGGACAGGATCACCAACGTGGTGTCTGGGCTGATCACCTTGTTGGAACTGGTGCAGGACAGGAAGGACTGCCTCGCCAGCAGGATCCTGTCAGATGTATCGAAATAACGGAATAACTGTGAATGTGTGATGGTGTGCTTTTTTTAAGTGTTTACTTTTTTGTGCACACGTTTTTTTCTTCTCTCCTCCCTGCTAACTTAAAAGTCAATCTTAAATTTGATTAAGAAAGAGAGACGGGGTGGGGGTGTGGATGATTTCTCACTCAGAGAAAAAGCCTCCAGAATAAGAAAAAAAAATACGTGAGAACTCAAAGGGACATCATCTGTCACTTGTTTCCAACGCCGTTGTTGACTGTAGGAGCTCCACATTATGTCATCAGGGTTCGCCTTCTTTCTCTGTCTCTTTCAGAGGGAACATAATCAATAAGAACTCATCCTTCATTCTTCTTCTTAAACTACTGTTTCATCAAAGTTTATATCATGAGATTTAATTTCTCGATTTCATTAAAAGATTTGAAGCTGAATTCAATAATTTGGGGAGTTCAAGTTGTGAAGCCTGAGAATTTTGTTTTTCTTTGGTGTTTTGTGGTGGGGGGGGTTTGGGAGGGGGTGGGTGTTTCTTTTGTTATGGTATTTTTGCAACCCTGTTTGGCGTTAAGGCCATCATCCTAATGACACGTTTCACTTCCATTCTAATGGGGTCAAAAACTGAAACAATTTTCTCCTTGGGGCAAAACGTTCATGGGAGCTGTTCAATATTAGGACACCGTGAGGCCACCTACCAGTAGAGCCCTACTGGGTCTCTCCAGTGGTGCTTAGCGTGCCTGTTCCGAGCAGGACACCCCTACTAAGCCCCCTCCTGACAACAATGGCTTTGTCGAAGCTCGATACTGAGTGAGATACCCACCTGGGAGGTGACCATGATAACGTCTCTCCAATATTCTTCTCCGGTGAACATCCAACCTCTAGGACTTTGGATCAGACTTGCAACAGGCAAAAAAGTGTATTGGAAATAGAAATACGGATCACCATGCAAGCAGGGATGGGTGACCGTTTGCACACACACCTTGGCTTCAGTACAGTTCCCCCAGTTCACCCAGATGTAAATGGTTACCTGCCCTCTTTAGGGTCAGGGAAGGTAAAGCAGCGAGGGAGAGAAGATGGGCGCCGCCCTCAACATGCTGGCCCCTAGAGAAGCTGAGGTCTCTGACGCCTGGCTCCCATACGACCACACACACAGGTTACGGGACACCTATGCTAGCAGAGCAGCTGGGCCACCAATCCGAAACCATGTTCTTTTATTGCAGGACAATCAGTGCTGATGAGGATAATAATTATTATGATGTTGATGTTATGGGAGTGTAACAGCTTTGGAATAATCTTACAGAGCTGCACTCTACGCTTTCTATCATTAATATATCCTGGTGTTAACCAGGCTTGAGGAAAAATAGAGATGCTGCAGTGTTGGTCTGGCATTTGAGCAACACTAAAACTCGCATCCATAATGAGGATGAAGTTGGACTGTGTGGTCCCAGTCTTCCCAATGAGGTCATAGCAAAGTTTCTTTAGGTAGAAGCCGGCCACTGCGAAATAAAAACAACATCTTTCTTTGGGGATTTGGTGTTGCGTCTGTCTGTCAAAGAACCCAGAGTGGTAACCATACTCCATGGCGGCTGATCAAGGCCCATAACTTATGTATTGTTTTCATTGTTGCTGTCGTTTTTCTTTTTTTTTGCTGCTGTTCTTATTGCTATCAGTTTATACATATCAATCAATAATATCATTTACCAGGTTGACCAGCATTTGCTCTTGTCCAGATAGGCCGCCAATGTCGGTGGCAAAACATCCCGTTTGGGCCAGAACTTTTTCCCCAGCCATTAGACCCTGAGTGGTGGTCTGGGCACTAGTCTTTCGGATGAAACGATAAACCGAGGTCCCGTGTGTTACGCATCATTATTTAGCGCACGTAAAAGAACCCACGACAACAAGGGGGTTGCCCCAGGCAAAAGTGTGTAGAAAAAAGCCACTCTGATAGGGAAACAAATACAGTTGCAGACAGGAAAAAGAAAAAGAAATAATGGGTAGGTGCTCCACTTGTGGCGACACACTCTTCCCAGGGAAAACAGCTCGAATTTCACGCAGAGAAATCTTCTGTGACATCAAGTTGTATACATAGATAAATAAATAAATAAATAAGTTTGCGACTGTTCTGCCTTCAATTCTGACCGTTTCTCTCATGGTGTTCAAGTGCATCATCAATTGTTCTTTCAGAAAACATGTTGAAGAGGGTGGGGGAGAGCAGACATCCTTGGTTTACTCCAATGGGGATTCAGAACCATTCTCCTACGTTGCTGTCATAGTAGATTGCGGTGGTTGCCTTGTTATAGAAGCATTCTATGGTTCTGATCAGGTTGGCATTGATGTTATTCAGCTTCATGATTGTCCACAAATCTGTATACTGTCAAAGTCTGCAAAACGACTTTTAGTAGTCTGCAAAGACTAAGGATCTTACTGGTGTTGCACGTGCCTTTCACAGAGTATTCTAAGGTTAGAAATTTGCTCTGTTGTGCTCCGTCCTGCTTTGAAACTTGTCTGTTCTTCTGTGATGATCTCCTCAGCTTGTGGCTAATTCGGATTATTTAGGAAGATTCTTAGCATGGCCTTCTTTGAATGACTGATCAAGCTGATGGTACGGAGGCTTTGGCATGGTTTTAGGATGTCTTTCTCTGGGAGAGTGATGATCAGAGACTGAGTCGACGGTGTTGGTACTCGGATGTCTACCATGTGGTATCGCAGATGGTGAGTAACACATACATCATGGCCTCTCCTACCTGGGTCGGCTCTGATGAAGTGGTGCCCACTTCTGCTGACTTTCTTTATTCACTGATTTCACTGCAGCTTTAACTTTTTCGTGAAGGATGGAGTAGCCTAGCTGTCATTGTTGGCTGG
>CM060324.1:13162461-13173507 GCA_030674155.1 Stramonita haemastoma
AGAACTGACATCCTGTCTTACAACATATCAAACCACACTCACAATCACAAGCGAAAACTGCAGACTCAAAAAGCAGATGTTTATGAAGTTGCTATTTCTAACTGACAGGCTTCATGAACGAAATCATACATTCAAAATGTCACTGTGTGTGTGGACAATTACATCAGCAAACTCCATTTGAATAAGCATGCGTGAGTGTGGTGTGTGTTTCAATTGTAGATATTTTTTTTTCTCTTGAAAGAGACAGACAGACAGAGAGGGGGGGGGGGGGTGTGCTTATACCTCTCCCCCTGCCCTGACTTTATCAGAACCAGCAAGGTGAAGGGTAGAAAGGAAAAGGGGAAAACATCTGAGTAGTGAGGGATAAAAAACACAGTCAGCAAAAACAAGATTTTTTATATAGAATTTACAGAAAACTATGATTTTTTATTTAAATTAGTAAAGGTATACGGCTTTAAATTATTTTACTAACTAGATAAGCGAATTAAAGAAAGCGAATATCTTTTTTTACCGCAAACGTTACACACAAAAAAAGCGGGGAGGGGAGGGGGATATTACGTTGTATGGTAATGAATTCTGGCATACAGGAAAGGTTTAAGTGAGCCGCGTGAAAGATTTATTTTGTAACATTGAGATCTTATGTATGGCCACATACGTATCTGTCAGCCACGAAGTCTATTGTCTGTAGACGTCCTTTCCTTTCAAAGTCCAAACGCTAAACTCGATCCGTGTGCGTGTGTGTGTGTGTGTGTGTGTGTTGTGTGTGTGTGTGTGTGTGGTGTGTGTGTGTGTGTGTGTGTGTGTGTGTGTGTGTGTGTGTGTGTGTGTATGTGTATGTGTGTATGTGTGTATGTGTGTGTGTATGTGTGTGTATGTGTGTCTGTGTGTGTCTGGTGTGTGTGTGTGTGTGTGTGTGTGTGTGTGTGTGTGTGTGGTGTGTGTGGTGTGTGTGTGTGTGTGTGTGTGTGTGTCTCCGTGTGTGTGTGTCCAAGGAGAAGGCGCCACCGTCAAAATCAGAGAGATTGAAGAGATGTGCCACAGAAAATGAAAGGAAAATTATGCTCTACGATGCTTGTCGAGTTTGTGACATTTTCTTTTTTGGCAAGGCTAAGGACAAATTACTTTTTTATCATAACCAGGGCGTCTCTTTCGTCTGTTTTCTGAAGTTCTGTCTGAATGCTGATTCAAAAAAAAAGAAAAAAAAAATGATTGTATAGTGGTATCCAGCAAAACATTTATTTCTATCTTTTAACTGAAAAGAATGTGCTTGTTTTAATTCTCGGCTAGAGCTTCAGGGTGAGAGTTTGCATACGCAAACCGCTTAACCTCGCATTAAGGTAGCTGCATTCTAACTTCAGGGGCTGGTGTCTAAAACAAGACATCTGTGTACATACGTGTTTTTTAAAATAATATTTTGTCATCCGTTCCTACGGCATAAAATGGACTACTTTTCATAACCGATTTGAACATGTGCACAAGACATTTTGCCTCGGTCTCAGTTCACAGTCTTATCCGAGGACGTTCTCGGGCGTGGGATCGGTGCCAAGGTTAACTCCAGGGTAAAAATCCCTACAACAAGGGCATATGTGACGGCTCGATCCCTGGCCGTCTGATCACCAGCGCAAGGTTCTAACCACTAGGCTCCCTCTACGTATTTTTTAAAACTTTATACTGTTTAAATACTTGTATATACCCGTTTTGTTATTGCATGATGATCAGTTTGTGATGGGGATGATGTAATGATGCTGCTGTGGAGGTGCATCCGTTTGAGACTACTTGACAGGGTTGTTCTCTACGCTTATTGTCATAATATATCCCGGCGTCCACCGGGCCCGATAGATACAGACACCTGCAGTGTTGGTCAGATAATTAGAGCAACACTCTCAAATCTCAGAGCAACTCTCTCAGATAGAAGCAATAAACACAAGTAAATAAGCAACAACAAAGACACACGAAAACAAAGGAAACAAAATATAAGTCCTGCTCTTCTCTCTCTACTCTCTCTCTCTCTCTCTCTCTCTCTCTCTCTCTCTCTCTCTCTCTCTCTCTCTCTCTCTCTCTCTCTCTCTCTCTCTCTCTCTCCTCTCTCTCTCTCTCTCCAACTGTAAACGAAGCCTAAAAATTGAAAGTAACAAAACAAAACCAAAACTTTATATTGTATTGTATTTATTGTAGTACATTGTAACTTTATGTATTGTAACAGTGTATCACTTAAAATCACGGCAGATCTCTCGTGAAATTCGGGCTCCTCCCTCACCCCCACCATCCCCACCCCCACCCCCTAACCCCTCATTCTTTCCACCCCCTTTTTCCAGTCTTGCATGTAGTATATCTTATCCACCACCATTGCGGCTTTCTGTACCTAGCAGACTCACTCAATAGGCCCCACGGAGAAGAAGGCCAGAGCAGACAGGGGAGCCGAAAGAAGCCGCCATCCACAAGGGCACAGACAAATCCCCAGTCAGTTTGGCCAGAGGACCCATCCAGGGACACCAGCAGGACGTCGCCCAGAGGGACGGCTGCAGCAATCAGGGAGATGACAAAGCCCAGCTGTTTGCTGTCCCGGTCCTGCCCACACACACACACACACACACACACACACACACACACACAACACCACAACACAACACACACACACACAACACACACACAAGATGGGGAAATCAACGTGACCACCTAGGTTCCAGTCACCATCTGGAAAGATTTTTAAAAAATATTTCACTCAACTCGTTTTTTGATTTGTTTTTAAAAAGGTGTAGCGCTATATTAAATTTCATGTGTTGTTATTTTATTTTATTATTGGTTATATTATTATTATTATTATTATTATTATTATTATTATTATTATTATTATTATTTTTGTTGTTGTTGTTATTATCAAGACCAGAGTAAATGCGTTCCCTGTCATATCCATATTCTTTATCCCCTGTGAATCGTGGACCCTGACACATGCTGATTTGGAGAGAAGAGTACGGGACAGTAGAGTGAGAGGCTTCCGGAGATCCCTTGCCATCTCCTACAGAGACCACATAGAACAAAGAAGTGCAGAACAGAATCCAGCAAGCCATTGGTCCCTACGAAAATCTTCTATCAATCATAAAGAGCGTAAACTTAAATGGTACGGGCATGTCAGAAGATCAAATGGCCTTGCAAAAACAATACTGCGAGGCTTTGCCCAAGGAGAAGAAAAAGAGGCAGACCAAGGAAGAGTATGGGGGAGGACAACATCAGCGAAATGGACGGCCTAGAATCAACAAGACTTTGAGAAAGGCAGAACAGAGAGAGAGGAAAGGGGGAATTGGTCGTCAAGTCTTCAGAGGTGCCCCACGGTCGCCAGGGGACTAAGGGATGATAAAATAGATAGATAGATAAAAGGATAGATAGATAGATAGATGATAGTAGATAGATAGGATAGATAGATACATACATACATCATACATAAATTTACATAAAAACTTTACATACAAAACATACTACATACATACTTTAAAACATCACATACATACATACATAATACATAGAAAGGCAGGGAACAATCTTTTGGGAAAGCAAGGGAAAATTAAAAAATGAAGGGACAGCTGGAAACTTGTCGTTTCCCGCCGCAGCCGCGGCGCGCGCGCGCGCGGCGCCGCGTGCGTGCGTGCGTGCGTGCGTGCGTGGTGCGTGCCGTGGGGTTTTGTGTGTGGTCTGTTGTGTTGTGTGTGTGTGTTAAAAACTAAGAAAAATATTTTCTTTTATGTTAAACAAATTCATCTTACAGATTGTAGTTATTCTTTGGGTGTGTGTCTTTTTTTTTTTCTTTAGGCGGAAGAGGGGAGGAGGGTTTTGTTTGCTTTTTTGGGGGGGGTTGTTATTGTTTTTACTTTTAATAATAAGAAATGTCTTCCTGTTTTATTCTGGTCCTGTCTTGTCCCTCTCGTCCGAGTTGACGTTCTCGTCATGTTTTTCTCGCTGCTAGTGGAGTGAATGAATAAAATCTTTTTGTCATCCGGTCCAAAGGGTTTTTAGTTTTTGCACGTGTCATAATTTATAGCGATAAACACGTGGCCTTAGGTGACCTTTGTCCCCTTTTTAACAAATCTAGCGGTTTTTCATCCCTAAGTGCTGTATGGTCCGTCAGGTTTTGTTAAAAAGGAATAAAATGTGTTTTATAAAGAAGAAAAGAGAGAAAAAAAAAGAAAAGCAAAGGGAAAGCAAAGAAAAAGAAAGAAAGAAAGAAAGAAAGAAAGAAGAGAAAAGGAAAGAAGAAGAAAAGAAAGAAGAAAGAAAAAAAAAAAAAAAAAAAAAAAAAAAAAAAAAAGAAAGAAAGAAAGAATATGTTGCTAAAAATATAATGAAAATAAATCTAAAAAAAATAAAAGAAAGAAAGAAAGTAAGAAAGGGAAAGGAAAACAGAAAGAAAAACAGACAAAAAAAAACACGTTTCTTAAAAGAGAATGATATATAATTTCCCCCCCAGAAAAAATTAAAGGAAAAAGAAAAGTTTGTTTTAAAAGATTATGAAATATGTTTCTTAAAAGAAAAAAGAAAAGAAAGAAAGAAAGAAAGAAAGAGAAGAAAGGGAAAAGAAAGAAAGAAAAAAATGAATGAATGAATGAATTTAATGAATGAATGGATGAATGAATGAATGAAACTTAAGAGACTGCGTAATATTAGCGAGATATAAACTTTGGGGGTGCTTTAAAAAGAAAAAAGAAAGAAAGAAAGAAAGGAAAAGAAAGAAGAAGAAAAAAAGGAAGAAAGAAAGAAAAAAAAAAGAAAGAAAAAAAAGAAAGAAAAAAAAAGAAAAGGGAAAAAAAAGAAAAAAGGAAAAGGAAAAGGAAAAGAAAGAAAGAAGAAAGTTTGGGCATCAAGTTTAAAGTTAGCGACTATAAAATGAGTCGTTTTTTCTTTTTTTTCTACGTATATGTTTATACCCCGGCGAGGGGAGTGGGGGGGGGTGGCCTTTTCTTTCCCCTCCCCCCCCCCTTTTTGCAGTTTTTGTTTCTGACTTATGTTTTTAAACACAAAAAACACCATGCCTGTTGTTTTGGGAGGGGGGGGGGGAGTGTAGTCTCACCTTTTTTCTTTTCATTTTTTTTCATGGGTTTGGATTCTTAACTTTATAAATTCTTTCAAATCTTCTTGCATTTTTGTTTTACTTACGAACGAAATTTTTTTTTTTTTTCGTATGCGCATCAAGCGAGAGAGAGAGAGAGTGGGAAAAGGGGGGGGGGATTGGGGTTGGGCGACAGACGAGAGACAGAGAACAGAAAACACACAGGAGGGCAAAGGGCACACAGACAGAACCGGAATTTGATAGATCGATAAATCGGTAAAAACGATCGATAGATAATAGAGAGGAGAGAGATAGGGGATAGAGAGAATAGAGAGGGTAGAGGATAGAGAGATAGATAGATAGATAGTTTGTTTGAAAGATAGATAATAGATAGATAGATAAGAGATAGATAGTTTGAGGAAAGGACGGACGGACGGCTGCATGGATAAGGGGGTTTGGGTGGATGGATTGATGGATGGATGGATGGGTGGATGATAGAGAATAGAGACATAGAGCTAAAGAGATAGATCAGAGAGATATAGAGAGTTTTAACGAGAGAGAATGATGAATGAAGAATGGGAATTTAATGAAAATGAATGAATGAATGAATGAATTGAATGAAGAATGAATGAATGGGAAAGAATGAATGAATGAATGGTTTTCTCATATGCAAATAAAACATTTTAGGTCAAGCTTTTCTTACACTTGTCCTTGTAAACTTTCAACATAAAAACAAACTACAGCAAAGTGAAAGTCAAACAACCGAAACAAAGTCATTCGGATGTGACTATAAATCGAGGCCCCGTGTGCGAACGCACGCAGAACATCTTGCCCACACGTTAAAAACCCGTTCCGCCTTTCGGAAGAGAAGGCCATCGTGTGCCGGTAAGAGCAGATGACAAAATTATATATTAAAAAACCCAGCATGTACACAGGTGTTTTACACACCATCCCTGAGGAAAAATCGGGGAGTTGGAGCCCCAGAGCGGCTCGGGGCTGTAGGTATATGGCAACGTTCTGGTGTGGCTCCTGCGACGGTACTGGAACCATTCGTATCGGTCATTGCCTTCTCAATGGATCATTCCAGTGGCGTGGAGAGGGGGAGGGGGTCTGCTGCATGGGTAACAGCTTGCCCTCCATACTTGCTTACCCAGGCTTTGCGCTCTAAAGACTAGAGCGCAACTCCATAGTCTTCCGAGACTGATGGGTGCCTGCTGACTGACTGCTTGAATAAACTAGATCCCGGAGGTTAACCAATGATGAGTTTTTTTGCGTGTGCGACCGATTTTGTCCAGCACTAAGGTAGCCACACTCTGACTTCAAGGATGATGTCGAAACACGACACCAATGTGCATGCGGGGTTTTTTATAATACATTTTATTTGTCAGCAATTCTTACCGGCACAAATTTAATGGTCTACTCTCTGAAAAGTAGAGCGTGTTTTAACGTGTGCTAAAGATGTTCTGCATGCGTTCGCACACACGGACCGTGGTTTATAATCTCATCTGAAGGACTGTCGGGGGTTGGGGCGGGGGGGGGGGGGGGGGGGGGAGGGGTTGGAGTCAGCGCTGATGTTAGTTCCCGTATTTAAAAGACTTCTTGTTCATGGAGTGCTTTGTCTATGTCACGGTAGGTTGTGCAGGGTCTGAAAAGTATAGTGGTCTCCTTTGATCAAGGAAGAGAATAAGTAATAACAGCTTTAACATATCACAAGAGGTAGATTAAAACAGACGTGCCTGAAGAAGCGAAGTTCTCAGAATGACAGAACAAAGGGAGTTAGGTATTCAAGACCTGAAACTCTCAAACTTCCGTTTCTGTCAAGGGGAGGTACTCGTTACACGACTTGCCAGTGGGAACAGATGACAATATTTACACAACTGCATACACACGGGAACTGGTTGAAAAAAGAATAAATCAAAATAAATAAAAATAAAATAAAATAAAACGATGTGACCTGATCTCTTTTTAATTTCCTTAGGAGTTGTTTGGGCACTGAAGTCAAGTTTACAGTGCGCCGTGGACAAAGCTAAACATGACGGAGTTTACCCCCACCACCCCTTTTTCCCAGGCAGCAGGATGCATGCTGGGCGTGTTCGTGTCGTCCATGCCACCTGTCGTTTCTGGCCTACTCTTATGAAAGGTGGATGGGGTTTTCTGTTTTCTGTCGTGTGTGCAAAAAGTCCTGCATGCGTTCGCCTACGAGACCATGATTAATTCTTTCATCTGAGAGACTTTTAGGAGAATGGAGCCAGTTTCAATCTGAACTTCAGGGATAACAAAAGGTAAAGGGAGGATAGTTAAGTGGTTAGAGCGCTCGCTTTCCCCCAGTCAAGTTAAGCTGCGTCGAGCGTGGTTACCAGAACTTTAAAGATGCGTTTCTTAATTCCAACGAACTGATACCTCTGCTGAGATTCGAACTCAGTTACTGTCAGATTGCTCGTCCTACTGTCTAACCACTCAGCTGTTTCATCCCCTCTTCAGTATAAACTAATGGCAAAGACCACACATACGTGTGTGTTTGTGTTTACGCAGTTAGAACCCTCGTATGTGCTGCTGGCTCTTATAGTGTAAATAGCATCCCCATTGTCTGTCAATTCTGTGCTAGTATAGAAAATGAAATCAATTTCCCTCTTTTCAATCACTATCTTTGTTTCTGTCTTTTTTTAACCATTCTATCATCTTTCATGCTTAGTTTTTGCCTCGCCAGTCCATCCATTCTCCTGCCTTTGTTTTCAAACAAATCTTACCAATATTTTTTCTTGTAATTATGTGACATTTTGCCTGCTTTTTTTTTTTCTGGTGACCAGGTAGTGAAATTGTAAAGACTGGTATTGTAATGGGACTTCAGGACTTGACTTCAGGATGTCCCTTTCTGCACTCTTTTTTTCTAATGATTTTTTTTTCACATTACAGAGTTCATTACCCTTTCTTTTATCTTTTTTTGTGTAACCTTCGGCGTGATAAATCAAGCAGAATGGCTGGCGTCCTCAGCATAGCCGGGTTTTATTGACCTTAGGGAAAAAATGATTAATGTGCTTTGTCCTGGGTTTTTTTTTTCAGGTTGATGGTGTTTGACATTTACAGGGGATTATACGGTGTTGATGTTTAACTTGATGTGACTTTTATTGCAGTTGCTGAAGATGATGTAAGATGACAGCGGCATTTGGTCTTCGAGGTCGGTGGGACTATAAACAACATGGAATGACATGAAAGGCAGTGATAAATGTCACCACGGAAGGGAAGAAGTGAACAGTATATCTTTTCCCTCAGTGCTTGAAGTCGCTGACCGTGAATATGGCATCAGTCTTGAGCCAAGAAACAGCTCTGTAGTTAAAGCTAAAGACGATAGTTATCAACGTGACAGGGTTTACATGTTTTGTTGTTAAAGCTATAGACAATAGCTATCAACGTGACAGGGTTTACATGCTTTGTTTTTAAAGCTACATACCATCGCTGTCAACGTGACAGGGTTTACATGCTTTGTTGTTTAAGCTACACACGATAGCTATCAACGTGACAGGGTATGTAGGCTTTGTTGTTAAAGCTACAGACGATAGTTATCAACGTGACAGGGTTTACATGTTGTGTTGTTTAAGTTACAGGCAATGCTATATATGTGCAGGTCTGTAGGCTTTGTTGTTAAGCTTAACAATAGCTATCAACGTGACAGGGTCTGTAGGCTTTGTTGTTAAAGCTATAGACAATAGCTTATCAACGTGACAGGGTTTACATGCTTTGTAGTTAAAGCTACAGACGATAGCTCTCAACGTGACAGGGTTTGTAGGCTTTGTTGTTAAAGCTATAGACAATAGCTATCAACGTGACAGGTCTGTAGGCTTTGTTGTTAAAGCTACAGACATAGCTATCAACGTGACAGGGTCTGTAGGCTTTGTTGTTAAAGCTACAGACAATAGCTATCAACGTGACAGGGTCTGTAGGCTTTGTTGTTAAAGCTACAGACAATAGCTATCAACGTGACAGGGTCTGTAGGCTTTGTTGTTAAAGCTACAGACAATAGTTATCAACGTGACACCCACCAAAAAATGAGTAGCCGCTGAATTCATCAAAATAAAAGAATTGAATATTGTTGTACAATAGCACACACAAAGTTGCTGGGCATTTAGTGCCCTTAAACTGTTAAAGACTTTCACTTCTTGTTTTCTTAGGGGCATTTTCTGAAGAAGCTACTCCTTGATAGTGAGATAGATCAAAAGCGTAACTCCTCTCTTCACAAGTGACAGTGCTGACATTGATACTGCCATTGACATTGACATTGATACTGCCATATTAACATACCTGCGGTGGTTACAGACAGACAACCGTCTATGCACAAGAATAAATTGTTTGACAGAAAACAAAAGCGACACTTAAGCTATACTGACAGCGATGTTCCTATGCAACGAAAAACAAGAAAATGTTACATACTCTACTTATTAGTGATGCTGTCTGAATCCTACCCTGACACTGACACTGAGATTATAATGTGTATCAATATGCCTGTCAATATTGTAATTGAACTTCATGAGATGATTCAAGTGAAGAGTGTGTTTGTGTGTACATGCGTGTGTGTGTGTGTGTGTGTGTGTGTGTGTGTGTGTGTGTGTGTGTGTGTGTGTGTCTGTGTGTGTCTGTGTCTGTGTCTGGTTGTGTCTGTATACGTGCTGTTGTGTGTGTGTGTGTGTGTGTGTTGTGTTGTGTGTGTGTGTGTGTGTGTGCTGTGTGTGTGTGTGTATTTTTCTTTCTTTTTCTTTTTTTTATATTTAGGATAATGAAATAAGCCCTAGTGTGCTTTTTTACATCCAATCCTACTGTGTGTGTGCATGTGTGTATGCGTGCGTCCGTGCGTGCGTGCGTGTACGTGTATGTGTGTGCGTGCGTACGTGCGTGTATGCATTGTGTGTGTGCGCTTGCGTCCGTCCGTGCGTGCATGCGTGTGCGTGTATGTGTGTGTAAGTGTACGTAACATGCTTTGTATAATGACAAACACCTGTTTAATCAACCCAAACATACCTGAGGTGGCTCTCGGTACCTGGCTCAGCGTCTGGCTGTCCCAGGAAAATGGCTTTGACACGTAATCTGCAATGTCCACAGAGAAGAGAAAGGCCAACCCTACCGTCAGCACCGACGATGCCATGATCAGGGAGAGTCTCACTTTTGACGCCGCGATGACAGCAAATCTGATTCGTTGCAGCATTCATATTTGAACTTTGTGTCTTCTTCTTTTCCACAGCGGCTCTGAGAGGTGACGAGTTTTCTGACTCGTACAGGGGTATGGTAGGTTTGGGTTGTCGTTCTGACTGTGACAGTTGGCCATTTTTGAGTGCGGTAATGTTTCTGGTTTAAATAAATTTTGAGGTTCTGTTTCTGTTTCAGCAGTAGTCGTTCTTAACAAAATCTGGCTTAAAAGCGAGAGGTTTTCTTGACAGGTAGACTCCTTTTCAGGTGAAGAAATGGAGTCTTTCCTTTTCAAAACAGCATTGTCTGCAAGACCCGCATCCACATGCGATTGTAGTGTTCCTTTACTATCCCCACAGTTTTTCTGCATTTCGGTCATTTCTTCAAAATACACGATATTCCGATTGTCAAACTCACTATCAATGCGGTGGCTCCCTACAAAACTTGCACCACACCACCACCACCACTTTTAGTCTCTGTCTTCCCCTTTCCTTCAGTCGGAGTCTCGTTACGCTGCTTCACAAAGAAACCGTTACTTTCACTCTGGTTTTCTTTTCTCTCAGCCAGAGTTCGTTCAACACCCTTTGAGAGATCTCCACACTATCATTCTGATTTTCTCTTTCATCTGCCGGAGTTCCTTTCCATACTCTTTGAGAGATATCCACGCTGTCGTTCTGATTTCCTCTTTCATCTGCCGGACATTCGTTCCACACCCTTTCAGAGAGACCGGCCCTCTCATTCTGATTTTCATTTCTATCCGCTAGAGTTCCGTAAGACACCCTTTGAGAAAAACCTACACTGCGTTCAGGTTTCTGTCTGTTGCCCCTGGGTCC
>CM060324.1:13173607-13192277 GCA_030674155.1 Stramonita haemastoma
ACACCTGTTACTTAATGTGTTATTGGGACGAGGGTGGGGTTATTTTGTGTGTGCTTTGCATGCATGCGTGCATGTGTGTATGTTTTTTTTGTGCATGCATGCGCGTGCTTTGTGTTTTCCCTCTGTGTGTGTTTTGTGTGGTGTGTGGTTGTGTGTGTGTGTGTGTGTGTGTGTGTGTGTGTGTGTGTTTGTGTGTTTTTTTTGTGTGTTGAAACTAAATATAATTATGGTGATACCAGTCTTTTTATATGGTTGAAAAATTTTGGGGGTACAAAAATGATATTTTAGAAAAATCACAGTTTAAAATTTTCTTTGAATTTCATATGCTGTCATTTCATCGGGAACCAAAAATATTTTTAAAAAAAATTTTTAAACCCAAATTACAAACAGGTATCTAGACCCAATTTATGTTAAAAAAAAAAAAACTAGAATGATTATTGTTTAAAATTTTGGGCTCATACTCTATCGTCTTTGATGAAAAAAAAATTTTCCTGTAGTTTTATACTGATGATATTTTGCACATATTATATTAAAAAGGGGGCTTAGTGTCATTTTTTTTTTTTGTTTAAACTATAAAAAGCATTTTTTACAGAACAGGTTTTGGGACTGTGTTTGAGTTTCCCCACATATTTTCGGGTAAAAATAAAAAGAACTTTAAGCTGATTTTACCAAATATGTTGCATTACTCTTGAAAGAAATTATAATAAAAATTTAAAAATTTAATAATAATAAAAATTAAAAAATAATAAAAATAATAATAATAAAAAAATTAATAAAAAAAGTTTATTTTATAGAAAGTTCAAACTCATGTATAATCCCCATTAAGGGGGGGGAAAAAAGCTACATGAGGGCCCCTACCAGAGGCATGCAATAGTTGACTATTTTATTTCAATTTCCTTTTTCTTTATCAAAGTGATTGAAACTGGTAGATACAACAGAATTCCCCCAAACCACAAGATTACACTTTGCTATTAAAAACTGTACAGTGATTTTGGTCATAAACCCAGGACAAGATTTTACTTCATAATGGAATGTCCATATCCATATCTTTTTCCAAAAAGTATTTGAGAACAAAGTCATTTCCAATTTTTGCTATTTGCTTCCAGCGGGGGGGACGTGGTGTAAAGATGGGGGAAAATTTATCAAACATACATACATGCATGTGTGCATGCGTACATGCGTGCGTACATGCATGCGCATGCATGTGCGCAAACGCATGCATGCATGCGTACATGTGAGCATGCGTGCTGTCACTGAATTTATTGTTGTATATCATTTCTATTCTAAATACTGTGAAGAGCTTAAAGCCTGAAAAAGATCAAGCACTATTTAGTATTAATATTACAAATTACTATTGATCAATTCATTACTGTCCTGTGTAATTCTTTTTTATAAAATGCCTGTGCATACGTGGGACAGGAGACTAGTGGTCAGAACATTGCACTTGCAATCCGACGACCTGAGCTTGATCCCCGTTTGGGGGGGGTTTTCCCCTGAAGTTAACATCAGTGCTGACTCCACTCTCCCCAAAATTCCTTCTGATGAGACTAGTATAAACTGAGGCCCTATGTAAGGACGTATGCAAAATATCTTGCGCATATGTTAAATCCTGTTCCGCTTTTCAGAAGAGTAGGCCATTGTGTGCCGGTGGGAACAGATTTACAAAACTGCATACACATGGGGACTGGATGTAAAAAAGCATAAGTGCTTATTCTATTATCCTCGGTATAAAAGAATAAATGATAAAATAAAAAATAAAATACAATAAACAAACAGGTGTCATGTTAAGACACCATCCCCAAATCAGAATCCAGCTACATTAGTGGTGGGTAGAAAAAGGGTTGCATATATACAAACCAAGTTCTAGCAGAGGAATGGTAAAAAAAAAAAAAGATTAAGAAGCAGTAGCAATAAAATAAAACAAAACCCACCAACATATGGTAATAAAAATAATAAAAGACAAAGAGTGAACAACAGTGTACATCACAAACATGAAACAATACCAATCAGAATATATGAGGAGCACTACAGGTACATGCATCACATCACAAAACATCAACCTTCCTGCATTTAATTACACTACAGTCCTGAAACACTGGGGGTACTGGGGGACAGGGCAGCCTGGTGGTTAGAGTGATGCCCATTGCGCTTGTTAATTGCTGACCAGGGTTTGAATCTTGTTCAAGAGGATTTTCCCTCTGGAGTTAACATCAGTGCCAACTCCACTCTCCCCTAATACTCCTTCGGATGAGACTACAAACCAAGATCCTGTGAGTGAATACATGTAGAACATCTTGCACACATGTTAAAACCTGTTCCACTTTTTGGAAGAGTAGGCGATCCATTGTGTGCTAGTGAGAATGTATGGAAAAATTTACAAAACTGCATACACACGGGGACTTGATGTTTAAAAAAAACACCATGAGTGCTTGTTCTTTAGAATAAAAGGATTTTAAAAAAGGAAATATATATATCATATATAAAAACACTGACTCATGCATTTGGAACTTAAAGTCCCATTTTTATATAAAACAACTAAAGCTGAAGAGGTCAAAGCCAGGAAAGCAGCCTAGGAGAGCCCTGTACCTCATCAGCCTCTGAGAACCAGGCAGGCCCCTCAGATATATACCAAGCACAGGAGCTTTTGGGCCTTTGAATATTTCAAGAAATTAGAACATGACTGACAACAACATATAAAAGCAGTGAAGGTAATGTAGTGGAGATAGTGGAATATCCTACAGCAAGACCTGCTAATCACTCAAAACTGTTCAGTCACACAGAGAGAGGGACTAAAGTTCAATCTCCTGGCTTCTAATTTTCACTGTCACTTAAAACTGTCCACTAGACAACGCTGGAAGCTGGAACACATCACCCCTCACCATTGATGCTGAAGAGAAAGAACACTGATCCCAGACCAGAAGAATTTGAGAGACATGAGGCAGTAGTACATGACAGCAGGGATGGAGGAAGTCACAAGGATGGATGGGCAAGAGATGCAACAGAAGAAAAGCAATAGAAGAAAAACACAGTGCTTGTAAAGGATGGGACAGATAAGGGGGGGTTGCATTCCTTTGAGACAGAGCTAGACAGATTGTAACTGATGGTACTCATGTGCTAGCAAAATACTTCCAACTCGTCCCATCTCAAAAGTGCTACAGGGTACCCAAAGTTAAACTTCTGCAATATAAAAATAGTTTTATTCTCACCTAAATTCTGCTGTTTAATAAGTGCATGACAATAAATCTGAACTGACCCAAAGCAAGCAAGTGAGCAAGAGAGAAAAAGAGAGAGAGGGGGAGAGGGAGAGGGAGGGAGGGGGGGGGGGGGGAGGAGAGAGAGAGAGAGAGAGAGAGAGAGAGAGAGAGAGAGACAAGGCAAGGCAAGGCAAGGCAAGGCAAAATATTTTATTCGAGGATAATAGATAAGCACTTGTGTGCTTTTTTACATCCAGTCCCCGCCCTTTTCAGGGATACATCAAGTTGAAAAAATACTAAACAATAAAGCTTTATGCAAACCAGACAACATACAAGAATAAGGACACTATATATGATAAGGTAATAAAAATGCACTCGATCAGAAGACAAAAATCAGAAGTCACAATAAAGATTTTGATAATGAAAGAATAGAAAAGTGTTAATAGGTAAAGAGCAAACAAGAGAAGAGAATAAACAACTGAAAACATCAATCCACCACCATCTGTCAAAAATTATACATGTGACATAAATCATACATTTGGATAAAAGGGGGAAAAAAAAGTTTTTAAACTAATATCCTTATTGGAGGGGGGGGGGAGATACTGCCAATAAAAATATAAATAAAATCAACAATTATAATGATCCAAATACCAAAAGTAAGGAACCATACAAGTATCAAACAACAGGCAAGAATTAACACAGAGATACAATATTAAGGTAATGTTATAAAGTCACTGATTCAGAAACGAAAATGAGAAGTAAGAATCAATGATGATTCAGAGAGAGAGAGAGAGATGAGAGAGAGAGAGAGAGAGAGAGAGAGAGCGGGGGAGGCAAGGGAGATTCAGAGCTCAGGCGGAAAAGGGATGAAAAATTTTGAAGCATAAGAAAGGCTACCTTTTATCATTTCAAACTGTGTTCACTATTTTAAAGGACAAACTAACTAACTTCATTGATATTTGTTTAGTCATACAATATCTCATAACAGTTTAATTTATGCGCACGGCATTCGTCCATGCATGCGTGTTTGTGTGTGTGTGCATGCGTGAGCTGGTGTTGGTTTTTAAAAAATATTTAAAGACTGTGTTTATCGACTGTGTTTAGTTTAGAATAAAGTACCATTTTATTGATATTTGTCTGATACAATGTGTTATAACAATTTCGTTTATATCATAAAATGCATGTGAATGTTCCAAGATTGTGAAGGGGGGGGGGGGGAGGGGTGCAAGCCATGTGTAGTGAGTGTTGGTGAGTGGGCATACTGGTGTGTACACGAGTTTATGACTGGCTGAGGTATTGCTGAATTGTGGGTGCTCTTTATATTGTGATGGAAGCGTGCTGATGCTCAGAACCTGTGTTGTGCAATATATCCGTGATATCTTTACATGTTTACTGTTTTCCTGTATGTCTTGTAACCCGCCTGAATTTGTTGGTCTTTGAAATAATAAAGTATTTGAATTTAAAATTGTGCTAAGCATAGAAACCCTTTTCCGTCTTCTTCTTCATTGTCAAATGCTCAGACAGCAGCCATTGCTGTCTGTCCTAAATATTCATGAGTGAAAATGTGTTACGCTGCCATTATGTGCCTGACAAGTCAGGCCTAGCACATCCAACTTTGGCAAGCAAGAGAATGCTTATCTTTAATGGAAAAATGGAAATGGAAAAAAAGGCTGGAGAATGGACCAAGAAGGAAGAAAATAGACAAGAGGAAGTGGCAGGAAGAAAAGGCAGAATTCTGAAACAGAGAAGGATAGAAAAGTGGGAATTCCTTGCACAAAATTTCCAAACAGTGGAGATGCTATTTATATTGACAGGTATCCGGCATCCCCATAAGGAACCACCTGTTCAGTAAAACAAAAAAATATTTAAATAATAAAAAGACACCCTTTAACCCTAGTAGACTGGTTCCTGGAACATTCCAGGATGACCTTTCAAAGCCACACGGCAGATCCCGGAATATTCCAGGATGATGTAAGTGGTCATAAATGAAGGCTCACTTTTGCTTTCAAAGGTCACCGAATGAATATTAAGGCAAGTGTAGGCACACAAAAAGAGTTGAAGGTCGTTCAACACACGCAAGCATCAAAAATTTTGATTGGTTTAGAGGGTAATTTTTAGTTTTTTCAGACTAGTTGCAGTCGTCTTGAACAAAAATGGCAGCCAAGCATTTGCGCTAGAATTTCTTGAAGTGTTTTGCAATTTTTCTATTTTTACAATATTAATGGCGAAAGGACGTCACGACAGTGATATGTTGTGCTCACATAATATTGTTTCACTTATTTATTTTTTACATTTTCATAAACACTAAGCTCGATCTGGTGAATTAAACAATGACAGAGATGATAAAGTAAGGATTGTGGAATATTTTTGAAAACTTCGGAAAAATTTCTCACGATCCGACCAAATCAAGTGGTGCTAGTTTTGCCACAATGCACTTCTTCACTACTCGGCAATTTCGACGTCATACATTGTTTTACTTTATTTTGACGCAACAAGTCTTCGAAATAACTGTTGTTGAGTCAAACTGATATGCTGCCGAGTACTTTGTATCACACAAAATCAAGCAATCATTGTAGTTTTATCATACAAAGCCGCCACTTTACATGAAGTGAGTGCTCATCGCCATGACGATCGCAATGGCTCAATCATTTCACTGGACTTTTCCAAGTATTTGACAACCAAATAAGCAACACAAGTTCCTTATTTTATCAAAACTAATGTCAAGAGATAGTATTTACTTAACCATAACGATCACGATGGCGTTGATCGTGTCACTGGACTTTTCTGAGTATTTGACGACTGATAATGATACACAAGCTCTTTTTAAAAAAAAAACACACCTAATGTCAAGATATTTTCTGAATCATGACATTTTTCACCGCAACAACATGCATATCATGTTAATCTCGGGGCTCTGACATCACACAGTGATAAGTTGTGCTCAAAACAATATTGTTTCATTATTTATTTTTTTACATTTTCATAACACTACCTGCTGCTATAAAATTACACTCATTTAAAGCTTGTAGTCTAAGCTTTCCAGTGATTTTACAACTTTACCACTTAGTTCAGTTTTACATATCATATCAAGGTTGTTTAACCACCTGCTTCAAAACAACACTGGCACTGTTAATTCGCCAGCAGCACAGAGACCCGCTGCGTTAACTCAGCGCTACCAACACTCTGACATCTTTCATGTCAACTTACTGTTAATCTCCCTGCCTTCTCTTCTCTCTATGCACATCCTCCATGCTCTCTGTTGCTCACCCAGTCAGGGCTCTTCCCACCAGTGTCTCTGTGCTGATCCTATAAAAAGACAACAACACAAAAATCATATTCTGACACATGAGTCTACTGGCTGATTTGACTTTTCCATTAACTCCTAAAGCGTTGTTGAACAATGCACTGATTATTTCAGTACAGTCAATCTTTTCCTATCCCAGTCTGTTAGCATCAGAACAATTCAAAGGAGCAAAATGTCAAGCTAATAATATTCTTCTATGGAAGAGGAGAGTAACATATCACACACACACACACACACACACACACACACACCACACACACACACACACACACACACACACACTTAAAAGAAAGACTTTTGCAAGGTTGTTGTTTTTTTTACGATACTGATGACTAGGAGTTTTAAAGGCTAAATTTGGTTCTGAATTTGGTTGAATTAAACAATGACAGAGACAGTGAGGAAAGGGTTGTAGAATATTTTTGAAAAACTTTGGAAAAATTTATTCTGATCCAACTGAATCGAGCTGTGCTAAGTTTTGGGGTTGTATTTTACGTGATCAGATTTTCAGGTTTTTTCCTGTCATCAACTTCGATGTGATAGAGTAACGTGCATAGGCTCGGGAATACTGAATAGGGAATCTTTGTTTTTCTACTGGGGGGTTGTTTGATTGGGGTTTTTTAGTTTGTTTGTTTTTTCGATGCCTCATCTTCTGTGACGTCCCTGTCTTGCTGTTCCCACACCGCTCATTTTAATCTCCCCAACACAGCCATTCCCAGAACCATTAGGTCTCATCTCCCCCCCCCACACACACCCCCTGTTGGGAGTCCACAGGGAACCCATCAGTATTAGCCCCAGGGGCCAGATGGGCCCTACACTGCTGTTTGGTCACTTTGGTGGTGTTCAGTGGTGCCTATTCTGAGCTAACATATGCAGAAAACCACTACTAAGCCCCCTACTAACGACAATATTAACTCAGTCCTCTGAGGTCACCGTGAGACCAGAGCAACTGGGGCCATGGAATCAGAGGCAATTTTTATAATTGCATGATGATCAATGCTAATGATGATGTACAATGATACTGCTGTGGAAATGCATCTGCTTTGAGACTACTTGACAGGGTTGTACTCTATGCTTACTACTATAATATATTCTGGCATCAACCGGACCCGATGGATACAGACACCTGCAGTGTTGGTCAGGTAATCTGAGCAACACTCAAATTCGCATCCATAAAGTGGATGAAGCTCTAGCAGTGTGGTCCCAGTCTTCCCAATAAGCCCACAGCACACTCACTCTCGGTAGGAGCCAGCCCGAGTCTGAAAAATCCCTGAGTATGACTCATGGGATTCGAACAAATGGTGCTAAGTTTTGCTTGATGCACTTCAATGCACTTCTTCGCTACTCAGCGATTTCGACGTCATACATTGTTTTACTTTATTTTGACACAGCAAGGCTTTGAAATAACTGTTGTTAAAATAAGTCATTTCAATATTGCCCAGTACTTTGCACCACACAAAATCAAGCGATTGTTGCATTTTGTCATAGAACGCCACCACTTCACATGATATGAGTGTTCACCACCATGACAATCATGACAGCGTCAATCGTTTTGCTGGACTTTTCCGAGTATTTGAGGACTGATAGAGCTACACAAGCTCTTTATTTTTTCAAAACTAATGTCAAGAGATAGTATTAACTGAATTATGACACTTTTGCACTGCAACATCCATTATTACCAGGAAGGCAGAACAGGTTTTTAACAAGTGCACAAGATATTCTGCGTGCTTTTGCGCATGGGGCCTCACTTTAAAAACCCATCCAAAGGTCTTTTGACATTGTTTGTTTTTCCCGTCAAACTGGGAAGAAAGGGCAAAGCTGGGAATCGAACCTACGACCTCACGATTTACCTGTGAGGCAGGTGCATGTCTTAACCTATCCTTACGTTAAGAAAGAGAACCCCTCTTTCCCAGTACATGTGCACTGTGCACATTCGTAAACTAATGTAACCCAGTAGTGGGTGATTGGCATGGAAGGGTTAGTAGATGGTTGGTTACCCAGGCTACAGAGGGTTACCTATAGGAAAAGGTTAACAGTAACAGTCCTTCCGCCTTTCTTCTTAGGCCAGTGTTAGATTTGAACCAGCACAACAAACATCTTACAATTATCTACTTCAACAAAAGCAATCAAAAACATTTCTTTTTTCTCTAGAACTTTTTGGGTGTGTGTGGGGGATGGATAAATCCCTCTTCACCCCAAATAACATCCAAACCATCCTTGCCCCCCACCCCCACCCCACTGCACCCCATACAACCTCTCTCTCAACTGGAGATCCAGACGCACTGTGGGCTTGCAGGGACCCGGAAGGGGACCCAGACTGTTCACTCCCTGTCGCTGACCCGCCAGACCCAGAATGTGCCGGGGATGCTGAACCTTGTGACTGCTGATCTTTCTCTTGTGCTGGAGACAAGTCATGATTAACTTTGAGTAAATTTTAATATTTATATAAATCAAAGTTTCTTTAAAAAAATAAATATATATTATATGAATTGGAAAATGATGTGTTTTGGTATTAATTCATTCATGGATATGGATAGACTAAAATTCCAAAGGGACAGATGTCAGATGAGATAGAAGAGTAGGGTGAATTAAAAAAAAAGTTCTGTAAACTGTATGCATGCACATGTCATAGTACTAGTAATTATACATTCTTGTGTGTATACTATTAATACTATTTCCTGTGTTGTTTAGTTAAAGTCTGTTATGTTTGATGATATTAGACTATAAATAAACATTCCAAATGGGGAAAACTCAACAGAAATAAACAAAAATACCCCCTACCCCCAAAATAAATTTCTACACCCCCCCCCCCCCCCCCCCAGCAAAAAACTGAACAAAACAAAAACCACCACCAAAAAACATAAGACTAAGTTCTAAACATATTCACTAATTGAAGTAATTCAGCTATCCACATGTATATATAAATTTCTAATATAGATGTATTTAGTATTAACCAGAATAAATTCAGTTTTTATATTACCATGAAATGTTCAACTCAGCAAGCACATGTCACATTTTTTATGGTACTAAGTCTTCTGGTATTTAAACATAATTGAGACTTGAATTGTCTTATTGTCTAGGAAAATTTGGATAAACAAGTAATGCAATATTTCATGTCTGCCTTGAAAAGTTTCCATGTGTATGATTTTTTCAATACTGAAATGATGACTCATTGACTGTCAATTCTCAAATTATGTGATGAAAAATTTGCCATCATGCCTTGCTTAGCTAAACAATCTGCTATTTCATTCAAGCAGATTCTGTTAAGACAACTGCTTTCCTGAGGTCAAGTTAAATCATTTGAAAAACAAAGAAACAGACAGAGCAAAATGTTTATGGCCCAACTAACTCAGTAGCTGGAAGGCCATGTTAAGACCATTTCTATTCACTAAAACAGATTAACAGAAACAAATTCAACTAAAAACAATAATCACTGAATAAGACATGAGGCTCTTCAATTCAAAAACAAACTACCAACAAAACTGCCTACAATAACTTGAATAAGACACCAGGTTCTTCAACTATTGGCACTAAAAGCTGAAAGGCAGACAAATTCATCATACATAACACTGGGAAAATAAACCAGGCACTTGTTATGCATGCATGTGCATGTATTCATTGGTTAGAGCTGCATGGGTCACCAATACTCTGAGATTCTTGAGTATGTGACCATTCAGGCAGCCGCATTCTATCTTCTGGGATGATGTCTAAACATGACAGCAATGTACATGTATGTATACTGGTTTGGGGGTTTGTTTTGTTTTATATTTGTTTGTGTTTTTTTTGGTGGGGGGGTTGTTGGGTTTTTTTTCTGCACTCTAGATGACCCTGGAGATGGTAACCCCCCCACCCCCACCCCCCCACCTCAAGCACAATGCATAATTTCGACAGAAAACAGTAGTTGCTGTCTGATCTTCAAAGAAGTAGGAAAAGAATAAGAATCTTCATGTTTCTTTAACTCACTGAACGCTGACAAGAATTATGGGATCTTAAATTGATCTCTGATCTTTGATCCCTTGCACAGACCATAGCACTGGCAGGTCTGCACTCAAGATGACCCTGAAGATCGTAAAAATCCCCCCTTCAAGCACAACGTGTTTTGGCTCATATGACAGAAAACCGTAGTTGTCTGATTGTTGGAAGGAGTAGAGAAAAAGAAGAAGAATTTTGCAGCTGCTACTACCTAGATCTGAAACCACGTGTTTGGTGGACCCAGGGCATAGAAACCAAATCAAGCAGAACACTTTACAGTTACAAACTCACCTTGCAGGTATCCTCTCCTTGTATGCCACGATTTGCCACAGAATGTAATCCCACATTTTGTCCACACTAAAATCGATGGATTAGTGCCACTAATCACTCATTAGCATCAAAATTGATAATTACGGCTTTTTTTTTTCAAGATGGCGACAACAGCGTTCCGGATGTTGCCAAAATTAGGCTGACCAATCAGTGGTCTTGGCGCATCGCATGCCGGTTTGAGTGCCGGTTCTCAAACGGGGTTCTGAATCTGATTCTCAGTTTCTCTTTTTAGTAGACTAATGCTGATCTCAATCGGCCTCTGTGTGTGTGTGTGTGTGTGTGTGTGTGTGTGTGTGTGTGTGTGTGTGTGTGTGGTGTGTTGTGTTGTGTGTGTGTGTGTGTGTGTGTGTGTGTGTGTGTGTGTGTGTGTGTACTTAAATGCAAGTATGCATATGTATGCTTGAGAAAACATGCATGCATACTGTGTGTGTGTGTGTGTGTGTGTGTGTGTGTGTGTGTGTGTGTGTGTGTGTGTGTGTGTGTGTGTGTGTGTGTGTGTGTCTTCAATTTTACGTCTGTTCACTTAATGTGATATTAGACAGGGAGAGTGGGGGGGGGGGGGGGGGTGATGAGATGGAAGATGGAGCAAGATACTAATTCCAAACAATACAAAAAATAAAAAATAAAACAAGGCAAAGAAACACAAAAAGAACAACCCTCAGAACAACAACAATAGCAACAAAACTATGCTAACAGCAGAACCTGTACATTTGGAATCATTCTGATTTCAAATCTGTAGCAGACGCATTGTCAAATTTTACAAAAGTGAAGCTACTGGGGATCGCATCAGGGATAATGCTATCTCACACAATAGCCTTGGATTCGTAAGAACCTCGTGTAGGGACTTATTTTGAAATGATGGTAGGAACTTTTTTAAACCTGAACAGTGATACAAAACATGAATATTTGAAAGTTTTTCACCGCATATACATTGTATATTTTTTGCAAATTTTGCTCGAAAAGCATTTAGTTTCAATCTGTAGATTAGAGTAACAGTTTTTGTGTTGTGTGTGTGTGTGTGTGTGTGTGTGTGTGTGTGTGTGTGTGTGTGTGTGTGTGTGTGTGTGTGTGTGTACTTAAATGCAAGTACGCATATGTATGCTTGAGAAAACATGCATGCATACTCTGTGTGTGTGTGTGTGTGTGTGTGTGTGGTGAGTTTAAATGCTTGTATGCATGTGTGTGCTTGAATGCATACACTGTGTACCTTTGGGTGCAAGAGACACTGACTGACAGTTTTATTGTCCATACAGTATTACTGAGAGAGAGATGAACAATATTTTATTGTCATTAAAAGTTGTTAAGCCATTGTGCACTGCTTCACCTAAAACAATGCCCGGCATGACACAATTTACAGTGCCACAGAATCTAGCACCATCTTGCTTATTGTTCTTTATATGGACAATCTGTAGCAATCACTAGCTATTTCATAGTCAGACTGTCACCTAAAACAGCCTTCACTCGTTGGTTACAGGAATGACTTCCACAACTTCAAATTCTGTGGTGTGTATGGGTATTATTTTATTTTTTAATTTAATTTTTTTTATTCTTTTATTTCAAGGATAATGGAATAATAAAATTGTGTGGGGTTTTTTACATGCAGTCCCTGTGTGTATGTAGTTAAAATTGTACATTTTTTCATCCCTTCCCACACACAATGGCTTACTCTTCCTTAAGTGGAACCGTTCTTAACCTGCGCGTAAAGATGTTCTGCGTGTGTCTCATCCGAAGGACTTTGGGGGGACTTGGAGTGGAGGAATTGGGGTAGGCTATGTATGTCTTCCCTCTTGAAAGCTGGACAGTTTGGCAAGTTCTTGGGCAGCACACTGTCTTGCTTTTGTTTGATGAACCAGTATGTGCACTCTCACATCCAGAGAGAGACAACGGGAATGGGAATTTTTATCCAGGAAGGCCATTGGCCTACTCTGAAGGGCCGGTACAATATTGTTATATCAAAATGAACGACAATCATTTTACAAAAGAAATCAAAATTTTCATGCAAACATTATACCACAATCTTTATCTTATGGCTATATAAAAGTATATATTGTGTCTTGTCAGTACTTTGTGTGTATGTATATGATAACAAATTCCTTACGGTAATTTCATCGGAGCACGACAACAAAAGACGTAACTGCACACAAATTCCGTTAATATTTTTCTGCAATATATTCTTCCCCAAGGGCATATCATCATCATCATCATCCTTTACACCCAGTGGTGTGTAGGGCAGTAACGAAGACTTCTTTTTCTTTGTTGCTGTTTCTGTAACGTAGGCCTACTGTTTTTTACGAGACAGGGTTGTTGGCCCTGTGCCCAACCCCCAACCTGGAGGGCCAGCCCCCAACCTGGAGGGCCAGCCCCAACCTGGAGGACCAGGCTTTTTTCTGTTGGGGTGTGCTTCCCCCACATACGACAGGTAGTACCAGTTTAGCATGGATTTCTGGTAGCAGGCAAGCCTGACCTGACAAGTGAGACCCTCCATAGTCACCTTTGGCTTTAACGACATGCCTGGCAGGGAACAGCAGTCCTATTCTCAGCTTGCTTAGCAAACTTCCCGGGTACTGCACGGGGGTCAACGGCATAGGCTGGACAAAAAATATTAAGTGAATTTCATGCTCCCTATCAGACTTACACAATTGACATAACAACTGACTTGTATTAGTTTTACTGAATCTTACTGAATCTATCAATATAGATGAAACACCGAATCTGAATTTAGTTAAAGCATTTCTTACAAATGTATTCATGTTTATTTTCAAGTATGATTCCATTAAGAGATTGTGCTTCAGTAGAGCATATGATTGAAATCTTTCGCTGGTTTGAAAGTGGTTATTCCATTCTTGCCATCTGCTATCTACAATTCTCTGAAAGCTTTGATGAATGCCGATATACAGATCCTACTCCTTGGTAATTTCCCAGCTGGCTACACATAATCCTGAACAACAAGAACCACACTATATTTCCCAGCTGGTTACACATAATCCTGAACAACAAGAATCACACTATATTTCCCAGCAGGTTACACATAATCCTGAACAACAAGAACCACACTATATTTCCCAGCAGGTTACACATAATCCTGAACAACAAGAATCACACTATATTTCCCAGCAGGTTACACATAATCCTGAACAACAAGAATCACACTATATTTCCCAGCAGGTTACACATAATCCTGAACAACAAGAACCACACTATATTTCCCAGCTGGTTACACATAATCCAGAACAACAAGAACCACACTATATTTCCCAGCTATCTGCAGCATTGGGAAGCTGCAACAAGGAAGTTAGTAAATACGCATTTCTTGTATGACAGAAAGCAGTGTTTTTTGTTTTTTTTTCCCCTTTTCAATGCCTTACATAAGTTACAAACAAACATGGCAAGATGTGTTAAAGTCGCCTTATATTTATCAATGCCTGTCTACTTGTCCTTTCTTCTCTGTGTGCTGTGCGTGCATAAGCATATTTTTATGTGTGTGAGTGTGTGCGTGTATGTGTGTGTGCGTGTGTGCGTGCGTGCGTGCGTGCGTATATGTATGGTTGCGTGCGCGTGCGTGTACGTGCAATAGCATAAGTGTGCGTGCATAAGTGTGCGTGTAATAGAAAATGTGTGCGTGCATAAGCGTATGTGTGCGTGCGCGCGCGTGTGTGTGCGTGTATTGTGTGTTCTTTTCTATTTTTTGGAGTTACGGGATATGCGTGCACGCACGCGCGAACGTCGCGTGTTTCGTGCGTGTGTGTTTAGTTATGGGCTTAGTTGGTGGGTGTGTGTGTGTGTGTGTGTGTGTGTGTGGTGTGTGTGTGTGTGTGTGTGTGTGTGTGTGTGTGTGTGTGTGTGTGTGTGTGTGTGTGTGTGTGGCTGTGTTTTCTATTCTTTTATTTCGAGGATAATGGAATAAGCACTAACTACACTACAGGAAATTAGCAATGTGGCACCCCATCAATGCAAACCCAATTTCTACAGTCGCTTAGAACCTTGTTCAAAGAGTTGGTATGAATGGCAGGCAGATATTCAAATTGTTTTTAAAATCCGACACTCAAAATTAAAAAGGATAGGCCTATTATGAATGTTAGATATTGTTCGGCTGTATACACAGTATATATATGTTTCTCACAAATTTTGTCCGGAATGCCTTTAACTTAAGTCTATCAATGAGACAAATAGTTGACCACACTTGAGAATTATCTACTCCAAAATGAGAAGAAAGAACATGAGTAAGCTTAGACAAGGTAGAAGAACTATATGGACAACATCCAGCGTCTTCCTGTTTTTTCCTTGCGTGTTTCCAGCAGGCACTTTCAATCATGCTGTAACCTTCATGTATAGAAATAGGTATCCATAATACAGGCACAATGTGAATATTTTGCCGTCGCAGCTTTGTCAACTTTTTCATTATAATCTAATTATATTGTAATGCGATGGCACCCAACAA
Organism: Stramonita haemastoma; assembly: GCA_030674155.1. Lineage (NCBI taxonomy): Eukaryota > Metazoa > Mollusca > Gastropoda > Neogastropoda > Muricidae > Stramonita > Stramonita haemastoma. Next base: position 13,188,843 of record CM060324.1, read on the forward strand.
AAAGTGATGCCAGTACCTCGTAACATTAGAAAGTGTACATAATGATTTATGTCATTAATGAGACCATGTGTAATAACGGCCCTGAATTCTTTTGAGAATGAAAAGCTGACTTTGAATCATCACTGATCATAAAAAAGAACCTGATGTATGGTCCTAGGAAAATCAAGTAAATGATTTCAAGCCATTAAAATAGCAGTCAGCTGTGCCGTTAAGACTGGGTGATTCCTCCCAATGTGGTATATTTTTTCAACCTTTAAAGACGGAATAATAAAGGCTGCTCCTCCCTCATTGCTCTTGAGAAGGGACCCATCAGTATAGATTTTAAGATGTGAAGGATAATTAGTGATTATATGATCTTTCACAAAGGTGCTAATAATATTACTTCCTTTCTCCTTTTTAAAGCTAGAGTGATCACTGTCAAAATTAGCTCTTTGAAGTTCCCATAACGGATAGAGAGATAAATGAGGCATAAGTAAAAAGGTAAAGGTGTCCCATAACCTGTGTGGTCGTAGGGGAGCAAGGTGTCAGAGGCCTCAGTTTCTCTACGGGCCAGCATGTTGAGGGTGGTGGCGCCCATCTCTCCCTCGCTGCTTTATCTTCCCTGACCCTGAGGGCAGGTACCCATTTACAGCTGGGTGAACTGCGGGACTGTACTGAAGCCAAGGCGCGCAAACAGTCACGCATCCATTTGGTAACCACGCTCGATGCTGGTTAACATTGGCTGGGAGAAAGCGAGCGCTCTGACCACTGAGCTATCCCGTCCACAAATGAGGCATAAACTGTTTAATCTTTTTGGGATTAATTTCAGATTTGTCAAAAATTGTGGAAGTGAAAGGACGGAAAGAAATAAGAGAAGAAATGGTTTTAGCTCTGTTCGGAAAGCGATTGTCGGATCTTAGATTGATCTCACTTTGAATATCATTTTCAACAGCTGAGCTTCTCATGACATACTTTGCTACTGTTAGTTCATGGTATTCACCTAGAGGTAAAATTCCCATAATTTCTGTTTATATACATGTACCTAATGTAAGATGGTATACCCATTATCCAAGGCAGGATGGAAAGCTTTACAATCTCAGCATTTAAGTTTCTTTAGTAAATATCTTGGAGCTCTAAAGTACACTTCTTGCCCATAGGTCAGTATAGAGCCAGAGCGCTAACGATAGGTGTTTAGTTTAGAACTGCTGTATTTTGTGCCCATCGCTGCTTGCTTAAAACTTTTATGAAATTCACATTTTCCTTGCTTTATCTAACAAATATTCAATATCACGATTGATCATTCCACGTTAGTTTTGATGTAAGATATACTCCTAAAAAAAATTAACGAAACACTTGTATTCAACGCAAAACATCATTAATTTTGAAAATAGGAAGGGATTATGGATCAACTCCATTATTACAGAGTACAAGTAACAATGTTAAGTTTTAGTCGGTGACAACACTAATCCATTTTCAACCATATAAACGTTAAGCTTATTCAGTTCACAATGATAGGCCTGTATTTTTCTAATGTACTTAATTTTTTTCTAAGTTGTCTTTTTGGTGTTATCTTCTTCATCGTTGTTATCATCTACATGCAAAGATCATCTGCATATTGAACAAGAACAACGTTATAGGTCACTGATTTAGGAAGATCATAAAGTAAAATATTAAAGAGATAAGGAGCAATGATAGAGCCTTGAGGTATACCCATAGTAGGAAACCTCTGGGTAGAATACGTGTGTCGGACTGTCCTATTTTTACTCTTTTTACTTTTTATTTCTACAACTGAGAAAATTTCCAAAGTTCGAGTAGAAGTGAGCAGATAGATCGATATTATATGTATATGTATATATATATATATATATATATATATATATATATATATATATATATATATATATATATATATATATATATATATATATATATATAAGTTTGTATAGCAATCCAGTATGCCAGACCTGATTCTATGCTTTATTAATATAAAAAAAGGTAACAAGAACATTCTTCCGCTGCACAAATTGATGTTCAATGTGTATAGTTTACTTTATCTAGATGATCAACTACGAATCGGTCTTCGAAAACCCGCCTGATAGACTGGTTTTATTTTATTTTTATCGGAGTAATGTTCTAGTCTGTTAAAAATAATCTTTTCCATAAGTTTTCCGTGTGTGAAGTCAGTGCATTGGGTCTATAGCTTTTGATATCTTCTTTGGATTTTCCTTGTTTTAATATTTGTATTTGTATTTGTACCACTTTATGTCACAGCAGATTTCTCTGCGTGAAATTCGGGCTGCTTTCCCCGGGGAAAGCGCGTCGCCACATGTGCAGGCCTACCCATTTTTTTTTCTTTTTTCTGCATGCAATTGTATTTGTTTCCCTATCAGAGTGGCTTTTTTTCTACAGAATTTTGCCAGGGTCAACCCCCTTGTTGCCGTAGGTTCTTTTACGTGCGCTAAAAAGTGTGTAACACACGGGACCTCGGTTTATCGTCTCATCCAAAAGACTAGCGCCCAGACCACCACTCTGGGTCTAATGGATGGGGAAAAAGTTTTGGGTCCAAACCACCGGACTTTTTGCTTTCTATGCAAAGCGCTTACCACCTAGACCACCGATCCACCATATTAAGAGACAATGATTGTTTCCAGATTAGGGGGAATTTGCCCTCAGCCCAGTACTTCTAAAATAATTCAGTTTTTTCATTCAACACGAAAACCGAATTTTCTGGCAAATGCTTTAACATTTCATTTTGACATAGCATCCATTCCGACTGATGTCCTCTTATTGCTTAGTTAGAGACTGTATACCACCTTGTTTTTAGTTCTGGTAGGCCTAGTGTAATTATAGCATTCATGAATATAATTTGCAATGTATTATCAGGGACAGGATCTGTGTACATATTTTTTTTTAGATCTGTTTGTATTTCTTCTTGTCTGGTATCCACTCGAGTTGAAGTTGAAGAAAGTAACTCTTCATTGCGTTGATACACATGTCAACAAAAGCTTCTCCCGTGTCTAAATTAGTAGGAAAATCTTTTCAATTTGTCTTGATTTGATAAAGAGGTAAATTTACACCATGTTTCATGTGGTTAACCCTTTTCCACAGCTCCTGTAGATCTCTATCAGAACTGACTTCTTCGCCACATCGACTGGACCAGAAATCCCTTTTCCCTGTTGGATGACTATCAGCCTCTTTGTTAGCTCTCTTCAACATAAGGCGATTTTCTAACCATTTGCTTTTTAATTAGGTTTTAAACATTACTTTCTTTTCATCCACAGCTTTCGGGCAGGCAGCGTTCCACCGTATGTTACCTTTATGTTTATCAGATTTTACACGGCAGTTTACAGATAGAATTATCTGCAGCCTTTAATATGGTGTCGGTAAGTTTAAAATCAAATTTGTTAATATTCTCATCTTTTAAAGAGTTGGTGTCTTCCGCTCTTGATAGGGGTA
>CM060324.1:13192377-13205723 GCA_030674155.1 Stramonita haemastoma
CTGTAAGCAATGGGATGAAATACACTAGAGCAGGTCCCTTGTCCATTAATGAGGATACTGATATTTTCTCTTCTTTCACTTAGGTCATTGTTTTCTTTCTCGTTGTTTTGATATAAAGTTTTGATGAGCTATGAAATGATTAGTTTCGAACTGTTCTTATAAAGAGATGCAATAATTTGTTGACCTCCCAGATATAATCATAACAGAATAACATGTTACAAAAAACAGCAACAAACCCTTGAGCAGATTAGAAGGATTTCTCTGTTTCAATAGCTGCTACCTGCCTTTCTTTCCATGTAGTAAATTCCACTTTGGAAAGGTCTTTAGGCCATTGGGTCTGTATTGTAGATTGACTACATTCATTTCAGAGTCTTGTAATGCTGGTTGAATTATATGGAGCAAAACAAAATAACAGTCACAGTTACTTGTTTGTGTGCTGCCTGTCAAAGACTTGAACTGCCTGTCAATCAATATTGAAGTGCTTTTGAATCCACACGATTGTCGGTGCATGTTCGCCTTGAGGTGTGTGCTGCTATACTCTGTGCTATACTCTGTGGTTGGTAGCCAAGTAGTTTATATGGTAGTTTATATGGCTGTGGACTTCTGATCCCATGGTCTTGAAGTTGTTGGTCCAACTCTTGGCAGTCCCTTAGGACTGAAGGATGAAAATGTTACAGTCACTTGTCACCTTATTTGTCAACTGAAGGATGAAAATGTTACAGTGACTTGTCACCTTATTTGTCAACTGAAGGATGAAAATGTTACAGTGACTTGTCACCTTATTTGTCAACTGAAGGATGAAAATGTTAATCACTTGTCACCTTATTTGTGCCGATTGCCAATCTGCCAATGCCTTCCCTTGCTTTGTTTAAACTTGCATGCCGAAGATGAAAATTGCAAATTAGGGATCTTACGATTCACATCAGCGTTCAGTGACTTGTAGAAAATACCCAGCATGCACCTTAAGGCTTGTCTAGCTCACTTAGTTCAATACAGTTGATCAGCATCTGCTTTATGGATTTCTTGGCAGATGGTGTAGAGTGTATGGATTTCTTGGCAGATGGTGTAGAGTGTATGGATTTCTTGGCAGATGGTGTTAAAAAAGTTAAAGTCTGTCCCGAGCCTAAGGCTCATCAGGCTGGTGCTTATCCGGTTTCTGTGGCGTTAAGCGACTGAGAGCCATAGACTCCCCCCTGGATAGGACGCCAGTCTATCGCAGGGTTAACCCCCAACACAAGGTTGGTACCCCTTTTACACCTGGGTGGGGTGAGAAAATAGCCGTAAAGTGCCTTTTCCAAGGGCACAACGCTATAGCCGAAAGCTGGGATTGAACCCGCAACCTTTAGATTACGCGTCCAATGCCCTAACCACTAGACTACAGCGGCGGCTAGATGGTGTAGAGTGTGTGGAATATTCTACACATGGTGCATCTCTTATAAGAACAAAAAAGTAAGAACACAACACCCAACACTTTTGCAGAACAAAATTTCAGTTAATTAAAATAAATTCTCCAGACTAAAGCATTGTCCAACTCTTCGGGAAGAGGTGCATCTCTTGGAAAAACTGAACACTCAAAACTGTATGTTTCACTCTGTGTGTGCGTGCGTGCATGTGTGTGTGTGTGTACTTTGTTGCAAAGAGGGGTTGTTAATGTTTATATACTTGTGTGTAGGTATACATGTATGTATATATGTCAGTGTGTGTGTGTGTGTGTGTGTGTGTGTGTGTGTGTGTGTGTGTGTGTGTGTGTGTGTGTGTGTGTGTGTACTTTGTTGTGAAGAGGGGGTGTTAATGTTTATATACTTGTGTATTGGTATACATTGTGTGTGTGTATGTATTGTGTGTGTGTGTGCGCACGCGCACACTTTGTTGGGAAGAGGTGTGTTGGGGGGTGGGGTGGGGTGGGAGTTAGTTAATGTTCATATACTCGTGTGGTGGTATACATGTGTGTGTGTAATTTGTGTATTTACTGTATTTGTAGTGACTATTTGTGTGTGAGCAAGCTGGGAAAATAAATGTCAACTTTTCAGTTATGTAAAGTCATAGTAGTTTGTGCCTCAAGATGATTGTGGTAGATATTTCTTGTCAGTAGCTATCCCATATTGTGTCGAGAGGGGGAGGGGTCTACGAGTAACACGTACTTAAGAAGCAAGAGGTTCATGGTTAAAATTCTACCATAAACTGGGCTTTTCCCTCTATTTCACTAGTTGTGGTCTGGGTGCTAGTCATTCAAGAAAGGTGTTAAACAGAAGTGTGTATAATCTGTAATACATACCTGTGTATTTCCTGCATATAGATGATTATCTAGAATATGTCAGTGCTACTTTTAACTTGTGTAGAAGATAATCCAGAATACACCACTACAAAGTCATGTAGATGGAAAATCAGAATTCTTCACTTCTTTGTAGTCATGTAGAAGATAGTCCAGAATATTTTTATCTTGTGTGAAAAATAATCTGGAATGCACACTACTTTTAACTCATTTAGAGGATGATTCAGAAATTACCACCACATATGTAGAAGATAAATCCAGAATGTACTCATATTTTCAAGTCGTGTACAAAAATAATCTAGAGTAAACCAACTCTTCTTACTTAAGTGTAAAATGATTCAGAATAACCCATTACTTCTGATTTGTATAGAAAAATCTATGGTAACAAAAAATCTCCAATGCTAGATTTTGTGGAAAAACTGACAATGAAGATGAAAAATGTCAGGCTTGAGAAGAAGAAAAACATAATCCCTGCATCAAGGTGGATTGCACTTTCCTGAGCTGAACTTAAATTCCATACAGAGAAACTGATGTGCTCTGCACTGCTTTGCTTTGCAATGCAATGCTTTACACTGTTTTGCTTTGCTCCGCTCTGCATTGTATTTTATCACACCACACCACACTACACCATCACCACATACCTCACTTCACCACAGACATCACCACATTACCCATACACTGCGACTTGATTCATCACCAACCACATTACACCACACCACACCACATCACACATCAATCGCCACTATCACACACTGCACACATCACCACACAGTACACCTCACCATACCACAGTACACCAGACCATGCCAAACTACACCAGACCATTTGACACCAAGTGCTACATTGAATGAACCTTAGCATTCAGTATTTGCTACTTATACCCTGCCCTACCCTACCCTATCCTATCTACCATAGAATGAACCTTAGCATTCAGTATTTGCTACTTACACCCTGCCCTACCCTACCCTATCTTATCTACCACATCTTACCCTTCCCAACCATACTCCTCCCCACTCTCCGCTCCATTCCGTGTTCAAGTACAGATTCATTCTTCCTACCAATCCATACCAATCCATTGTTCTGTATATACTGTATCTATAGCAATAATTACAACACCATGCCAGAGTCTGCAATGATGCAATGATATATTTACAGATGTTTTATGTCAAACTTATTCTCCTGAAGTCCTGTGTTTTAAAGATACACTGCAACTTGAAATCAAGAGAGTGTTAAGCTGCATCTTGAAAGAGCAACAGTAATTTTGTTGTAGATTTTTTCCCATAACTTTATTTTGTTCATTTTGATTGATTGTTACATCATTGTTGATGAGTTGCTTGAATCTCATTTGCTCTAGTATATTTATTATCAGTGACTAGGAGAAGGCATCAGAAGCTATGAATAGGAAACTCATTGCAGCAAGGAAAGAGGAGGAATGAAGAATGTGAATGGTGATGTGATCTAACTCATGATTACAACGTGTAGTCATAGAATGATGTGATGTGAATGAATGATGTGATGTGGTGGATCGGTGGTCTAGGTGGTCACACGCCTTGCCTAGAAAGCAAAAAGTCCGGGTTGGAGTGTGCGCGTTTGGACCCCAAACTTTTTCCCCATCCATTAGACCATGAGTGGTGGTCTGGGCGCTAGTCTTTCGGATGAGATGATAAACCGAGGTCCCGTGTGTCACACATCATTATTTAGCGCACGTAAAAGAACCCACGGCAACAAAGGGGTTGTCCCTGGCAAAATTCTGTAGAAAAAAGCCACTCTGATAGGGAAACAAATACACTTGCATGCAGGAAAAAGAAAAAAAAAATTGGGTAGGCGCTGCACATGTGGCAATGCGCTCTCCCCGGGGAGAGCAGCCCGAATTTCACGCAGAGAAATCTGCCGTGACATAAAGTGGTACAAAATACAAAAGATATTCAAAGATTCTCTGCGATTACTATAGAATTCACTTGAAGTTGGAAGTTACAGCTTCGCTGTGGAAGTATTGTATCAACAAGATTATGGGTATCAGTATTATTTGAAGGGAGAGAGAGAGAGAGAGAGAGAGGAGAGAGAGAGAGAAGAGAGAGAGAGAGAGAGAGAGAGAGAGAGAGAGAGAATATGTAAATGAATTATTTTCCTGAAAGAGAGAGAGCTAGCTATGTAATTGAAATAGGTTATGTGTGTGGGGGGGGAGGGGGGGGCAGATGAGTGGATAGGGGTGTGTGTGTGTGTGGTGTGTGAGAAGAGAGAGAGAGAGGAGAGAGAGAGAGAGAGAGAGAGAGAGAGAGAGAGAGAGAGAGAGAGAGAGAGAGAGAGTTAGTTTCATTTAAATTTGTTTTTTATTTTTAGGATAATGATGTGCTTTTTAAAAAAAAATTTTTTTTACATCTAGTCCTTGTGTGTATGCAGTTTTAAAGATTTTGTCATTCATTTCCACCAGCACACAATATTATTCTTCTGAAAAGCAGAACAGGTTTGTGTGTGTGTGTGTGTGTGTGTGTGTGTGTGTGTGTGTGTGTGTGTGTGTGTGTGGTGTGTGTGTGTGTATGTATGAAAGAGAGAGAGAAGAGAGAGAGAGAGAGAGAGAGAGAGAGAGAGAGAGAGAGAGAGAGAGAATTATATTGGATTGAATGAATTTTATTTAAAAAGGGATATAGCGTAAACAAACATGTTTTTTTTACAACCAGCCGAGAGAGAGAGAGAGAGAGAGAGAGAGAGAGAGAGAGAGAGAGAGAGAGAGAGAGAGAGAGAGAGAGAGAAGAGAGAGAGAGACTTATATGTATATATTGTAAATGAAATGGGTCACCAGACTGTCAATATTAATATTGAAAAGAAAACAGAAAAAGAATTTCTTTCCAGCAGAGCCTTGTCCAATGTCAGTATTGAAAAGAAAACAGAAAAAGAATTTCTGTCCAGCAGAGCCTTGTGGTCATTGTCACCAGCGGTCAGTTCCAACAATTCATCATGAAATCTTTTGACCTCTCTGGAATCAGGGTCTGAGGCAAAAAACCATTATGGTACAAGTGGTGGTTATGTTGAATATTATTTTTATTACAAGACAGTGTTGGAAAGTTGTTTTTTTTTTTTCTGTTAAGATATTTTCTGAGACACTTGATTGTATGCTATTTATATTACGTACTTTCTGAGACAATGTTTAGTGTGTAATATGATGTTGTATGATGGATGATTTGTAGTTTCTGAAACACCTTTGAGAGTGTGTGCTGTTGTGCTATCTTTAGTTGAACAAAACCAGAAAGGGCTTGTTTCTGTGTAATTAGAGCTGCCTGTACACAAAAACTGTAATGAGCTTGTAACTGTGTGTAATTGATTGTTTGAGGGTCCTACACAGGAATTATCTAAGTCGCCACTCTAATTCCCGTTCCGCCTAATTCGGTACCGGAAATCTTAGAGTCCTAGAATAATTCCTAAGTTTCTTCAGTAACCCTAAAGAAGAGTAGGGCTCAGCTACTTATGGGCCGGGGAGTGATAAAGGGGGGATAGAAAAGAGGATAGTAGAAAAATAGGGGAAAAGAAATATAGAAGAGGTAGGAAAGTAGGTGAAGTGAAATTAATTAACCTCAACTCACTCAGCAGCCACACTGAACACACTGAACATGACGAATAACACCATTCATTCAATGCGACTCCAGACCGAGTAAATTGGGTTTACCACATATATTCCACAACACAACCTACAACACTACCACATCAATATAAAACACCAATGACTAATTGTACTACAAGTACAATTAAAAAACACAAAAAATAATCTGTTCTGCCCTAATACAACAAAATTAGATCGATAATCAGTCTCCGATCAGGCACATTAATAAAGACAACAATAATAAGGGTGGAGATTTAATGATGGGGCAAAGCAGGTGTGACAGGGGGAAAACAACGATGTTCCTGTAATCAAAGAACATACACTGTAAAAAACATCACCACAAAACATCCATCACTGAGCTTGTTTACAACACAGCTCAATTACCAAAAGGCATTCTCACCCTATTCAATTTACCATTCTCATGAGAATGAAATATTCTCAAAACAAACTAACATAACCTCTAAAATTATTTCATAATTTTAATAGTTAGTCATTACACACGTTTCATTTACTTTAGGACAGATGATGGTCCATCCTATGAAACTGTGCAAGCATCCCAACATGTTTCATTTACTTTAGGACAGATGATGGTCCATCCTATGAAACTGTGCCAACACTAATAAGAAGGACTAATTTATTTTAAATAAATGTCCACAATGACATTCCAATGCCATTACACCTGTTTTAGAATTACTACATGATTTATTATAAATAAATCACCATTCTTAATAATAACAATCATTACAAAAATCAAGTAGGCCATCACACCCATATATTTGTAGTGTAAAGCCACACTAGAATATTTCCAGCATTTTAATAATAGCTGAACAATATTCTACCAAAAATTAAACATACAACAAAAACCATGACTGTGTTAACATTTACATGCTTTGTTCAAAACAACCACTAGGTCTCACTGTTAGTTCACAGGCTAAAAGCCTCTCAAATTAAATTAATGCCCCCACTGATATTTCAACTGTTTGAATTTTCTAAATGATATATCACAAATACGTCAGAATTCGTAGTGATAAAATCATTACAAAATTAAGTAGTCCTTCACACCCATACATCTGTAGTGTAAAGTCATACTAGAATATTTCCAGCATTTTAATAGCTGAACAATATCCTACCAAAAATTAATCTTACAACAAAGACCATGACGGTGCCAAATTTCACTCCACGCTTTCTTTGTTCGAAGGGATCACTTACGAAATTACGTTCACTGTTAATTCACAGGTTGAAAACCTGGGAAATTAAATCAAACATATAAATTTCCTGAACCCTCCACAACTATTCTGAATTAAGCTGAAATTTGCTTAAACAGATAGTTTGATCAAAAATGAAGTTAACAAGATAAAAACAAACCTTAATCAGAACATCTAGACTCAGGAGCGAGTCTCTGTCACGCTCCCTTCCCTCACTAGGCCCAGGCAGGAAGTGAGATTTAAAAAACAGAAATATCCCGATAGGCATGTCTTTTTAAGGGGCGATCACTCAACTCTACAAGGGAGTTACTGCACCTAACGCTTAGTAACGCCAAACACAAAAATACGTTTTGTGAGGGGGGTTACATGATTATAGCAACCTGTACTTGAGTTTGGGCAAAAACTGCAATGAAGGTTTTACTATGTGTAATTATCTGTAGTTGTGTTGGAACAAAAACCACTAGGAACTTAATACTTTGGGTAACTGGAGCTACCTGTGGAAGTGTTATCTAGAACAAACCCCAAAATTTACTGATGCAAAGCCTCAAATAAGAAAAATGCAAAACTCCAAAAGAACCTCCTTTTGTTGAGAAATTGTGGCTATCTGTACTAGTGCAAGAATGAAAACTTCCAGTTAGTAATTGAATGCGAATAGTGTTCAATATATCTATACCATCAGAATAACAGGAGATTTGACATTTGACCTAATTGTCATGATGTATGTCAAGATGACTGTGTGTGGGTATTTGTATGAACTGCTTTCAGTGTGTACATATCTCTGTGTGTGTGTGTGTGTGTATGTGTATGTGTATGTGTGTGTGTGTATGGAGAGAGAGAGAGAGAGGAAGAGAGAGAGAGAGAGAGAGAGAGAGAGAGACAGAGAGAGAGAGAGAAGAACCAGTCAGTTAAATAGTTTTGTCGTTAAAACTAAAATTAGCCAAGCTCTTTAAATGAACACATGCAGAAGAGTTTTACTTTGCTATTCATTTTCATTGTGAATGAATAATGTGAAGTATGAAGTATTGTGTCAGTGCATGTATGCCTGTGTTTGTGTCTATAGTTTAATTATTTTCACATTTGTAATATTTGATGGGGAGGTTGGGAGATTTTATTTACTTATCTACTCTTTTTATATCGAGGATAACAGAATAAGCATCATGTGCTTTTTTTCATCCGGTCCCCGTGTGTATGCAGTTTTTGTAAATATTGTCATCTGTTCCCACCGGCACACGATGGCCTACTCTTACGAAAAGCGGAACAGGATTTAACGTGTGCGCAAGATGTTCTGCGTGCGTTCGCACACGGGGCCTCGGTTTAAAGTCTCATCCGAAGGACTTTTGGGGAGAGTGGAGAGAGAGAGAGAGACAGAGACAGAGAGAGAGACAGAGAGAGAGACAGAGAGAGAGACAGAGAGAGAGTGAGAGCATGGTGGGGGGGTGGGGGGGGGGTGGGGGAAGAGAGAGGGAAAGAAAGAAAACATATTATGTGTGTGTGTATGTGTGTTTTTATTTTTATTTTTATTCTTTTATATCAAGGATAATGGAATAAGCACCCATGTGCTTTTTTACATCTAGTCCCCATGCGCATACAGAATTGTAAATTTTGTCATCTGTTCCCACAGGCACACAATGGCCTATTCTAACGAAAAGCGAAACAGGATTTAACGTGCGCACAAGATGTTCTGCATGTGTTCGCACATGGGCCTCGGTTTATAGTTTCATCTGAAGGACTTGTGATTTGTGTGTGTGTGTGAGTGTGAGTGAGTGAGTGAGTGAGTATGTTGTGTATCCATGCATGCGCATGTGCAGTGTGTTCATCTGTCTTCTTAGGCAAAGAAAAGAAAAAGAGCTTGAAAAGTCAAAGATTTGTGCTTTTTTTTTTTTTTTTAAACTGGTGCTTGATCTATATTGAGTGCAGCTGAAACTTAATGTGGATGATCCTAACATCACAGCAGATTATACAGAAAGTGATAAGTTGTGTCAGAGAGTAAAGAAAGAGAAAAATACAGAGTATGTTTTGTTTATTTCAGTTTACTTTAATTCCATGGTAAGCATTAGTGATTACATACAAAAGCTAATGCAGTTGGAAAGGAAGCAAGAGCAGGCTAACATTTGTAGAAAGCAGAATAAATAACTACAAACATGATGAAATGATAAGCTTAGTGCCGCAGATGTGATAAAAATAGTTATACATGCACTGGTCAACATATCAGCCTTCATGTAGTCCCCCATTCTCCTTTTCTCACTGCTGGCCTCATGTTTCAAAACTGCCTGCAGTCAGTTTATGTAGGTAGGCCACAGGCGTCCCACCGGAGATTTGAGAAAGTTTATGTAGGCAGACCACAGGTTTCCCACTGGTGATTTGAGAAAGTTATGTAGGCAGACCACAGATTTCCCACTGGAGATTTCAGAAAGTTTATGTAGGCAGACCACAGATTTCTCACTGGAGATTTTAGAAAGTTTACCTCGTGCAATTTTAGTGTTCCCAATATGGCATACCAGGGAAAACTGCATGTATCTGTAATTGTTGATTCATATATTTTGGATTGAACTCACATATTTCAGTTGTTTCCAACTGGGGATTTTAGAAAGTTCGCCTCAAGAGATTTCAATGTTCTCAATATGGCATACCAGGGAAAACATCACGTATCTTTAATTGTTGATATTTCATATGGAACTCGCATATTTCAGTGGTTTCCCACTGGATATTTTAGAAAGTTCTCATGATGCTTTAAAGTTCCCAATACTGCACACCAGGAGAAACTCCATAAGTCTGGTTTTGAAGACTTATTACAGCACAGAAGGTGTGCTTGCATGAGAGAGAGAGAGAGAGGGGGGGGGATGGAGAGAGTGAGGGAGGGGAGAGTGAGTGAGTGGGGGAGTGAGAGAGAGAGAGAGAGAGAGAGAGAGAGAGAGAGAGAGAGAGAGAGAGAGAGAGGAGAGAGAGAGAGAGAGAGAGAGAGTGTGTGTGTGTGTGTGTGTGTGTGTGTGTGTGTGTGTGTGTGTGTGTGTGTGTGTGTGTGCGTGTGTGTGTGTGTGTGTATGTGTGTCTGTGTGTGTGTGTGAGAGAGAGAGAGAGAGAGAGAGAGAGAGAGAGAGAGAGAGAGAGAGAGAGAGAGAGAGAGAGAGAGAGAGAGAGAGGGGGGGGGGAGAGTGAGGGAGGGGGGGGAGAGTGAGTGAGTGGGAGTGAGAAAGAGAGAGAGAGAGAGAGAGAGAGAGAGAGAGAGAGAGAGAGAGAGAGAGAGAGATAGAGACCCTTGTATTGTAGAATAGACTATCCACTTCTTCAGTTGCTGATTATTGTGGTGACAAGGACAAGAATCATAAATTCTGGGATGGCTGTTTGCTAAAAAGGATAGTTATCATGATAATGATGAAAAGGATGAGGATTGTGATCGTGATAGAAATAAATGTGATAATGCTGATAATGATGATAAACAACAGCAATAATAATTATGATAATGATAATGGCTGTACATGACTCAGTGTCTGTACTGTCTTGATGAAGGCCCTAATGGGGAAACTGTATTTTCTCATGCAGCTTCAATGGTGATTATCTTGCTTGCAACAGAATGAAACATGTTATATATATCAAATTAAACTAGAAAACAAGCTTTAAAATGCATTATTGCATTTTGCACAACAAATTATTTGGCTGCGACCCCAGGGCGATTAAAGCCTCTGACTAGACATACTTTTAACAACTTCACTCTGTAACTTTTAGCAATAAAACGTTAAAAGTCCAACAAGACCAATACTTTATGAAAAGAAAAAGAAGAATATGATCCACAGTTTGTATACGTATGCACACTATTAACTAAAGATGCCCATCAGATGAGATGCTCATAATTAAACAGTGATGCGAAACACAGTTCCTGGTGTGTTGTGCATCCAGCCTCGCTTACGAAGCAGTTAGTACGAAGGAATGAACAATCTCTAATAATACAAATTATCTATACAAATAATATCAGGTCTTATATTCATTCATACCTAAGCCCAAAACATACTGTAGATGAATAGTTTTATGTCTACATTTTATAAATATCAGTTCGATGATTCAAACTTGTTTACAACAAAAAACAATGGTTAGGCGTATTATCATGCGTTGAACGGTGTCATACAACTTAGCATCTATTACCACTTGATTTAAGTGGTGATTTATTCATTTAGATAAAGTATATTTCACATAACTTCCAATTGCACAGTATGATTTATTACAGATTCCATTACATAGGAATTAGAACTGCTTTGCCTGTTGTGAGATCAGTGTACCTTATACCATCATGACACCACATGCGAAAAATATTATTTTACAATGAAAATAAAGAACTTTCACTGTAGTTTAGATGAATCAAGTCAAGATCAGTCTCTCAACAATCATATCCATGAATATGAGCTAACAAGATGATTTCTCAAATTTTTTGTTAATGATTGATTTTCTTTCCTAGATCAGATCGATGCTCGCATAGCATGGGAGATAACTCTGCTTTAACCCCTACACTGCGCTGTTGACGAGCGCCGCTCGTCATAGAAACCGCCACCTGCAATGCTGTGTTGACGAGCGCCGCTCGTCATGAACCAACGCTCTCTCTGTTTCGCTCAGCATTGCTGAAAATCCTTCTTATTATGATTTGTTTAGCTCCCTTGATGTATCTTCAACCCATGAGTCCCATTTGTTGAAGTTATTTGCATATTTTATGACGTTCAATCGGCAAGGTAAACAAGGTACTGCGAAGTTCAATTTTTGGGTTTTCGAAGCAATGGCTGTCCCTCAACTGACCTACACAGTTGCCGAAGTTATTGATGAAATTTATAGAGATCAAGATCATGGAGATTAGGGTTGGTTTTTTTTATTCATTTCACATCGAACTTTGCAAAGTTGATGCAAACGACTCAGGTTTTGATCCGGAAGAAACTTCTGCGTACTCATGGTCTGAATCGGAACATGAAGATCGTATCGTTCGAGATGCAGTTGGGTATATTTGAGGGCTTTATTCGTTTTTATAACATATTTATATTGCTTGTTTTCTCTGTTTATTCATAAACAGAACAACTAAATGTGTGTATCGTATGGTTGCACCTTTGGTCAGGGCTTGGTCAGTGAGCGAGCGAGCCAGTCACTGAGTGGCCGATGGTTTTGATCTATTTTGAAGTGGTTGCGACCTCGTGTGTCACTTGTCACCTAGGCTACTCGTTAGCTGTCAGTTATCAGTGTGTGTGTCTGTTTGTTTTGTTGATGAGCTATTGTTCTTGCTGACATCTGCCCTGGCTCCCTGGCTGTGTGTTTGTGTGAAGAGCAGGTGTGTGTGTGTGTGTGTGTGTGTGTGTGTGTGTGTGTGCGCGCCTACGTGCGTGCATACCTGCGCGCGCACGCACGTGTGTCTGTCTGTCTAATTATATATTTTTAAAATTGTCACAAATACAATCTTCATTCAATTTCCTTTCATTCAGTATATACTTTTATGTAGCTATCTTAGGAATTTCCTGAATTAATAGCAATTGAAAATCATATGCGTGATTTTTGTCTGTTTCTGAAAATTTCTTCAGCATAGGCCTGAGCAAAATAGGTCAGCAGCGAAAAGGTTAAAGAATACCAAAAATCATTATAAAAAGATATATCATCTCCCTAACAGTCAAATGATATGAACAAAATATAAAACACAACTAATTAGTTGCATCTGAATCATTAAAATCAGAAGGATTCAACCAACAAACCTACAGAATAATACAAATACATGCATAAACAACAGTAGTTTGCATATGAAACTGGGGAATTCATATTTTGACCACACAATTAGCCAGTTGATTATCAGCTTAACAGCAGAGAATGTTCCATATGAGGTGACCCAGGAGGATGTTAAGCTAAATATGTATATGGCAGTTAAGCAAAGAGCTATAAAGGCTCTCACACACAGCTACACAAATGCACCAGGCTACATCTACAATTATAATGATATAAAAATCCAGGAATGGGTGTACTAATTCCTATGCTGACAGTGTTATACACTGGCCTGAAGGGCTGTACATGACTCGGTGTCTGTACTGACTGTGGTGATGAAGGCAGTGGTGACTGCTGCAGGTGGACAGATGCCATGTTTCCTGCCACACCAACTCTTTAGGGGGACTGATAACCAATATCTGACTGATCTTTATCTGTCAAGTCATAAATTTGAATCTGTGACGTGATTAATTCATATATCTGTGAAGTGATTAATTCAAATTTGTGAAGTGACTAATTCGTATCTTGTCAAATGATTAATTTGTAACTTGTCAAA
>CM060324.1:13205823-13225630 GCA_030674155.1 Stramonita haemastoma
CTAAGGTTACAAAAGTCACTGTGATTCTCCTCACATGTTGATTGAAAATTTGGTAAGAGAGAGAACTTTATATCATGTTTTTAAAGACATAGTTTGGGTACTTTATCTATGATTAAGTGAAAGAAATTGCCCTGTACATTTTTTCCTAGTGTATATTGTTTAATTTGTGGATTGTTTGGTAATATTAAATATTTTTTTTAATATTCTTTTATATTGAGGATAAATGGAAGAAGTGCTCATGTCTTTTTTCATCCAGTCCCAGGTGGTATGCAGTATTGTAAATATATCTGTTCCCATGGGCACACAATGGCCTACTCTTAACGAAAAGCGGAACAGGAATTAACGTGTTGCGCTAAGATTTTCTCGTGCGTTCGCACACAGGCGTCAGTTTTATAGTCTCATCCGAAAGACTTTTGGGGAGAGCAGAGTCAGCACTGATGTTAACTCCAGGGGGAAAATCCCCTCGAACAGGAATCAAACTTGGATCATTAAAATTGCGAGCGCAATGTTCTGACCACTAGACTATCATGTCCCCTATCATGAGTGTTGTTGGTGTGCACAAGTGTTATAAGTATACAGATCCAGTCTCAAACCACAGTTATTTCCTGTTTAAGATCTTCCCCCTCATAATCTGCTGATAGACTTCAAAAGCCACCCCTCTTCAAAAGCCACCCCCAGTTTCATCACCCTGCCTCTGAGTGCTGTGTTTTAGGATGTGTCTGCGCACATTAGTGTATGTTTGTGTTTGTGTGTGTGTATGAGTGTGTAAATTTGATGTGTTAATCTTGTTCATCGATGATTGCATGCGTGTAAAGGGTTTGAATGTAAGGGCTTTGAATTGTTCCTTTCCAAGAGTTAGCGCTACATAAATTCCATACCCTAGTAGTAGTAGTAGTAGTATACATGAAATTGGGAGAGGGATTGACATGCATGTACAGACTTGGTTTATGTGTGTTCAATATCTGTGTTCACATGTGTTTAATATCTGTGTTCACGTGTGTTCAATATCTGTGTTCACATGTGTTCAATATCTGTGTTCACATGTGTTCAATATCTGTGTTCACATGTGTTCAATATCTGTGTTCACAGGGCTTGTGTAAGGAACAACTGGAGATGCTGTCAGCAGCGCCAAAAGTTAAGTGCTTTTTCTTTGTGTGTGTGCTTAGTGCGAGTGTGCTTAGTGCGAGTGTGCTGCGTGCGTGCGAGCATGTGTGTTGTTTATTCCCTTGCCTGTGGCCTGATGTTTGTTGTGCTCTAGTTTGATGATGCAGACATGGCCACAGCTGTTTTGCCATAATGTTGCCTGGTTGTATTGCCATGATACACTGATCCCTGGTTGATAGTTGTTTCTTTGTTGTTTCCTTGAGCTAATATTTTTAACAAGTTTGAAACACTTTCCCTCAGTTATCTTGTTTTATTTTTCATCTGTTTCACATGACATTGAGTTGCAATCCATTTTTGCACATATGTAAGAATACTCATAGAAACTTTGGCATGTAATACACATTATTTGATATGTGACAGGTTGTGACTGAATGAAATTGTATTTGGAGCATAAAAACAAAGAGCTGATCATGTGTGGGTTTGTTTACAGACTTTGCACTGCACAAGGGTTGAAGACAGAAAAATAGGTATAGGATGCTGGACACAAGGAATTGAAGTTGGCATGTAAGTTACTGTTCCTTTGTGTGTGGTTTTGTTTAGTGTATATTTTTCTGTGTTCGGAGAATGTTAGTTTTTGATGTATGCTTGGTTTGGTGTAATTAATGAATGCTTTATTCGGATGTACAGTTATTTCTGTATTTGATGTGTGTATGTTCTGATCTTCAGTGGTGCTCCCATGGTCTACAAGGAGGGTATAGGTGAAATAAAGGTGTTTTTGATGTCTTCTCGTTTAAGTATGATTGCTGAAATCCTGGTTTTGATATACTCTTGCTTCTTCAATTTGACGTCTGTTCTCTCTCAGTGATATTAGATACATTTGCTTCTGTGTGTTTGACATTTGTATGTTTCTGATGTGTACTGGTGTGTGTGTTTGATAGAAGTGTGTTTCTGATGCCTGTTTCTGTGTGTGCAGAGGGGGGTTGAAGACATCTGTGAAGGGAAGCAGGATGGATGTTTCAGAGTTTCTACACCAGGGGACGGGAGGCATCAGTCGTGGATATTTTGTTCAAGAAGGTACACAAGTCACTGCGATTTTCCCCACACATCATTCAGAATTGTTAGAGAAATTTTTTTTTATTATTTTTTTATTGTTTTAAAAAAAATAGTTTGTAATTTTTTATGATTAAGTTAAGAATTTGCCTGTGTATTTGTTAGTGTAAATTGTTTTTTTATGGGTTGTTTTTGTATTATCATGAATGATGTTGGTGTACACAAGCGCGATGTGTAAGTATACAAATCCTTCCTCAAACCACATTTATTTCCTACCTGAGGTCTTCCCCCTCATAATGTGCCTACAAATTTTTGCCACAAATCATTCAGAATTGTTAGTGAAGAATAGTTTTTTTTATTATGGTTTTTAAAAGAAATAGTTTGTATTTTTTATGAATAAGTTAAGAATTTGCCTGTGGATTTGCTAGTGTATATTGTTTGTTTATGGTGTGTTTTGTATTATCATGAGTGATGTGGGTGTACACAAGTGTTATCTGTAAACTTGTATACAAATCTTTCCTCAGACCACATTTAGTTCCTACCTAAGGTCTTCCCCCTCACAATCTGCCCATACTCTTCAAAATCCACCACATCTTTATCACCCTGCCTACGCATGCTGTGCTTGCACATTTTGTGTGTGTATTTATGAATTTGATATTTGTTCATTTTAATCATGGACTGTTATGTGCATGTAAATGAATTGAATGCTTTACAAGAGTCAGTGATATATAAATTCCATATGTAGTAGTAGTAGTAGTTAATTTTATTGATTTTTGTTTAATCATACAACATAAAACAGTTTCGGTTTATGTCATTAAAATGTTAGTGCGCGCGCATGTGTGATGGGTTTTTTAATATATAATTTTCCTTAAGACCATTTTGAATATCTTAATAGAATACAGTACTATATTTGTTCTATCATATAATACATTAGAACAATTTGGTAAATTACATAAAAATGCCTGGGCATTTGTGTGAATGTTTTCAATGTGTGTAAGTGTGAGTTGGCATGCGTGCGAGCCATATGGGAGTGTGTGCATGCATGGGCATACTAGTGCGCTCAGAAGTGTTTGTGAATTTACTTGGGTGAGTTTACAACTGGCTGTATATCAAAAGCTGTGATATGTTTAGATGTTTACTGTTTGTATGTATGGCTTGTAACGTGCCTGAATTTCTTTGTATTTGAGATAATAAAATAGTTGAATTAGAGTTTAGTAGTATACATAAAATATTTTGTGTTGTGTGATTTATTTCCTCGCTTGGTATTGTGTTGCCTTGTATTGCCATGATGTCCACCCATTGTTTATTGTTTCATTCTCCCAAAATTTTCACATTCTTTAAACATCTTCACACAGTTATCTTTTTTTTTCATCTGTTTGACACTGTGTTCAGCTGCAACTCATTTTTGCACATATCTTAGAATACTGTCGTAAACATGGAATGTTGTATGCCTTTTATGATTTGTGCCAGGTTGTTGTGAATGAATGAAATTGTGTTTGGAGCATAAAAACAAAGAGCTGATCATGTGTGTGTTTGTTGACAGACTTTGCACTGCAAGAAGGTTGAAGACGGAGAAATAGGCATAGGAGTCTGGACACAAGTAATTGAAGTTGGCTTGTAAGTAACAATTGTTTTGTGTGTGGTTTTGTTTAGTGTGTACTTGTCTGTGTGTTTGAAGAATGTGGTTCATGATGTCTGCTTGGTTTGGTGTAATTAATGAATGCTTTATTCGGATGTACACTTCTTTCTGTATTTGATGTGTGTATGTTCTGATCTTCAGTGGTTCCCCCATGGTCTGCAAGGATGAAATAGGTGAAATAAAGGTGTTTTTGATGTCTTCTCATTTATGTATGTGTGCTGAAATCCTGGTTTTGATATACACTTGCTTCAATTTAACGTCAGTTCACTCTCAGTGACATTAGCTAACTTGGTTCTGTGTGTTTGATGTATGTATATTTTTTATGTGTATTGGTGTGTGTGTTTGATAGAAGTGTGTTTCTGATGCCTGTTTCTGTGTGTGCAGAGTAGGGGTGAAGACATCTTTGAAGGGAAGCAGGATGGATGTTTCAGAGTTTCTACACCAGGGGACGGGAGGCATCAGTCGTGGATATTTTGTTCAAGAAGGTACACAAGTCACTGTGATTTTCCCCACACATCATTCAGAGTTGTTAGAGAAGAGTAATTTTATTTATTATGGTTTTTAAAAGAAATAGTTTGTACTTTTCATGATAGAATTTGCCTGTGGATTTGCTAGTGTATTTTTTTTATGGCTTGTTTTTGTATTAATATGAGTGTTGTTGGTGTACACAAGTATAACTATGTGTAAGTATACAAATCCTTCCTCAAACCACATGTATTTCCTACCCAAGGTCTTCCCCCTCATAATCTGCCTGTACTCTTCTAAAACCACCTCCGTCTTCATCACCCTGCCTATGAGTGCTATGTTTGAGCATGTACGCGCATGTATGTGCATGTGTGTGCGTGCATGAGTGTGTTCATTCCATTGCCTGTTGTGTGATGTTTGTTGTGCTCTTCTTTGATGATGCAGACATTGTCACAGCTGTTTTACTGTAATGTTGCCTGGTATTGCTATGATACACTCACTGATCCCTGGTTGATTGTTTTTCTTTGTTGTTTCTAATATTTTAACAAGCTTTAAATACTTTCACTCTGTTATTCTTTTTATTTTTTATCCTTTTGACATGAAGTTGACCTCAAACTCATTTTTGCGCATCTGTAAGAATATTCATATAGACTTTGGCATGTTGTACACATGATATGATTTGTGCCAGATTGATGTGAATGAGTGAAAGTGTGTTTGGAGCATAAAAACAAAGAGCTGATCATGTGTGTGTTTGTTGACAGACTTTGCACTGCAAGAGGGCTGAAGATGGAAAAATAGGCATAGGAGGCTGGACACAAGGAATTGAAGTTGGCATGTAAGTTACAATTCGTTTTGTGTATGAACATTTTTCATGTACACTTGTTTGTGTGTGTTAGAAGACTACTGGTTCCTGATGTATAGTTGCTTTGGTGATTTTAAAAGAAAGAGTTTGTACTTGTTTATGATTAAGTTAAGAATTTGCTTGTGGATTTGCTAGTGTATATTGTTTTTTATGGCGTGATTTTGGGTTTGCGCATTTCATGTGTGTATTTATGATTTTGATATTTGTTGATCATTTTAATCATGGACGGTTATGTGCATGTAAATGATTTGAATGTAAGGGCTTTGATTAGTTGCTTTACAAGAGTCAGCGCTATATGAATTCCATAGTGTAGTAGTAGTAGTAGTATTTAATTTCATTGATATTTGTTTCATCATACAACATGATATAACAGTTTTGGTTTATGTCATAAAAATGTGATCGCGCGTGTGTGTGTGTGTGGGAGGGGAGGGGTATTGTTTTTTTCCTAAAGACCATTTTGAATATCTTAATAGAATACAGTACTATATTTGTCTGATCATATAATATGTTATAACAATTAGGTTCATTACTTAAAAATGTGTGCACATTGTGCGAATGTTTCCAGTGTGAGTTGGCATGTGTGCAAGCCATATGGGAGTGTGTGCATGCATGGGCATACTAATGTGCTCAGAAGTGTTTTTGAATTTACTTGGGTGAGTTTATAACTGGCTGAGGTATTGCTGATTTGTGGATGCTGTTTTTATTGCGATGGTTGCGTGCTGATGTTCGGAACCTGTGTTGTGGTGTATATAGAAATCTGTGATATTATGTTTAGATGTTTACTGTGTTTATGTATGTGTTGTAACCTGCCTGAATTTCTGTGTATTTGAGATAATAAAGTAGTTAAATTTTAATTTAGAAGTATACATAAAATATTTTGTGTATTTGTGTGATTTATTTCTCCGCTTGGTATTGTGTTGCCTTGTATTGCCATGATCTGTCCACCCCTGTTTAATGTTTCATTCTCCTGATATTTTCACATTCTTTAAATACTTACACTCAGTTATCTTTTTTTTTTCATCTTTTTGACACTATGTTCAGCTGCAACTCATTTTTGCACATATCTTAGAATACTGTCGTAAACATGGAATGTTGTACTCCTGTTATGATTTGTGCCAGGTTGTTGTGAATGAAATAAATTGTGTTTAGAGCATAAAAACAAAGAGCTGATATGTGTGGTTTCTTGACAGACTTTGCACGGCACAAGGATTGAAGACGGAGAAATAGGTATAGGAGGCTGGACACAAGGAATTGAAGTTGGCATGTAAGTTACTGTTCCTTTGTAGGTTTTGGTTTGTGGTTTTGTTTAGTGTATACTTTTCTGTGTTCGAATAACGTTAGTTCCTGATGTATGCTTGGTTTAGTGTAATTAATGAATGCTTTATTCGGATGTACAGTTATTTCTGTATTTGATGTGTGTATCTTTGTGATCTTCAGTGGTGCCCTCATGGTCTACAAGGACGAGATGGGTGAAATAAAGGTGTTTTTGATGTCTTCTTGTTTATGTATGATTGCTGAAATCCTGGTTTTGATATACTCTTGCTTCTTCAATTTGACGTCTGTTCACTCTCAGTGATATTACACACACTTGCTTCTGTGTGTTTGATGTTTGTATTTTTCTGATGTGTACTGGTGTGTGAGTTTGATAGAATTGTGTTTCTGATGCCTGTTTGTGTGTGTGCAGAGTGGGGGTGAAGACATCTGTGAAGGGAAGCAGGATGGATGCTTCAGAGTTTCTACACCAGTGGATGGGAGGCATCAGTCGTGGATATTTTTTTCAAGGTACAAAAGTCGCTGTGATTTTCCTCACACATCATTCAGAGTTGTTAGAGAAGAATTTTTTTTTTTATTATTATGGTTTTTAAAAGAAATAATTTGTACTTTTTATGATTATTAAGAATTTGCCTGTGCATTTGCTAGTGTATATTTTTATGGGTTGTTTTTGTATTTACATGAGTGTGTTTGTGTACACAAGTGTTAAAGTGTAAGTACACAGATTCTTTCTCAAACCACATTTATTTCCTACCCAAGGTCTTCCCCTCATAATCTGCCTGTACTCTTCTAAAACCACCTCTGTCTTCACCACCCTGCCTGTGAGTGCTGTGTTTGAGTATGCATGCGCATGTATGTGTGTGCGTGTGGGTGCGCGAACATGTGTGTGCGTGCATGAGTGTGTTCATTCCATTGCCTGTTGTGTGATATTTGTTGTGCTCTTCTTTGATGATGCAGACATTGTCACAGCTGTTTTGCCGTAATGTTGCCTGGTTGTATTGCCATGATACACTCACTGATCCCTGGTTGATTGTTATTTCTTTGTTGTTTCTAATATTTTAACAAGCTTTAAATACTTTCACTCTGTTATTCTTTTTATTTTTTATCCTTTTGACATGAAGTTGACCTCGAACTCATTTTTGCGCATCTGTAAGAATATTCATATAGACTTTGGCATGTTGTACACATGATATGATTTGTGTCAGGTTGTTGTGAATGAATGAAATCGTGTTTGGAGCATAAAAACAAAGAGCTGATCATGTGTGTGTTTGTTCACAGAGTTTGTGTGCACTGCAAGAGGGCTGAAGATGGAAAAATAGGCATAGGAGACTGGACACAAGGAATTGAAGTTGGTCTGTAAGTTACGATTTGTTTGTGTGTGAACATTTTTGGTGTACACTTGTTTTTGTGTTTGAAAAATGCTGGTTCCTGATGTGTAGTTGTCCTGGTGTTTTTAATGAATGTGTGTTTTTGATGTACACTTATTTTTGTATTTGATGAGTATATGTTTGTGATCTTCAGGGGTGCCCCATGGTCTACAAGGATGAGATAGGTGAAGTGAAGGTGTTTCTGTCTTGTTTTTGATGTGCTTTATGAGATCCTATTTCTAATGCAAGTATATTTGGGATGTGTGTTTTTGTGTATGTGTGTTTCTGATGTAGGCTTGTTTCTGTGTTTGATGTATGAATGTTTGTGATGTAGGCTTGTTTCTGTGTATGATGTATGTATGTTTCTGAATCTGTATCTGTGTGTGCAGAGTAGGGGAAATCCTGATGGATGTTCCAGAGTTGCTACACCACTGGATGGGAAGCGAGGAGTGTGGACATTTCTCACCAAGGTAACAAAACTCACTGTGATTCTCCTCACAAATCAGTCAAAATTTTTAGAGGAGTCGTTTTCATGTTGGTTTTTGAAAAGGAATACTTTGTACTTTTTTTTTTAACCCTGGTGGCGCGGTTCCCAGTATCGTACGGTATAAACGTAGTCCAGCATTTCTGGTGCTACCAGTATATACCAGGATGACGTCGGTGATCGTAATTGAAGGCTCACTTTCGCTTTCAAAGGTCACCCAATGAACGTGAAGGCCACTGTAGGGCCGTAGAAATGGGTGAAGGTCGTCCACAGTCGCAAGCAACGAGGATTCTGATTGGTTTAGAGGTGTTTTTTTTTTTTTTTTTGGACGAACCTCGATCACCTGAAAACAAAATGGCGGCTAAGTGTTGGCGCCCATATTACTCGAAGTATTTTTCGAGTTTTTGACGATATTGACGGCGATGAGGAGTTTTAGAGGCTGGATTTGGTTGAATTAAACGATAATAGAGACGATAAGGTAAGGATTGTGAAATATTTTTGAAAAACTTCGGAAAAATTGATTGCGATCGGACTGAATCGAGCGGTGCCAAGTTTTGTCCAATGCACTTCATAGCTACCGGGCGATTTTGATGTCATACATTGTTTTACTTTATTTTAACGCAACACGGCTTAGAAATAACTGTTGTTAAGTCAAACTGATATGCTGTTGAGTACTTTGCATCACACGAAATCAAGCGATTGTCGTATTTTCGTCATAGAACGCCGCCAGTTTGCACGAAATGAGTGTTCACCGCCATGACGATCGCGATCGCGTCTATCATTTTGCTGGTCTTTTCCGAGTATTTGACGACCGTTAGAGCCATGCAAGCTCTTTATTTTTTCAAAACTTATGTCAAGATACAGTATTTATCGAATCATGACATTTTTGCACTGCAACAACATTGCATATCGTGTTAAAATCAATCTGGTCACCAACATCGCGACAGGGATTGGTAGTGCACGCGCAAGTTTAAACTTTTTTTTCTCTTTTTTTTACATTATCATAAACACTACGTGCTGCTATAAAATTTCACTCATTTAAAAGCTTGTTATCTAAGCTTTCCAGTGATTTACAACTTTACACACTTAGTTTAGTTTTACATATCAATATCAAGGGTTGTTTGACCCCATCCAACTGCAAAACAACACTGGCTGCTGTTTAATTTAGCATGTAGGTCGTACTACTAATTCTGTTAAGTTAGCGTTACCAGGGTTAAGATCTTGTCATCTATTCCTACTTGCTCCCAATGGTTTGCTCATGGGATAGTTCAGTGGTGGGATAGTTCAGTGGTGGGATAGTTCAGTGGTGGGATAGTTCAGTGTTCATAGTTCAGTGGTGGGATAGTTCAGTGTTCATAGTCAGTGTGGGATAGTAGTGTGGGATAGTTCAGTGGTGGGATAGTTCAGTGTTCATAGTTCAGTGACTGACGTGTGTCACTTGTGATTCTGTGTGCAGGCAGTGTCCATGATGGAAGAGACCCAGGCATTGGCAGCCACCGGCCACAAGAACTGATGTTCACATTGTGCCCTTAAAACGCCGCTGTTATGGACTGGTGTAGTGCAGTGTACTGTTGTGTTATGTAGACATGCAGTGTACTGTAGTGTTGTATAGTAGTGCAGTGTACTGTTGCGTTGTATAGTAGTGAAGTGCACTGTAGTGTTGTATAGTAGTGCAGTGCACTGTATTGTAATGTTGTTTATGCCATCTTACCCCCACCCCCACTGCTGAAATAAAAGAAATGTGCTTTTTAACCACAACCACACCCCCCCCTCAACTTTCACTTGATGTGCTCATTATATAAACGTTGAACAACTTTGTGTATAAGTTTCTGTACAGGGGGTTCATGCAAACACGTTTGACATGCGTTATTGTGTTGACATGGGTTTTTGTGTTCCTGAGTGTGTGTGTGTGTGTTGTTTGGTGAGTGTGTGTGTGTTGTTTGGTGTGTGTGTTGTTTAGTGTTGTGTGTGTGTGTGTGTGTGTGTGTGTGTGTGTGTGTGTGTGTGAGAGAGAGAATCAGGAAGTCCTACTTGTAGGTTTTCCACTCACTCACTCACTCAGTCCCATGTCCCAAAGGACGTAGGGGGGACATGAGAGAAGACGCAACAGAGATCTTTTTCCATGCTTCACGATCCTGTGTGGCTAGTAGGAGGTGTTGCAGGGGTTGGGCGGTCCAGTCTTTGATGTTGTCAACCCATGATTTCTTTTGGCGGCCTCTTCTTCTCTTGCCCTCGACTGTTCCTTGCAGGATGGTTTTTGCTAGGGTGTTGTGTCTTGTGGTGTGACCAAACCACATCAGCTTTCTCCTCTTTATGGTGGAGAGCAAAGGCTCTTGGGGGCCCACACGCTTTTTGATTTCTTCTTTCACATAGTTATTGGTCTTGTGTTCTTTGTATGATATTTTGAGGAGTCTTCTGTGGCACTTGTTCTCGAATGCTTGGATTCTCCTCTCTAACTCTGCTGTCAGAGTCCATGATTCACAGCCATATAGGAGGATAGATATCACGAGGGATTTGTAAAGGTGGTATTTGGTGCAGAAGCTGATGTTGTTGCTTCTGATGATCTTCTCGAGTCTGACTAGAGCAGATGTTGCTGTTGCAATGCGAGCTTTCACTTCATTGTTTGATGTGCCATCTTTTGTTAGGATGGAGCCTAAGTATTTGAATTGGCTCACCTCTTCTAGTGTTTCTCCATTCATCTTTATTTCCGTGATGTCATTACTCGCGCTGTTGACCATGATCTTTGATTTCTCTGTACTGACCTCCATGCCGTATGCGCTCGCTCGATCTGTTAAATTGTCTGTGAGGATTTGCAGTTCTTGTTTGCTGCTGCCCATGAGGTCAATGTCATCTGCAAATCTGAGGTTGCAAAGGGGTCTTCCACCAATGGAGATGGAAGTGTGGTGGTTTTGCAGTGTCTCTGTCATGATGTTTTCGAGGAAGAGGTTGAAGAGTACAGGTGAGAGAAGGCAGCCCTGGCAAACCCCAACCGTGGTCTTGAAGAACTCGCCCACGTGATTATTCATAAAAACTGCACTTTCTGCATTCTCGTACAGAGCTTTGATGACTTCAATTAGACAGCTGTCAATGTTGAAGTGCCTGAGTACTTGCCAGAGGCCGTCATGCCATACCCTGTCAAAGGCCTTTTTGAAGTCTATGAAATTGTGGTACAAGTCTTTTTGGTGTTGGAGATGCTTCTCTATCAGAATTCTCAGATTGAAAATTTGTTCCATTGTGCTGCGTTTTGGTCTAAAGCCCGCTTGTTCTTCTGCCAGGAGTTTTTCCGCTTGGTTTTTCAGTCTGTTGAGGACTACCTGCAGCATGATCTTGCTAGGATGACTTATGAGACTGATGGTTCTGTAGTTCTGGAATTGTTTGAGGTTTCCTTTCTTTGGCAGGGGTATTACAAGAGACTGTGTCCATTCTTTTGGCCATTCTTTGGTGTTGTGGATCTTCTGACAAAGTTCTGTGAATCGCCTTGCTGTTTCATTCCCTCCATTTTTTGTGAGTTCAGCTGGGATGTTATCGATTCCAGGGGACTTCCCCTTCTTCAATTGTCTAATAGCTGCATCTACTTCACACCTTAGTATTGGTGGGTCTTTATCTTGGTGTTCAGGGGGTTTGTCAGAAACTATGTTGGTATCTGGGCGTAGTGGGTAGTTGTACAATCCCTCACAGTATTCTGTCCAGCGTTGGAGGATGGCATTGTTTTCCGTTAAAAGATTTCCTTCTTTGTCTTCAATAACAGAGGCTTTAGGCTGTGTGGTTTTCGTTAGTGCTTTCAAAGTGTCGTAAGCTGTTTTGCTGTTTCCCTTGGTCATTCCAGCTTCGATGTTGTTGCATTGTTCTTCTATCCACGCTTCTTTGGCTTCTCTCATCTTTTTCCTCACTTCTCTGTGGCTATCCATGTACTTGTTGTAAGCTTCTTGACTTGTGAACTTTTGTTTTTTAAGTTCTCTTCTTTTGTCGCAGAGGTCAAGAACCTCTGCGACAGGTTTTCCACATCAGAATCAAAAGTGAGGGTTACACCAATCCCCCACAGCCATCTGCATTCTACTGCTGTTCTTCAGCTGCCTGTATCCAGATGTCTGTATATCAAAGGTGGAGAATTGGAAAAGGGGTTTTTGGGGTGGGATTTTTTGTCCGTAGAGCTCAGTAGGTGAGATTGTGTATCCGAGCATTTGCCACCAGTAAGTTAGCCACATTCCAACTTCAGAGATGATGTCAAAATATACCAGAGTGTGTGTTTTCTACATTTGTCAACGCTTCATACCAGCACATAGTGGCCTACTCTTCTAAAAGACAGAACGGGTTTTAATGTGGGCTCAAAATGATCTCCAGACTTTAGTGTATAGTGTCGTCAGAAAGAATTTTGGGAAGTGGAGATGGCACTGAAGTCGACTCCAGAGGGAAAATGCCCAGGAACATGCGTCTGTCTGCTCTCAGTGGTGGCTGTAACCTGCAGTCGCATCACACACAGTCTGTCTGTCTGTCTGTCTGCTCTCAGTGGTGGCTGTAACCTGCAGTCGCATCACACACAGTCTGTCTATCTGTCTGCTCTTAGTAGTGGCTGTAACATGCAGTCGCATCACACACAGTCTGTCTGTCTGTCTGTCTGCTCTTAGTGGTGGCTGTAACCTGCAGTTGCATCACACACAGTCCGTCTGTCTGTCTGTCTGCTCTTAGTGGTGGCTGTAACCTGCAGTCGCATCACACACAGTCTGTCTGTCTGTCTGCTCTTAGTGGTGGCTGTAACCTGCAGTCAAATCACACAGTCTGTCTGTCTGTCTGTCTGCTCTCAGTGGTGGCTGTCACCTGCAGTCAGATCACACAGTCTGAACTCTCTTCAGTTAACCACTAGGCTACCTTACCCTGCCCCTAGAGTGGTGTGGCTGTGTATGTTTTGTGGGTTATTTGTTATGTTTTTTTTTGGTAAGATAATATTTGTGATTTATTGTCAACCACCTTTAGTCGGGACAATTTCTCTGCAGGAAATTTGGATTGATGTAAAAAGCACACAAGTGCTCATTCCATTATCTGTGAAATGAAAGAAAGAATGAAGAATCGGTATAGGCTTCAAAAGTAGAGACATCTGGTTACAGACATCTGAATACAGGCATCTAGAATACAAATATCCAAGATTCATACATATAGATGGAAAAAATCAACAGTATAAACATATAATAGGGCGTACAAATATCCAAAATTCTTGGATCATTTATAATGTAAAAATGTGATGCTCCAACACATAATGAGTCACATTGCGCTAGAGGTTAATTTTAAGTTACTGAAATGTTATTAATCTGTGATAAATAGGCTATCCAAAACAAAAAACAGATTGAAAATCGGATGATTCTATGAAAAGTTATTACAAATTGAAATGATAAACTGCAGGATGTGACAAAATGAGAAGTGGACCAGTTAAGCATTGTAATACATGGTCAGAATGAGGGTTTGGGTATTTTCAAAACTCACTTAAAACACATTTAAAAGGAAACGAATATACACCTTGATATTACATTACAGGGTAGAATAAAGGCTAAGTTTTATCATGAATCAAAATTGACAAACTGACCCCAAATGCCCTACATGGCTCCAAGCAGAAAATGGTTCAGGTGCTAAGCGACTCATTTTGTGGTGGAGCAACACAAATGCATCTAAACGCAAATTTAAAACGAGAGACGCCAATTCCCAACTGACATAAATACCGATCTAAAATATCACATATCCTTAGTAAAAACACTTGCACCCTAACAAGACCTTGAATAAAAGTTTCTACATTAAGGCGAGACATAGGTCCAAAAGTGGCCAAAATCATGTTTTTTTAGAATTAAAAATTGCTGAATATATTTATGGAGATTTACCTGTGTAAAATTAAAGAATTCAGACCATAAAATATGTCCATAGAAACGGTTTACTCATACTTGTTATAGAAAAAAAGGTTATGGAGTTTTGGTGGCCATATTGGATTGTTTCCATGGCAACAGTGCAGAAAACTGACAAAATTATTTGATTTTTATGCTTTACAAGTGATGCCCTTTCAATGTATGGCATAATTTTTAACATGGGCTTGTAAACAAAATTTCATCAGTTTCAACCCCAGTGTCTCGCCTTGAGTAAATCAGAGACTTAATTCAGATCTAAAACTAAGCATCTGAACATGGACGTTTAATCCTGGTAGCGCTGAATTAATGGCAGTGGTAAGGGATCAAACCACCCTTGATATTGGTATCTAAATTTAAACTGTGTAAAGTTGTATATCTTAGATAACCAGCTCTTATATGGGCGTAATTTTAGAGCAGCATGTAGTATTTATGGTAATGTAAGAGATATTTTTTAAAAAAAAGAAGAAACTGCACTACCAATCACTGTTGTGACGTCTGATCCCCAGACTGATTTTAACACGATATGCAATGTTGTGCAGAAATGTCATATTTGGTAAATGTTAGCTCTTGACACGAAAAAAAAAGAAAAGGAGCTTGTGTGACTTTATCAGTCATCAAATATTCTGGAAAGTCTAGCAATCGACACAATTCCGATCATCATGGTAATAAAAACTCATATTGTGCAAAGTAGTGGCATATCAAATTGACTCTACAGTTATTTTGATGCCTTGTTGTGTCAAAAAAAAAACGATGTATGACGTGGCAATCGCTTAGTAGCCAATAAGCACATTGTGATTCAGTGGGATCACAATTTTTTCCCCGAGTTTTTAAAAACTATTCCACAACACTTACCTCATTGTCTCTGTCATTAAATTCAACCAAATCCAGCCTCTGAAACTCCTTCTCAGCGTCCATATTGTCAAAAAAATCAACGCTTAAGGAAATTCTGGCACAAATGCTTGGCTGCCACTTTTGTTCCAGACGATTTGAGACTGGTCCGAAAAAAAGAAAATCTGTGGCCCTGCAATAGCCTGAACATTCATTGGGTGAGCTTTGAAAGCGCAAGTGAGCTTTAAATTACGACTGCCTATGTCATCCTGGAATATTCCAGGAACTGCACTACTAGGGGTTAACAAGACCCCTTCAATAGAAGTTTTTACATGAAGTAGATTGGACACTTCAAATTCAGATAACTGAATATTAATAAAAAGCACAGACATAAGAAAGCAATAGTGAATATAAAAAAACAAAATCAGAAATTAGCGTCTGTATATGTACTCAGAAATATAAGCATTTCAAAGTGGACATTTAAGATTCTAAAATACTATTAAAGACCTTTAATATTTTTTTTTGGACTAGGGGTACAATTTTGATAAAAAATCTCTACAGTATGTGTTTTGGATTATTGTAAATTTTGCAAGAATAATGTCTCTACAAACACTTCTAGGGCAGATTTTACTTCAAACTTGCCTAAAAATATGTTTAATTATACTTTTTTTTTAAGTAGGTGGCCTAAAAAAATCGTAACTGAATCACAAAATTCACTGTTTTCTTCCCCTAGTAATGATCGTTTTTGCTTCTACTGACTGTGGAGTGTAACCACGCGTTTGAAAGGTCAAGGAATGCTCTTTTAGGTGAACCTAATTTTGTATTCATATGACATCACGACAAGAGCTCCGCGAAGCATGAAGTGTGTTACTAGAAAGCAGTTTGCAGACTGCTGATTGGGTCTAACCAGTCACAAGAGTGAATCCTCGATTCTGATTGGCTGAACCTCCACTAGCTGCCATCTTTGTTTGCACGGTCTCTCATGGAACAC
This sequence comes from Stramonita haemastoma, assembly GCA_030674155.1. Lineage (NCBI taxonomy): Eukaryota > Metazoa > Mollusca > Gastropoda > Neogastropoda > Muricidae > Stramonita > Stramonita haemastoma. Next base: position 13,221,771 of record CM060324.1, read on the forward strand.
AGGCATCACAGTTTGCCAGTTTTAGGCAGAATTTTGGCTTTTTTTCGTTGCTAAGAAAAGTTGGAATGAAGTTGAGAGTAAGTTTAGCACTAAAAGAAGAAATCTGAGAAGAGTCTCGGCCGGTCGTGAGCCCCAGTAATCTGAACTTGAACCAGTCAGTCACTTGAACCAACTGCGTCAACCTCATTTGCTTTAGGGAAGAAAAAAATGTTATTTTCATCAAAAACGAAAGCCTGTTTCACTCGAGTAAAGATGAAGGAATACCAGGGCCCAGCATAAAAACGAAGATTAAAATAAACACCCAAAACGACTGAAGAAGTGATGATCTCGACATTGCCTTCAGTCTCTTGTCACTGCACTGACACATTGACAGAGGCCAGTGTGCAGAATACAGAAACAGTAAACTATTCTTTTATTTCTTTATTTTACTTTTTTTTTTTTGCTAGGATTTTTACTGACCTAACTTTTCCCTTTCTGAATTTCTCCAGTCAGTACATCTGTTTACTGTTTATATTAGTGGGTGTATGACACACAACAGTGTGTGTGTGCAAGGTCAACTGATTTTTCTAAAGAGTTTGATGGTAAAAGATTAATCTTAATAGCCAACATATTTTATGCAGCCTGCCCTCACAAGAAAAGAAAATGCAATAGCAAAAATGCCTCATGAAGTGTATATTGTAGCACTCGAAGTAAACAATAAGGAAAAACAGTACCAATAACTTTTGTATGAAAAGAAAAATGAGCAAACTGTCTGAAAATAAGATTTAGAAAAAGAAGCAAAGCAATTATCAAATAAAAGAATCATAAATGAAGCATACAAGTACATTCACCAAACAGAAAATAAAAAAAGATAAAAATAATTAAGGGGATAATAGTAAACAAAATTATTTTGCAACACATAACATAATAGCTAATAAATTCAAGTGACATACAGACATTTTGAACAGACTTGTTTGAACTTACACTAGCATGCTTATTTCACCATCTAAATGTATTTGAAAGTTGACATCGAAATGTAGACATGCAATTTCATCCATCAAGAAGGAAGGTGGGGGTACAACTTGAGATGTTCACCCGGCTATCAAAATGTCCAGTTCTGGGTTCTATTCCTAGCCTTGCCCTTCCCAGTTCATAAGAAAAACAATGTCAAAATCCTTTTGGATGAGACTATAATTGAGGCTCTGGGTTTAAATGCATACAGAACATCTTGGGTGCACACTAAAAACCCGTTCTACCATCTGGAAGAGTAGGCCATTTTGTGTAGTAGGAACAGATGACAAAATTATAAAATGGATGCATCTGTAAACACCATCGCTAAGGTCCAGACTCCTAAACTGAGGGGGAAGGTAGCATATGCAAAAATCTTGCCTTTGGATAAGTTGGAGCTCAAACAAAAGACAATCAGGAATATATAGAGACACAGACATGTGAATTCAGGCATTGGAAATGTAGACATATGAAATGCATGCCAGATGCATTAGGAATACACCTACATTCGACAACTTTGAAGTAAAGGTGTCCCATAACCTAGGGGCATGAGGCATCAGAGACCTCAGCTTCTCTAGGGGCCAGCACATTGAGGGCAGTGCCCATCTCCTCTCCCTCGCTGCTTTACCTTCCCTGACCCTAAAGAGGGCAGGTACCCATTTACATCTGGGGGGACTGTACTGAAGCCAAGGCGTGCAAAGGATCACCCATCCAATTGGTAACCAGGATCAACCCTGCTTGACTGGGGGAAAGCCAGGGCTCTGACCACTGAGCTATCCCGCCCCTGAGATACAGATAATTATCTAATATATGTATATATGTGACGCTCCACCACATAACCCACTTTTCCGCTAGGAGCCATTTTAGGCGGGTTGGGGTGAGGTTGTCGATTTTGATATTTTGATGGATTATAAAACTACAGCACGTTTTCTACCTTCTAGTGAAATATCAAGGCATAATTTTGTTTTCCTTTTGTCTTTAAACATGTTTTCAAAATAGCCAAGCCCTCATTCTGATCACCTATTAGAACACTAAGCTGATCAATTTATCATTTTGTCATTTCCTGCAGTCTATCATTTCATTTTGTAATAACTTTTGATAGAATTGTTCGATTTTCAATCTTTTTTTGTATTGTATAGCAATTTTATTTCACATTGATAGCATACCAATAACTTAAAATTGACCTCTGGTGCTATGCGACTTCTTATGTGGTGGAGTGTCACATATATATATAAACCCTAAAATGCATCTAAGATGTAGACATCTACATTGAGGTACAGACAGCTGAAATACAGATATTTGAAATGTGTTGCTGATACAAAATGCCCAAATATAGACTTCTATAAAGCATATGGGACACAAACATAAACACCTCTAAAATACAGACATTTCAGATGCATCTGTAGTTGTATTCCAAACACACTTCCAAATTCAGATGTAGAAATGAATACATGTATCAAAATACTGGACAAATATCTAAAATAGGGGTACATATCAAGAAAGACGCATCTGAGTACAAAGATGTAATGGTCCTCTAAAATACATGGCTGAAGGTTTTAAAACTTGGCATCCAAATACAAACTCCTGAAATGTATAAACAGACATCTGAAATAGGGCCAGCTAAAGTATGTACATGTTCCCAGATGCAGACTGTACTTGATTAAAATACAGGTATTCTAATGTCAACTTCTGAATGTAGAACTAAATTCACTGAAAATACACTCCCATCTAACTTGCAAGCGTTTGAATATATATATATATATATAAATGACATGATTGGGAAAATAAAAGGTCTGATAAACGAACTTGTGATAACAGACATCTAGAAAAGAAAGACTCCTGATGTATATGCACTGTAAAGCTGTTGGATAACAGGCTTATAAAATGCAGACATTCTACAACAGATGCCTACACACTGAAACATTTTCTAAATTGTACAACTGGTCTGAACACATTCTGTTATGAACATATTCTTCAATGGCCACATACAAACGCTTAACAACACATCTGAACATATTCTATAACAACACATTTTGTAGTGGATGCCTACACATGTGGAATAACACATACAAAACGCATCTGAACACATTTTTATAATAACACATTTTTCAATGGGCACCTACACATGCTGAACAACACGTCTGAATGCATTCTACAATGAAACACATTCTACAATGGACACTTGCACACACTGAACAACATGTCTGAACGCATTCTACAGTGAAACACATTCTACAATGGACACTTGCACACACTGAACAACATGTCTGAACGCATTCTACAGTGAAACACATTCTACAATGGACACTTGCACACACTGAACATGTCTGAACGCATTCTACAATGAACACATTCTACAATGGACACTTACACACTGAACAACACATCTGAATGCATTTCACAGCTGATGTGCTAAACAACACATCTGAACGCATTCTACAATGAACACATACACATGCAGAACATGTCTGAACGCATTCTACAATGAACACGTTATACAATGGACACTACACATGCAGAACAACACATCTGAACACATTCTACAATGAAACACATTCTACAATGGACACTTACACACACACTGAACAACATGTCTGAATGCATTCTACAATGAACACATTATACAATGGACACATATACATGCAGAACAACACATCTGAACACATTCTACAGCAGGCGCCTACACATGTGGCACAAGATGTCTGAACAATTCTAGAGCAGACACCTGCAGATGCAGAACAACACATCTAGAAACAGTCTATAGGCTTAATGGATACCCACATACATTGTATAATGGACACCTACACACACTGAATAACGCCTCTAAATACATTATATAATGGACACCTATACACACTGAATAACGCCTCTAA
>CM060324.1:13225730-13288230 GCA_030674155.1 Stramonita haemastoma
TGTGTGTGTGCGTGCATGCATGCATGTGAGGAGATAGTAATGATTGTTATGTATAGATATGTTACTCATGCATGTTCAGTGTGTATGTTCCAGGCTTGGTGTACTGAAGACAGCTGAAGACAGACAGACTGACTGTCTGACTGGACGCGGGCAGCATTCAGGGCCAAGATCCAGATTGGGCCACTAGGGTGTGTATGTGTGACAGCCTGTGGGGATTTAGTGCCAGAAAGTGAAAATGCGTTTGTGTGCACACTGGGTAAGTTTATGTCTTAGTTAGAATAATGTTTTCATTTATTGTTTTTACTGTTTTTGTGTGGGTTGAAATAATTTGCTTGTTGACTGTTTTTAATATTTTTGTGTGGGTTAAAATAATTTAGCAATTGATTGAATTTACTGGTTTTTGTGTTTTTAAATAATTTGTCAGTTGCTTAAATTCACTTTTTTGTGTGGGTTAAGATAATTTACCTTTAAATTGTTTTTCTGTGGTTTAGAATAGTTTATACATTGATTGGTTTTCTTGTTTTCTTATGTGGGTTAAAATAATGTATCCATTGGTTGTGTTTACTATATTTGTGTGCACAAACTTTTTGGAATATAAACAAACTGGTTTTTATGTACACCTGGCAGATAGGCTATAGAATAATTTTTTTGTTTACATCATTACATTATTTTGTATTGACACTTTTAAGAACTGAAACTTGTAAACATTATTTTTTGTAAGTTTTGAGCATAAGGAACAGAGTATTTGGATGATCCCTTATAGTAATCCCCATTTTCTCTGTCTGACTGCAGGTACAGATGTAACAGCACAGCTCATCTGTGGTGTTAAGCGACTGAGAGTCATAGACTCCCCCCTGGATAGGACGCCAGTGATGTTACGCAACAGTGCCTGTGTCTACACAAATGTGCCCAGATGTAGGTAAGTCAGAAAGTTTTCTACACTCTGTGTATGATAGTTATCCACAGAACCACGACAGAAACAGCCTTTTGCTTTTCATATGTTTGTCATTTTAGTTATCGTTGTCATAGTTTTTTGCTTTTCATATGTTTGTCATTTTAGTTATCGTTGTCATAGTTTTTGCTTTAATCACCTTAGTCCCAAGCTGCAGACTTTCAACAGAACAATGTATTTGTGGAATTTTTTTTTTTTGTCATCCAAACATCCACCCATTAAAAAAAAACCTACCACAACTATAAAAAGGCTGAAAGGATACACATAAACTAAATACTGAAAGAAAAAAGGCTGAATATTTTTACAGTTGCAATACTTATAAAGTGCCATTTAATGTTTAACTACTGTTTAGTGCTATCTTTAAAAAATATTACTTAAGTTTGTAAACCCCCCCCCCCCCCCCTACTTAAGTTTAAAGGTCAAAGACATCTGCTGAAAAAGGCTCCAGATAATGCTAGCTCTACCCATACCTACCAGCAGAACTTGCGGTCACTGCACATTGTGATCACTTAGTCATCATCACTAGCTGCAAACAATATCAATGGTTTAAGACAGAATCGTCGAGTTAAGCAAGTACTGGTAAATGCTGGTAACATGCCATCAACTTTTAAAGCCACTTGATCATAAAAAAAATCTGTATTGACCAGTTGATTGAATATATAAGATACATTAACAAATCATTCGAGGATGAATGAAGATAGTGTAACGGAAATTTCTACCTGTCTAAATGAATTAATGTTGGCACTGACAATACTTGGACACAACAGTTGCTTTCTGAGCATTGAAGAAGAAGACGAAAAATGTTTTTCTTTACATTTCCCCCCATGCAATAGACCTCGAGTGAAAGTCTGGGTGATTGTCATTTTGCCAAGGTATCGTATGCAACACACATTTAGCACACGTAAAAGAGCCTTTAGCAGCAAAAACGTTTGAAGCAAATGGGGATCAAACTGGCATTTTTTTTTGTTTTCCAGGTAGGAGCGTCACCTGCCAATCCACCTCAGTGACATCAGCACCAGTGTGAAGGGAAAAGTTCCTAACAGGGCGGCAAAGATTTGAACCCTTTCCTTCACCTACATCACAGCACCAGTTCCACACTCGGTTTTATCGCTAGTAAAGCAAAGCTGTTGTTTTTCTATTTTACTTTGGTTCTTTTCTTCCTTGTTAGAAAACAGTGACAACACATGATGGTTTCCAATTGTGCAGACTAAAGATTTGATTTTCAATTTCTCTTTTTTCATAAGTAGAGTGCAAAGTAGTCTTATTTTCTTATTTTAATTGGCTTTAGAAAAGTGGTAGTTGTTGCAGTAGTAGTGTAATTGTTGTGTTTTTTTTTATTTTAATGAAAAAAATTTGTTCTATCTTTAAAATATTTTATACTATTTTTTTTATAAATTCGTTTATTTCGAGGATTATAGAATAAGCAGTCATGTGCTTATATACATCCAGTCTCCATGTGTATGGAGTTTTGGAAATTTTTTATCATCTGTTCCCTTCAGCACACAATGGCTACTCTTCTGAAAAACAGAACAGGTTTTAGCACAAGTGAAAGAACCTTTAGCCACAAAAAATGTTTAAATCAAACGGGGATCAAACGGGCATTTTTCATTTTCCAGGTAGGAGCATCACCTGCCAATCTACCTCAGTGGCATCAGCACCAATGTGAAGGGCAAAGTTCATCACAGGGATCAAAGAATTGAACCCTTTCCTTCAACTACATCACAGCACCAGTTCCACACTCGGTTTTACCGTTAGTAAAGCAAAGCTGTTGTTTTTCTAGTTTACTTTGGCACTTTTCTTCCTTGTTAGAAGACAGCGACAACACATGATGGTTTCTAGTTGTGCAGACTAAAGATTTGATTTTCAATTTCTCTTTTTTCATGAATAGAGTGCAGAGTAGTGTTATTTTCCTATTTTAAATGGCTTTAGAAAAGTGGTAGTTGTTGCAGCAATAGTGTGGGTTTTTGAGGTTTTTAAAAATTTTATTTTATTTAAAAAAAATTTTCTATCTTTAAAATATTTTGTATATTCTATTTCTTTTTTTTAATTCGTTTATTTCGAGGATAGTAGAATAAGCAGTCATGTGCTTTTATACATCCAGTCCCTAATTTTTATCATCTGTTCCCACCAGCACACAGTGGCTACTCTTCTGAAAAGCGGAATGGGTTTTAGCGCAAGTTAAAGAGCCTTTAGCCACAAAAAATGTTTGAATCAAACGGAGATCAAATTGGCATTTTTTGTTTTCCAGGTAGGAGCGTCACCTGCCAATCCACCTCAGTGACATCAGTACCAATGTGAAGGGAAAAGTTCATCACAGGGCGTCAAAGATTTGAACCCTTTCCTTCAACTACATCACAGCACCAGTTTCACTCTCGGTTTTACCGCTAGTAAAGCAGAGCTGTTGTTTTTCTATTTTACTTTGGCACTTTTCTTGCTTGTTAGAAAACAGCGACAACACACGATGGTTTCTAGTTGTGCAGACAAAAGATTTTATTTTTAACTTTCTCTTTTTTCATGAGTAGAGTGCAGAGTAGGATTATCGTCTTATTTTAATTGGCTTTAGAAAAGTGATAATTGTTGCAGCAGTAGTGTTTTTTTTATTTATTTGAATTTTAAAAAAATTTTCTATCTTTAAAATCTTTTTTATATTCTATTTCTTTTTTTAATTCGCTTATTTCGAGGATAGTAGAATAAGCAGTCATGTGCTTTTATACATCCAGTCCCCATGTGTATGGAGTTTTGAAAGTTTTTATCATCTGTTCCCACCAGCACACAATGGCTACTCTTCTGTAAAGCGAAACAGGTTTTAGCGCAAGTTAAAGAGCCTTTAACCGCAAAAAAATGTTTAAATCAAACGGGTATTTTTCATTTTCCAGGTAGGAGCGTCACCTGCCAACCCACCTCAGTGACATCAGTACCAATGTGAAGGGAAAAGTTCATCACAGGGATCAAAGATTTGAACCCTTTCCTCCAACTACATCACAGCACCAGTTCCACTCTTGGTTTTACCGTTAGTAAAGCAAAGCTGTTGTTTTTCTAGTTTACTTTGGTTCTTTTCTTGTTTGTTAGAAAACAGCGACAACACATGATGATTTCTAGTTGTGCAGACAAAAGATTTTATTTGCAACTTTCTCATTTTTTTCATGAATAGAGTGCAGAGTAGTGTTATTTTCTTATTTTGAATGGCTTTAGAAAAGTGATAGTTGTTGCAGCAGTAGTGTGGGGTTTTTTATATTTTATTTTAAATCAAAATTTTTTTTTATCTATAGTTAGATTTATTTTTTAATTTATTTCGAGGATGATAAAATAAGCGGTCATGTGTTTTTTTACATCCAGTCCCCCATGTGTATGGAGTTTTGGAAATTTTTTATTATCTGTTCCCAACGGCACACAATGGCTACTCTTCTGAAAAGCGGAATGGGTTTTAACATGTAAGCAAGATATTCTGTATGCATTCACGCACAGGACTTTAGATTATAGTCTCATCTGAAGGACTTTAGGGGGTATGATGTTTGCACTGATGGTAACTGCAGAGGAAAAATCCTCTCGATCAAGATTTGAACCTGGGTCGGCAGATCATGAGTGTGCAATGCGCATCACTCTAACCACCAGGCTGTCCGTCTCCCATGTGTGTGTTTGTGCATGTGTGTGCGTCCATGTGTTGTTTTCTCTTTTTTTTTTTGGGGGGGGGGGGGGCTGGGGGGTAGAGGTTGTTATTTCAAAAAACCACCATCACCACCTTCATCATCATCATCATCATCATCATCATCATCATCATCATCATCATCGTTGTTGTTGTTGTGTCCACAGCCTCAGACTGCACAGTCCTCACAAGTGTCAGAGCAACAGCGGTTCCTGCCTGGCCTCTGAGTACTGACCACTGGGATGGATGGATGGATGGATGGAGGGCGTCAGTCAACCACTAGTGGCCTCTGAGTACTGACCACTGGGATGGATGGATGGATGGATGGAGGGCGTCAGTCAACCACTAGTGGCCTCTGAGTACTGACCACTGGGATGGATGGATGGATGGAGGGCATCTGTCAACCTCTAGTGGCCTCTGAGTACTGACCACTGGGATGGAGGGAGGGAGGGAGGGAGGGCGTCAGTCAACCACTAGTGGCCTCTGAGTGCTGACCACTGGGAGGATGGAGGGATGGAGGGAGGGTGTCAGTCAACCACTAGTGGCCTCTGAGTACTGACCACTGGGATGAATGGAGGGATGGAGGGAGGGCGTCAGTCAACCACTAGTGGCCTCTGAGTGCTGACCACTGGGATGGATGGAGGGATGGATGGAGGGATGGCGTCAGTCAACCACTAGTGGCCTTGAGGAGGAGTCCCTTCAACTCGGTTGATTTCTTTATGGCTGTCTCTCTGTCTCTGTCTGTCTGTCTGTTCGTCTGTATCTCTGGTCTCTGTGTGGTGTGTGTGTGCGTGCGTGCGTGTGTGTGTGTGCACATGCGAGCACACGTGCATGCATGCGCGTGCATGCACGCTTTGTTTTCTGTCTAGTTTTTGCTTCTGGTTGTTTGATTAACTTTGCTGCATAGTAGATTTAGTTTTTGTGGTTTTAGACTCTAGCCATCAAAAGATTGCTAACAAGTGTAAAGTAGCAGCCTGTTGATAATTATGTAATAGAAACATTGTAGTTGGGAAAACAAGTGCAGGTAGCCAGTTTGAATATTATTATTATGATGAAAATGATTTATCAAAGACTTCACAAAACTCCAGATGAATTCTTTAAATGAAAGCATTGGAGACATTATTCAGTTAAGGCTTTGCCTTTGACCTATGTATGTATATCGATTTTTCCCCTGGGGCCAGGCAACAAGAGAGTTCCATGAAAAAAAAAGAACCCTGCAGAAACGAAGCTTGTCTGGTAGAGGAACAGATCTAACTCAGGAAACTGTGGTTACAGATGGCGCTGGACTGTGGTGAGACGCACTGAGGGGAAAGCAGCCTGAAGATCACACACGCAGACCTGCCATGACTGAGGGGAAAGCAGCCTGAAGATCACACACAGACCTGCCATGACTGTGACTGAGGGGAAAGCGACTGCCTGAAGACCCACACACACACAGACCTGCCATGACTGTGACTGAGGGGAAAGCAGCCTGAAGATCACACACACACTGCCATGACCTGCATGCCTGACTGAGGGGAAAGCAGCCTGAAGATCACAACACAGCCTGCCATGATGACGGGGGAAGCAGCCTGAAGATCACACACAGACCTGCCTGACTGAGGGGAAAGCAGCCTGAAGATCACACACACAAACCTGCCTGACTGAGGGGAAAGCAGCCTGAAGATCACACACACACAAACCTGCCTGACTGAGGGGAAAGCAGCCTGAAGATCACACACACAGACCTGCCATGACTGAGGGGAAAGCAGCCTGAAGATCACACAGACCTGCATGACTGAGGGGAAGCAGCCTGAGATCACACAAGACCTGCCTGACTGAGGGGGAAAGCAGCCTGAAGATCACACACACAGACCTGCCTGACTGTGAGGGGAAAGCAGCCTGAAGATCACACACACAGACCTGCCATGACTGTGACTGAGGGGAAAGCAGCCTGAAGATCACACAGACCTGCCATGACTGAGGGAAAGCAGCCTGAAGATACACACACACACAGACCTGCCATGACTGTGACTGCTGCACATGGCAACAAAGAGACCGCAGAGAGGCTGGACCCATGAACTGCAGGTTTGTCCAGATTTCCTGTCTTGGTCTGTTCTTAAACCTGGTAGCGCTGAATTAACGGCAGTTGTACTCAGTACTGCTGGTGGAATTAACAGCGGCCAGTATTGTTTTGAAGCAGGGTTGGGTAAAAAAACCCTTGATATTGATATGTGAAACTGAACTAAGTGTGTTAAGTTGTAAATCACTGGAAAGCTTAGATAACAAGCTTTTTAAAAAAGTGAAATTTTATCGCAGCATGTAGTGTTTATGATAATGTAAAAGAAAACAAAAATTTTTACACATTTTAAAAATTGCATGTGTACTACCAATCACTGTTGCGATGTCAGAGCCTCATAGTGATTTTAACATGATATGCAATTTTGTTGTGGTGCAAAAATATCATGATTCGGTGAATGCTCTCTTGACTTTAGTATTGAAAAAAATAAGGAGCTTGTGTAGCTTTATTGGGCATCAAAGTCCAGTGAAACAGTTGACACCATCGCGATTGTCATGGCAGTGAACACTCATTTCATGCAAAGTGGTTTTGTTCTGCGACAAAAATATGATGATCGCTTTTGTGCGATGCAAAGTACTCGGCAGCATATCAAAAGAACTTTTTGAAGCCTTGTTGCAAAACAAAACCTTTTAAAACAGTATGTGATGTCGAAATTGCCAAGTAGCCAAGAAGTGCATCAGGCAAAACTTATCACTGCTCGCTTCGGTCAGATTACAATAATTTTTTCCAAATTTTTTTCAAAAATATTCCACAACCCTTACCTCATTGTCTCTGTCATTGTTTAATTCAACCAAATCCAGCCCCTAAAACTAGTATTATTCATGCATTGTTCCATTTGGTGTGTTACATAGAAATATTCATGCATTGTTTTATTTGGTGTGTTACATAGAAATATTATTCATGCATTGTTCCATTTGGTGTGCAACATAGAAATATTATTCATGCATTGTTTTATTTAGTGTTACGTAGAAACATTATTTATGCATTGTTTTTTTTGGTGTGTTACATAGAAACATTAGTCATGCATTGTTTTATTTGGTGTGTCACATAGAAACATTAGTCACGCCTTGTTTTATTTGGTGTGTTACATAGAAACATTAGTCACGCATTGTTTTATTTGGTGTGTTACATAGAAATATTATTTATGAATTGTTTTATTTGGTGTGTTACATAGAAACATTATTCATGCATGTTTTATTTGGTGTGTTACACAGAAAATATTCATGCATTGTTTTATTTGGTGTTACATAGAAACATTAGTCACGCTTTGTTTTATTTGGTGTGTTACATAGAAATATTATTTGTGCATTGTTTTATTTGGTGTGTTACATAGAAACATTATTCATGCATGTTTTATTTGGTGTGTTACACAGAAAATATTCATGCATTGTTTTATTTGGTGTTACATAGAAACATTCATGCATTGTTTTATTTGGTGCATTACATAGAAACATTCATGCATTGTTTTATTTGGTGCGTTACATAGAAACATTCATGCATTGTTTTATTTGGTGCGTTACATAGAAACATTCATGCATTGTTTTATTTGGTGTGTTATATAGAAACATTATTCATGCATTGTTTTATTTGGTGTTACAGGGCTGATAAACCCACAACAGCTGAAGACGACATGGAAAGTCATCCAGTAGAAGCTGCATGTCGTCGTCCATCCCTGTCGTCCGTCCTGTCCGTCCTGTCCTGTATCGTCCTGTACACTCCCGTGTCCGTCCGTTCCGATCGTCCCTGTCGTCCGTCCTGTCGTCCGTCCCTGTCATCCGTCCCTGTCATCGTCCGTCCCTGTCGTCATCCGTCCCTGTCGTCCGTCCCTGTCTCTCTCCCTGTCATCCATCCTGTCGTCCGTCCGTCCCTGTCATCCGTCCGTCCTGTCATCCTCTCCTGTCGTCCATCCCTGTCGTCCGTCCCTGTCGTCCTCCCTGTCATCCGTCCCTGTCATCCGTCCGTCCCTGTCATCCGTCCATCCCTTGTCATCCATCATCCCTGTCGTCGTCCTGTCGTCATCCCTGTCATCCGTCCCTGTCGTCCGTCCCTGTCATCCGTCCGCCCGCTTTGAAATAACTTGTGATCATTTTGATATGCTGCTGAGTACTTTGCATCACATGAAATCAAGCGATTGTCTAGTTTTGTCATAGAGTGCGACCACTTTGCGATTGATCATTTTGCTGGACTTTTCCGAGTATTTGACGACGATAAGCAACTCAAGCTCCATTTTTTTTTTTTTCAAAACTATGTCAAGAGATAGTATTTACCTCATCATGACATTTTTGCACCGCAACAACATTGGATATTGGTATATCGTATCAATCTGGGGCTTGACATCGCAACAGTGATTGGTAGTGTACTCGCAATTTAAAAAATATATTTATTTTTTAAATTATCATAAACACTACCTGCTGCTATAAAATTTCGCTGATTTGAAAAAGCTTGTTTAAGCTTTCCAGTGATTTATAGCTTTACACACTAAGTTCAGTTTTACATATCAACATCAAGGGTTGTTTGACCCCACCTGGCTTCAAAACAACAATGGCCGCTGTTCATTCCGCCTGCAGTGCTGAATACTGCTGCCGTTAATTCAGTGCCACCAGGGTTAAAAACCCATACACTTTTCATGCAAGACTTGGCCAGATACGGCCTGTGGTGTGGATGACACTGCATACCTAGCATGCACCCTGCCACCAGGAGAGGGATGGGCTCCGCCAGGTTCAACTTGCCCACTACAGCCCAAAGACTGACCCAGGAGTTGTTGTCACCTCAAATCCTGGGGCAGTAGTTGGGCGCTGCCTGACTCTTCAGGCAGTGTGAGGTGGGCAAGTAGGGCCTGGCGGAGCCCATCTCTCTCCAGGTTGCCAGGTGCATGCTGGGTATAGAGTTTCATCACACTGCTAGCCCTTTCTGACCATGTCTTACATGAGCGCGGTTCCTGGAATATTCCGGAACGACTTTCACCGCCACGTTGCGGATTCCGGAATATTCCGGATGATGTAGGTGGTTGTAATTGAAGGGTCACTTTTGCGCCAGAATTACTTGAAGTGTTTTGTCAGTTTTTTATTGATATTTACGATGATGAGGAGTTTTAGAGGCTCGATTTGGTCAAATCAAACAATGACAGAGATGATGAGATAAAGGCCGTGGAACTTTTTTTTTTGAAAGTTAGGAAAAATGATCACGATCCAACAGAATTGAATGGTGCAAAGTTTTTGAGGAGAGGGGAGTCAGCACCTTGGTTCATGTGAAAGACTTTCAGGAGAGGGGAGTCAGCGCCTTGGTTCATGTGAAAGACTTTCAGGAGAGGGGAGTCAGCAGCTTGGTTCATGTGCTGAGGAGAGGGGAGTCAGCACCTTGGTTCATGTGTTGAGGAGAGGGGAGTCAGCAGCTTGGTTCATGTGAAAGACTTTCAGGAGAGGGGAGTCAGCAGCTTGGTTCATTTGTTGAGGAGAGGGGAGTCAGCAGCTTGGTTCATGTGAAAGACTTTCAGGAGAGGGGAGTCAGCAGCTTGGTTCATGTGTTGAGGAGAGGGGGGTCAGCAGCTTGGTTCATGTGAAAGACTTTCAGGAGAGGGGAGTCAGCAGCTTGGTTCATGTGTGGAGGAGAGGGGAGTCAGCAGCTTGGTTCATGTGTTGAGGAGAGGGGAATCAGCAGCTTGGTTCATGTGTTGAGGAGAGGGGAGTCAGCAGCTTGGTTCATGTGTTGAGGAGAGGGGAATCAGCAGCTTGGTTCATGTGTTGAGGAGAGGGGAGTCAGCAGCTTGGTTCATGTGTTGAGGAGAGGGGGGTCAGCAGCTTGGTTCATGTGTTGAGGAGAGGGGGGTCAGCAGCTTGGTTCATGTGTTGAGGAGAGGGGGGTCAGCAGCTTGGTTCATGTGTTGAGGAGAGGGGGGTCAGCAGCTTGGTTCATGTGTTGAGGAGAGGGGGGTCAGCAGCTTGGTTCATTTGTTGAGGAGAGGGGAGTCAGCACCTTGGTTCATGTGTTGAGGAGAGGGGAGTCAGCACCTTGGTTCATGTGTTGAGGAGAGGGGAGTCAGCAGCTTGGTTCATGTGAAAGACTTTCAGGATAGGAGAGTCAGGAGCATTCCTCACTGCAGGAGGAATGCCAGGAATGGAGATGTGTGTCAGGGGAGACAACCTCAGGCCTGAGGGATTGTCAGTCAGGAGAAGGAGACTGTGACCACACGGCTGGTGTGCTCCTGCTGAAGGAGAAGTTGGCAGGGGTGAGTTGTTGGTTTTTTTAAATTCTTTTATATCAAGGATAATGGAATAAGCACTCGTGTGCTTTTTTACATCCAGTCCCTGCATGTATACAGTTATTGTAAATCTTGTCATTTGTTCCCACTGGCACACAATGGCCTACTCTTATGAAAAGCGGAACAGGATTTAACGTGTGTCACAAGATGTTCTGCGTGCGTTTGCACACGGGCCTCAGTTTATAGTCTCATCTGAAGGACTTTAGGGGGGGAGTGGAGTCAGTACGGATGTTAAATCCAGGGGAAAAATCACCTCGAACAGGAATCGAACTCGGGTGTGTGTGTGAGTGTGGTCGCACGCGAGTTCATACGTGTGAGAGTGGGCGTGTATGTGAGTGAGTGTGCATGCGTGTGTATTGGTGGGTGTGGGTGTGTGCATGTGGGTATGTGTGGGTGTGTGCATGTGTGTCTGTGTGTGTGTGTTTATTTAATTTTATTTGTTAATTTATTCTTTTAAGCATGGCAGCAGAGACGAAGGCAGCCGGAATGACGAGGGCGGAGCTGAAGAGGATCTCCCAGAACAGAGTCTGTTGGAGGGGTGGTGTTGCAGCCTATTGTTCCCCAGGGAATTCATAGGCATAAGTCAAGTAAGTCAAGTCATTTATTCTTTTATATCGAGGATAATGGATTAAGCATTAATGTGCTTTTTTTTTTACAGCCAGTCCATGTGTGTATGCAATTTTGTCAATTTTGTCATCTGTTCCCACCGGCACTCAAGGGCCTACTCTTTCAAAAAGTGGAAGAGGATTTAATGCGTGCGCTAGATGATCTGCATGCGTTTGCACATTGGCCTCGGTTTATTGTCTCATGTGAAGGACTTTAGGGGAGAGTGGAGTCTGCACTGATGTTCACTCCAGAGGAAAAATCCCCTTGAATAGTTGTGAGTTTAAAGTCTGTCCGAGCCTAAGGCTCATCAGGCCGGTGCTTATCCCGGTTTCTGTGGCGTTAAGCGACTGAGAGTCATAGACTCCCCCTGGATAGGACACCAGTGTATCCAGGGTTAACCCCAACACAAGGTTGGTACCCCTTTTACACCTGGGTAGGGTGAGAAAATAGCCGTAAAGTGCCTTTTCCAGGGGCCAACGCCATAGCTAAGCTGGGATTGAACCCGCAACCTTTAGATTATGAGTCCAACGCCCTAACCACTAGACTACAGCAGCGGCTAGTTGTGAGTGAGTGTATGTTTTTATTTTTTCTTTCTTTCTTTATTATTTAATATCGAGGATAATATAATAAGACCTTATGTGCTTTATTTACATCCAGTCCCAATGTGTATGCAGTTTTGTAAATTTTGTCATCCAACCCCACTGGCACACAGTGGCTTACTCTTTCAAAAAGCAGAACAGGTTTTAACATGTGTACAAGATGTTCTGCATGCATTCACACACTGGGCCGTGGTTTGTAGTCTCTTCTGGACTTTTGGGGGGAGTTGAGTTGGTACTGATGTTAACTTGAGGGGAAAATATCTTCTTGAATGGGATTGGAACCCAGGTTGTCAGATTGCAAGCGCAATGTTCTAACCATTATGCTATCCTGTCCTCCCTATGTGTGTGTATGAATGTGTGTGTGTGTATGTATGTGTGTGTTAAATTTATTTTTAAAATTTATTTATTTTAAGCATGGCAGCAGAGACGAAGGCAGCTGGAATGACGTGGGCTGAACTGAAGAGGATCTCTCAGAACAGAGTCTGTTGGAGGGGTGTTGTTGCAGCCCATTGTTCCCCAGGGAATTCATAGGCATAAGTCAAGTAAGTCAAGTCATTTATTCTCTTACATGGAGGATAATGGATTAAAATAAAGTAAAAAAATTATGACTTGAAATCGCGGGTAACCAAGACGTGCATCAGCCAAAACTTGGCACCGCTCGATTCAGTCGGATCACGATAATTTTTTCCAAAGTTTTAAAAAAGTATTCCACAACCCTTACCTCATCGTCTCTGTAATAGTTTAATTCAACCAAATCCAACCTCTAAAACTCCTCATCGTTGTCAATATCGTAAAAAAAAAATTGGCCACGTGTTTCTAATGCCTGTTTCTGTGTGTGCAGAGTGGGAGTGAAGACATCTCTGAAGGGAAGCAGGATGGATGTTTCAGAGTTTCTACACCAATGAACAGGAGGCATCAGTTGTGGATATTTTGCTCAAGAAGGTACAAAAGTCACTGCAATTTTCTTCACAAATCATTCAGAGTTAGAGAAGAGTAATTTTTTTTTATAATGATTTTTAAAAGAAATAGTTTGTACTGTTTTATGATTAAGTTAAGAATTTGCTGTGCATTTGTTAGTGTCTATTATTTTTTTATGGCTTGTTTTTTGTATTTACATGAGTGTATTTGTGCACATAAGTGCTATGTGTAAGTATACAAATCCTTCCTCAAACCACATTTATTTCCTACCTAAGGTCTTCCCCTCACAATCTGCCCTACTCTTCAAAAACCATCACATCTTTATCACCCTGCCTATGCATTCTGTGCTTGCACATTTCGTGTGTGTATTTATGAATTTGGTATTTGTTCATTTTAATCATGGACTGTTATGTGCATGTAAATGATTTGAATGTAAGGGCTTTGATTGGTTGCTTTACAAAAGTCAGCGCTATATAAATTCCATACTGTAGTAGTAGTAGTAGTATTTAATTTCATTGATATTTGTTTAATCATGCAACATAAAACGGTTTTGGTTTATGTCATTAAAATGAGAGTGCGCGTGTGTGTGTTTTTTGTTTTTGTTTTTTCTTTCCTAAAGACCATTTTAAATATCTTAATAGAATACAGTACTATATTTGTTTTATCATATAAAAATGTTGTAACAGTTTGGTTTATTACATAAAAACGCATGCGCATTTGTTAGAATGTTTCCAGTGTGTGTAAGTGTGATTGGCATGCGTGCGAGCCATATGGGAGTGTGTGCATGCGTGGGCATACTAGTGCGCTCAGAAGTGTTTGTGAATTTACTTGGGTGAGTTTATAACTGGCTGAGGTATTGCTGATTTGTGGTGCTATTTTTATTGTGATGGTGCGTGCTGATATTTGGAACCTGTGTTGTGGTGTATATAGATATCTGTGATATCATGTTTAGATGTTTACTGTTTTTTATGAATAGCTTGTAACGTGCTTGAATTTCTGTGTATTTGAGATAATAAAGTAGTTGAATTTGACTTTAGTAGTGTGCATAAAATATTTTGTGTGTTTGTGGGATTTATTTCCTTGCTTGTTATTGTGTTGCCTTGTATTGCCATGATCTGTCCACCCTTTGTTTAATGTTTCGTTGTCCCAATATTTTTGCATTTTTTAAACACTAACACTCGGTTATCTGTTGTTTTTTTTCCATCTGTTTGACACAGTTCAGCTGCAATGCAATTTTGCACCTATGTTAGAATACTGTCGTAAACATGGAATGTTGTACTCGTTTTATGATTTGCGCCAGGCTGATGTGAATGAATGAAATTGTGTTTGGAGCATAAAAACAAAGAGCTGATCATGTGTGTGTTTTTTGACAGACTTTGCACAGCACAAGGAGTGAAGACGGAGAAATAGGCATAGGAGGCTGGACACAAGGAATTGAAGTTGGCATGTAAGTTACTGTTACTTTGTGTGTGGTTTTGTTTAGTGTATACTTTTCTGTGTGTTTGAAGAACGTGGGTTCCTGATGTATACTTGGTTTGGTGTAATTAATGAATGCTTTATTCTGATGGATACTTATTTCTTTATTTGACGTGTGTAGGTTTCTGATCTTCAGGGGTGCTCCCATGGTCTACAAGGAGGATATAGGTGAAATAAAGGTGTTTCTGATGTCTTCTCGTTAATGTATTATTGCTGAAATCCTGTTTTTGATATACACTTGCTTCTTCAATTTAACATCTGTTCAGTCTCAGTGATATTAGATACACTTGCTTCTGTGTGTTTTATGTTTGTATATTTCTGATGTGTACTGGTGTGTGTGTGTTTGATAGAAGTGTGTTTCTGATGCCTGTTTCTGTATGTGCAGAGTGGGGGTGAAGATATCTCTGAAGGGAAGCAGGATGGATGTTTAACAGTTTCTACACCAGTGGACAGGACGCATCAGTCGTGGATATTTTGTTCAAGGTACGAAAGTCACTGCAATTTTCCTCACACATCATTCAGAGTTCTTAGAGAAAAGTAATTTTTTTTTATTATGGTTTTTAAAAGAAATAGTTTGTGCTTTTTATGATTAAGTTAAGAATTTGCCTGTGCATTTGCTAGTGTATATGATATTTTTGTGGCTTGTTTTTGTATTTACATGAGTGTGTTTGTGTACACGAGTGTTAAGTGTAAATGATTTGAATGTAAGGGCTTTGATTAGTTGCTTTAGAAAAGTCAGCCCTATATAAATTCCATACTGTAGTAGTAGTAGTATTTATCTTATTAGAGTAGAGTACTATTTTAAATCATATTTGTCCTATCGTATGATATGTTGTAACAATTTGGTTTATGTCATAAAAATATGTGCACACACGTTCAAATGTTTCCAGTGTGTGTATGTGTGACTTGTCGTTCGTGCAAGCCATGTGGGAGTGTGTGCATGCTTGGGCATACTAGTGCGTTCAGAAGTGTTTGTGAATTTACTTGAATGAGTTTATAACTGGCTGAGGTATTGCTGATTTGTGGGTGCGGTTTTTATTGTGATGGTTGCGTGCTGATGTTCGGAACCTGTGTTGTGGTGTATATAGATGTCTGTGATATTTTGTTTAGATGTTTACTATTCTTTTGTAAGGCTTGTAACGTGCCTGAATTTCTGTGTATTTGAGATAACAAAGTAGTTGAATTTGACTTTAGTAGTATTCATAAAATATTTTGTGTTGTGTGATTTATTTCCTCACTTGGTATTATGTTGCCTTGTATTTCCATGATCTGTCCACCCCTTGTTTGTTGTTTCATTCTCCTAATATTTTCACATTCTTTAAATACTTACACACAGTTATCTTTTTTTTTCCATCTGTTTGACACTGTATTCAGCTGCTACTCATTTTTGCACATATCTTAGAATACTGTCCTAAACATGGAACATTGTACTCCTTTTATGATTTGTGCCAGGTTGTTGTGAATGAGTGAAATTGTGTTTGGAGCATAAAAACAAAGAGCTGATCATGTGTGTGTTTGTTGACAGACTTTGCACTGCAAGAAGGTTGAAGACGGAGAAATAGGCATAGGAGTCTGGACACAAGGAATCAAAGTTGGCTTGTAAGGTACTGTTCCTTTGTGTGTGAACATTCTTTTTTATTCTTTTTTTATATCGAGGATAATGGAATAAGCACTCTTTTGCTTTTTTTCATCCAGTCCATGTGTGTATGCAGTTCTGTAAATGTCATCTGTTCCCACCGGCACACGATGGCCTACTCATACAAAAAGTGGAACAGGATTTAACGTGTGCGCAAGATGTTCTGCGTGCATTCGCACACGGGGCCTCGGTTTAAAGTCTCACCCGAAGGACTTTTGGGGAGAGTTGAGTCAGCACTGATGTTAACTCCAGAAGAAAAATCTCCTCGACCGGAATCGAACCCGGGTCGTCAAATTGCCAGCGCAATGTTCTGACCACTAGGCTATCCGTCCCCTTTTATAATGTATAATATATATTTATAATGTATACTTGTTTGTGTGTGTTTGAAGAGTGCTGGTTTGTGATGTATAGTTGCTTTGGTGTTTTGAATGGATGTGTGTTTCTGATGTACACTTGTTTGTGTATTTGATGTGTGCATGTTTCTGATCTTCAGGGGTACCCCCAGTGGTGTACAAGGACGAGATAGGTGAAATGAAGGTGTTTCTGTTCTCTTGTCATTGATGTGTGATTGATGAAAGCTTGTTTTTGATACATACATTTGCTTCTGTGTGTTTGATGTTTGTATATTTGTGATGTGTACTGGTGTGTGTGTTTGATAGAAGTGTGTTTCTGATGCCTGTTTCTGTGTGTGCAGAGGGGGGGGTGAGCACTTCTCTGAAGGGAAGCAGAATGGATGTTCTGGAGTTTCTACACTAATGGACAGGAAGCATCAGTCGTCAATATTTTTCTAAGGTACAAAAGTCACTGTGATTCTCCTTACATGTGATTGAAATTTGTTAGAGGAGAGTAATTTTATCATGTTTTTTAAAAGAAATAGTGTAGTACTTTTTATGATTAAGTGAAGAATTTGCCTGTACATTTTCCTAGTGTATATTGTTTGTTTGTGGATTGTTTGGTATTATCATTAAAAAAAAATTAAAAAATTCTTTTATATTGAGGATAATGGAATAAGCGCTCATGTGCTTTTTTTCATCCAGTCCCCATGTGTATGCAGTTTTGTAAATATTATCTGTTCCCACAAGCACACAATGGCCTACTCTTACGAAAAGCGGAACAGGGTTTAACATGTCTGCAAGATGTTTTGCATGCGTTCGCACACAGGCGTCAGTTTATAGTCTGATCCGAAAGACTTTTGGGGAGAGCGGAGTCAGCACTGATGTTAACTCAAGGGGGAAAATCCCCTCGAACAGGAATCAAACTTGGGTCATTAAAATTGTGAGCGCAATGTTCTGACCACTAAGCTATAATGTCCCCTATCATAAGTGTTGTTGGTGTGCACAAGTGTTATAAGTATACAGATCCAGTCTCAAACCACAGTTATTTCCTGTTTAAGATCTTCCCCCTCATAATCTGCTGATAGACTTCAAAAGCCACCCCATCTTCAAAAGCCACCCCCAGTTTCATCACCCTGCCTCATGAGTGCTGTGTTTTAGGATGCGTGTGTGCACATTAGTGTATGTATGTGTTTGTGTGTGTGTATGAGTGTGTACATTTGATGTGTTAACCATCTTAGCCTCGTTAAGGCCGTAGCCGCCCGTAACAGCACCAGCTGCTAGATTCCATTGCGATCCATCACACACATATCTCGTGGTTCTCACACAATGTGTCTGAAATTTGGTGGGGCGATGCAGGGAAGGTTTCAGATGGTGCCAGTGATAAATTTAGACCACTAACACGTGTGTACTTGGGAGGGAAGGAAGAAAGCAAGGCTGGTGGTAGAAACGCCTTTCGCTCATAGCGCGTGGCGAAAAAAAATGGCCTCTTCGTTGGTAGCAGACGATTCATCTAACTAACTAGACGATAAAATGAACATGTTTGCATTGGAAGTAGAAAAATTTCAATGATAAATGTTAAGTGAGTCAGAAATAAAAAGCTGAGGGGAGAGAAGAGAAAGGAAATAAGGCAGTTAGAGAGAAGAATGACCCTGAAAATAAAGCACTACATGGCACATTCCTGCAAGCGCGGTGACCTGTGCTACCCACACCACTGTGGAGAAATTTGACCTGGGGGGGAGGTCCGCAGTATAAACGCCAGAAAATGTAACGCCTTTTGACTATTTTCTAGTTATTACAACACTTTTTATTTGAAACTCAACGGACAGATTTGCTGATGACGAAATAGCAAGAAGAAAAAGAAAATAGGTCTCCAGTCTGCCAAGGTGCCACAGGTGACAGCGATAGGTACACCCCCGACACATCCACATTTTGTGCTTTCTGTGATGTGTCCCTGTGCCATAACTACGACTATTTTAAAGGCTATCAAGATTAAAATTTT
Organism: Stramonita haemastoma; assembly: GCA_030674155.1. Lineage (NCBI taxonomy): Eukaryota > Metazoa > Mollusca > Gastropoda > Neogastropoda > Muricidae > Stramonita > Stramonita haemastoma. Next base: position 13,244,212 of record CM060324.1, read on the forward strand.
GTAGAATTACACAAGTTCTGTGTTGTTTCATGTTTGTCACACCTGTGTGGTGACACTGGTGACAATGTGACACTTATGTACAATAATACACTTCTGTGCACTTAACAAACATGTGGTAAGACATGGACATCTGAAATGCAGTATACAGGTCAGATATTGATTGAATATGCCTTGTTTTCAAAAGACAAAAACACAGTTAAACAAAAAGTATGTCTCATCAAGACATATAAAACAACAGGTGTTATGAGGACATTGTGTGACACATCCTTGAAGTACAATTGCACACAAACATTAATAAACACGTTAGCTAGGCATCAGTTCTTTATTCAACACTTACATGTATGAATTTTTGTCTTTTCTATACATATTTGCTGGTTTATTGTATTCAATATACTTTAACCTGTGATTGGTGACAAATAAGGTGACAGTGACACGACATTTCCTGACCAGACATGTGAACTTGCCTTAGAATGCAAGTACAAAGATATATCTAGCTTGTGACAAAATTTCAGCTTGATAGCTTGTCATGCACACAGACAGTTGTCTCAGGAGTAGACTATGTCAGTTTGGGGTAGAAAACTTTCAAAAAATTCAAAATCTACAGGCAGTTTAGCTCTGTAGAATTCAGCAACAAGAGGGTTAATCTTGTTCATCGATGATTGCATGCGTGTAAAGGGTTTGAATGTAAGGGCTTTGATTTGCTCCTTTCTAAGAGTTAGCACTACATAAATTCCATACACTAGCAGTAGTAGTAGTATACATGAAATAGGGAGAGGGATTGACATGCATGTACAGACTTGATTTATGTGTGTTCAATATCTCTGTTCACAGGGCTTGTGTACCCAATAGCTGGAGATGCTGTCAGCAACGCCAAAAGTTAAGTGCTTTTTCTTTGTGTGCATGCGTGTGTGTTTGTGTGTGTGTATGTGTGTGTGTGTTTCTTCCATTGCCTGTGGTGTGATGTTTGTTGTGCTCTTCTTTGATGATGCAGACATTGTCACAGCAGTTTTGCCGTAATGTTGCCTGGTTGTATTGCCATGATACACTCACTGATCTCTCGTTGATTGTTGTTTTATTGTTGTTTCTTTTTTCTAGTATTTTTGACAACACTCTCTCTGAGTTATCTTTTCCCACCTGTTGGACACTGTGTTCAGCTGCAGTTCATTTTTGCACGCATGTTAGAATACTGTCATAAACATGGAATGTTGTACTCCTGTTATGATTTGTGCCACGTCGTTGTGAATGATTAATATTGTGTTTGGAGCATAAAAACAAAGAGCTGATCCATGTGTGTGTTTGTTGACAGACTTTGCACTGCAAGAGGGTTTGAAGACGGAAAAATAGGTATAGGATGCTGGACCCAAGGAATTGAAGTTGACATGTAAGTTACGATTTGTTTGTGTGTGAACATTTTTAATGTACACTTGTTTGTGTGTTTGAAAAATGCTGGTTCCTGATGTTTTGGTTTTTATAATGAATGTGTGTTCCTGAGGTACACTTGTTTGTGTATTTGATGTGTATATGTGTGTGATCTTCAGGGGTGCCCCCATGGTCTACAAGGATGAGATAGGTGAAGTGAAGGTGTTTCTGTTGTCATTGTGTGATTGATGAAATTCTGTTTTTGATGGATACAGTTGCTTCTGTGTGTTTGATGTTTGTATATTTGTGATGTGTACTGGTGTGTGTGTTTGATAGAAGTGTGTTTCTGATGCCTGTTTCTGTGTGTGCAGAAGGGGGGGGTGGGGATGGTGAGCACATCTCTGAAGGGAAGCAGAATGGATGTTCTCGAGTTTCTACACTAATGGACAGGAAGCATCAGTCATCAATATTTTTCTAAGGTACAAAAGTCACTGTGATTCTCCTCACATGTGATTGAAATTTGTTAGAGGATAGTAATTTTATGATGGTTTTTAAAAGAAATAGTGTAGTACTTTTTTAGGATTAAGTGAAGAATTTGCCTGTACATTTTCCTAGTGTATAGTGTTTGTGGATTGTTTTGGTATTATCATTTAAAATTTTTTTTTTTATTCTTTTTTATTGAGGATAATGGAATAAGCACTCGTGCTTTTTTCATCCAGTCCCCATGTGTATGCAGTTTTGTAAATATTTTCTGTTCCCACGGGCACACAATGGCCTACTCTTACGAAAAGCGGAACAGGGTTTAGCGTGTGCACAAGATTTTCTACGTGCGTTCGCACACAGGCGTCAGTTTATAGTCTGATCCGAAAGACTTTTGGGGAGAGCGGAGTCAGCACTGATGTTAACTCCAGGGGGGAAATCCCCTCGAACGGGAATCAAACTTGGGTCATTAAAATTGCGAGTGCAATGTTCTGACCATTAGGCCATCATGTCCCCTATCATAAGTGTTGTTGGTGTGCACAAGTGTTATAAGTATACAGATCCAGTCTCAAACCACAGTTATTTCCTGTTTAAGATCTTCCCCCTCATAAACTGCTGATAGACTTCAAAAGCCACCCCATCTTCAAAAGCCACCCCCAGTTTCATCACCCTGCCTCTGAGTGCTGTGTTTTAGGATGCGTGTGCACACATTAGTGTATGTTTGTGTTTGTGTGTGTGTATGAGTGTGTAAATTTGATGTGTTTATCTTGTTCATCGATGATTGCACATGTGTAAATAGTTTTGAATGTAAGGGCTTTGATTTGTTCCTTTCCAAGAGTCAGTGCTACATAAATTTCATACACCAGTAGTAGTAGTAGTATACATGAAATAGGGAGAGGGATTGACATGCATGTACAGACTTGGTTTATGTGTGTGCAATATCTGTGTTCACATGTGTTCAATATCTGTGTTCACATGTGTTCAATATCTCTGTTCACAGGGCTTGTGTAAGGAACAACTGGAGATGCTGTCAGCAGCGCCAAAAGTTAAGTGCTTTTTCTTTGTGTGTGTGCTTAGTGCGAGTGTGCTTAGTGCGTGCGAGCATGTGTGTTGTTTATTCCCTTGCCTGTGGCCTGATGTTTGTTGTGCTCTAGTTTGATGATGCAGACATTGCCACAGCTGTTTTGCCGTAATGTTGCCTGGTTGTATTGCCCTGATACACTGATCCCTGGTTGATCGTTGTTTCTTTGTTGTTTCCTTGAGCTAATATTTTTAACAAGTTTGAAACACTTTCCCTCAGTTGTCTTGTTTTATTTTTCATCTGTTTGAATGACATTGAGTTGCAATCCATTTTTGCACATATGTAAGAATACTCATATAAACTTTGGCATGTAATACACATTATTTGATATGTGACAGGTTGTGACTGAATGAAATTGTATTTGGAGCATAAAAAAAAGAGCTGATCATGTGTGTGTTTGTTGACAGACTTGGCACTGCACAAGGGTTGAAGGCAGAAAAATAGGTATAGGATGCTGGACACAAGGAATTGAAGTTGGCATGTAAGTTACTGTTCCTTTGTGTGTGGTTTTGTTTAGTGTATAATTTTCTGTGTTTGGAGAATGTTAGTTTTTGATGTATGCTTGGTTTGGTGTAATTAATGAATGCTTTATTCGGATGTACAGTTATTTCTGTATTTGATGTGTGTATGTTTGTGATCTTCAGTGGTGCCCCCATGGTCTACAAGGAGGGTATAGGTGAAATAAAGGTGTTTTTGATGTCTTCTCGTTTAAGGGATGATGATGAAATCCTGGTTTTGATATACTCTTGCTTCTTCAATTTAACATCTGTTCACTCTCAGTGATATTACATACACTTGCTTCTGTGTGTTTGAAGCTTGTATATTTGTGATGTGTACTGGTGTGTGTGTTTGTTAGACGTGTGTTTCTGATGCCTGTTTCTGTGTGTGCAGAGGGGGGTTGAAAACATCTCTGAAGGGAAGCAGGATGGATGTTTCAGAGTTTCTCCACCAGTGGACAGGAGCCATCAGTGATGGATATTTTGTTCAAGAAGGTACACAAGTCACTGCGATTTTCCCCACACATCATACAGAATTGTTAGAGAAAATTTGTTTTTTATTATTGTTTTTAAAAGAAATAGTTTGTAATTTTTTATGATTAAGAATTTGCCTGTGCATTTGTCAGTGTAAATTGTTTTTTAGGGTTGTTTTTGTATTATCATGAATGATGTTGGTGTACACAAGTGCGATGTGTAAGTATACAAATCCTTCCTCAAACCACATTTATTTCCTACCTGAGGTCTTCCCCCTCATAATGTGCCTACAAATTTTCGCCACAAATCATTCAGAATTGTTAGTGAAGAATAGTTTTTTTTATGGTTTTTAAAAGAAATAGTTTGTATTTTTTTATGAATAAGTTAAGAATTTGCCTGTGGATTTGCTAGTGTATATTGTTTGTTTATGGTGTGTTTTGTAATTATCATGAGTTATGTGGGTGTACACAAGTGTTATCTGTAAACTTGTATACAAATCTTTCCTCAGACCACATTTAGTTCCTACCTAAGGTCTTCCCCATCATAATCTGCCCATACTCTTCAAAATCCACCACATCTTTATCAACCTGCCTACGCATGCTGTGCTTGCACATTTTGTGTGTGTATTTATGAATTTGATATTTGTTCATTTTAATCATGGACTGTTATGTGCATGTAAATGAATTGAATGCTTTACAAGAGTCAGCGATACATAAATTCCATATGTAGTAGTAGTAGTATTTTAATTTTATTGATTTTTGTTTGATCATACAACATATAACAATCTCAGTTTATGTCATTAAAATGTTAGTGCGCGCGCATGTGTGGTGGGTTTTTTTAAAAAATAATTTTCCTTAAGACCATTTTGAATATCTTAATAGAATACAGTACTAATATTTGTTCTATCATATAATACATTAGAACAATTTGGTAAATTACATAAAAATGCGTGGACATTTGTGTGAATGTTTTCAATGCGTGTAAGTGTGAGTTGGCATGCGTGCGAGCCATATGAGAGTGTGTTCATGCGTGGGCATACTAGTGCGCTCAGAAGTGTTTGTGAATTTACTTGGGTAAGTTTACAACTGGCTGTATATCAAAATCTGTGATATTATGTTTTAGATGTTTAACTGTTTGTATGTATGGCTTGTAACGTGCCTGAATTTCTGTGTATTTGAGATAACAAAGTAGTTTGAATTTGACTTTAGTAGTATTCATAAAATATTTTGTGTTGTGTGATTTATTTCCTCGCTTGGTATTATGTTGCCTTGTATTTCCATGATCTGTCCACCCCTTGTTTATTGTTTCATTCTCCTAATATTTTCACATTCTTTAAACATTTTCACACAGTTATCTTTTTTTCATCTGTTTGACACTGTGTTCAGCTGCAACTCATTTTTGCACATATCTTAGAATACTGTCATAAACATGGAATGTTGTATGCCTTTTATGATTTGTGCCAGGTTGTTGTAAATGAATGAAATTGTGTTTGGAGCATAAAAACAAAGAGCTGATCATGTGTGTGTTTGTTGACAGACTTTGCACTGCAAGAAGGTTGAAGACGGAGAAATGGCATAGGAGTCTGGACGCAAGGAATTGAAGTTGGCATGTAAGTAACAATTGTTTTGTGTGTGGTTTTGTTTAGTGTGTACTTTTCTGTGTGTTTGAAGAATGTGGGTTCATGATGTCTGCTTGGTTTGGTTGTAATTAATGAATGCTTTATTCTGATGTATACTTATTTCTGTATTTGATGATTGTTTCTGATCTTAAGTGGTTTCCTCCATGGTCTACAAGGATGAAATAGGTGAAATAAAGGTGTTTTTGATGTCTTCTCATTTATGTATGTTTGCTGAAATCCTGGTTTTGATATACACTTGCTTCTTCAATTTAACGTCAGTTCACTCTCAGTGATATTAGATAACTTGCTTCTGTGTGTTTGATGTATGCATATTTTTTATGTGTACTGGTGTGTGTGTTTGATAGAAGTGTGTTTCTGATGCCTGTTTCTGTGTGTGCAGAGTGGGGGTGAAGACATCTCTGAAGGGAAGCAGGATGGATGTTTCAGAGTTTCTATACCAGGGGACGGGAGGCATCAGTCATGGATATTTTGTTCAAGAGGGTACACAAGTCACTGTGATTTTCCCCACACATAATTCAGAGTTGTTAGAGAAGAGTAATTTTATTTAGTATGGTTTTTAAAAGAAATAGTTTGTATTTTTCATGATAGAATTTGCCTGTGGATGTGCTAGTGTATTTTTTTTTTATGGCTTGTTTTTGTATTAATATGAGTGTTGTTGGTGTACACAAGTGTAACTATGTGTAAGTATACGAATCCTTCTTCAAACCAAATATATTTCCTACCCAAGGTCTTCCCCCTCATAATCTGCCTGTACTCTTCTAAAACCACCTCTGTCTTCATCAACCTGCCTGTGAGTGCTGTGTTTGAGCATGTACGCGCATGTATGTGCATGCATGTGTGCGCGCGCATGTGTGTGCGTGCATGAGTGTGTTCATTCCATTGCCTGTTGTGTGATGTTTGTTGTGCTCTTCTTTGATGATGCAGACATTGTCACAGCTGTTTTGCCGTAATGTTGCCTGGTTGTATTGCCATGATACACTCACTGATCCCTCGTTGATTGTTTTTTTCTTTGTTGTTTTTAATATTTTAACAAACTTTAAACACTTTCACTCAGTTATCCTCTTTATTTTTCATCTTTTTGACATGAAGTTGACCTCGAACTCATTTTTGCGCATATGTAAGAATATTCATATAGACTTTGGCATGTTGTACACATGATATGATTTGTGCCAGATTGATGTGAATGAGTGAAAGTGTGTTTGGAGCATAAAAACAAAGAGCTGATCATGTGTGTGTTTGTTGACAGACTTTGCACTGCAAGAGGGCTGAAGATGGAAAAATAGCATAGGAGGCTGGACACAAGGAATTGAATTTGGTCTGTAAGTTACGATTTGTTTTGTGTATGAACATTTTTCATGTAAATTGTTTGTGTGTGTTTGAAAAATACTGGTTCCTGATGTATAGTTGCTTTGGTGATTTTAAAAGAAAGAGTTTGTACTTGTATATGATTAAGTTAAGAATTTGCCTGTGGATTTGCTAGTGTATATTGTTTTTTATGGCGTGATTTTGGGCTTGCGCATTTCATGTGTGTATTTATGATTTTTGATATTTGATCATTTTAATCATGGACGGTTATGTGCATGTAAATGATTTGAATGTAAGGGCTTTGATTAGTTGCTGTACAAGAGTCAGCGCTATATGAATTCCATAGTGTAGTAGTAGTAGTAGTATTTAATTTCATTGATATTTGTTTCATCATACAACATGATATAACAGTATTGGTATATGTCATAAAAATGTGATCGCGCGTGTGTGTGGGGGGGTTATTGTTTTTTTCCTAAAGATCATTATGAATATCTTAATAGAATACAGTACTATATTTGTCTGATCATATAATATGTTATAACAATTTGGTTCAGTACTTAAAAATGTGTGTGCATTGTGCGAATGTTTCCAGTGTGAGTTGGTGTGTGTGCAAGCCATATGGGAGTGTGTGCATGCATGGGCATACTAATGTGCTCAGAAGTGTTTGTGAATTTACTTGGGTGAGTTTATAACTGGCTGAGGTATTGCTGATTTGTAGGTGCTGTTTTTATTGTGATGGTAGCGTGCTGATGTTCGGAACCTGTTGTGGTAAATATAGAAATCTGTGATATTATGTTTAGATGTTTACTGTGTTTATGTATGTGTTCTAACCTGCCTGAATTTCTGTGTATTTGAGATAATAAAGTAGTCAAATTTTAATTTAGAAGTATACATAAAATATTTTGTGTTTTGTGTGATTTATTTCTCCACTTGGTATTGTGTTATCTTGTATTGCCATGATGTCCACCCCTTGTTTATTGTTTCATTCTCCTAATATTTTCACAATCTTTAAATACTTACACACAGTTGGTTTTTTTTCCATCTGTTTGACACTGTGTTCAGCTGCAACTCATTTTTGCGCATATCTTAGAATACTGTCATAAACATGGAATGTTGTGCTCCTGTTATGATTTGTGCCAGGTTGTTGTGAATGAAATAAATTGTGTTTAGAGCATAAAAACAAAGAGCTGATGATGTGTGGTTTGTTGACAGACTTTGCACGGCACAAGGATTGAAGATGGGGAAATAGGTAAAGGAGGCTGGACACAAGTAATTGAAGTTGGCATGTAGGTAACAATTGTTTTGTGTGTGGTTTTGTTTAGTGTATACTTTTCTGTGTTCGAAGAACGTTAGTTACTGATGTATGCTTGGTTTAGTGTAATTAATGAATGCTTTATTCAGATGTACACTTATTTCTGTATTTGATGTGTGTATGTTTCTGATCTTCAGTGGTGCCCCCGTGGTCTACAAGGATGAAATAGGTGAAATAAAGGTGTTTTTGATGTCTTCTCGTTAAATGTTGGATTGCAGAAATCCTGGTTTTGATATATACTCTTGCTTCTTCAATTTAACGTCTGTTCACTCTCAGTGATATTACATACACTTGCTTCTGTGTGTTTGACGTTTGTATTTTTCTAATGTGTACTGGTGTGTGTGTGTTTGATAGAAGTGTGTTTCTGATGCCTGTTTCTGTGTGTGCAGAGGGGGGTTGAAAACATCTCTGAAGGGAAGCAGGATGGATGTTTCAGAGTTTCTACACCAGTGGACGGGAGGCATCAGTCGTGGATATTTTGTTCAAGGTACAAAAGTCACTGTGGTTTTCCTCACACATCATTCAGAGTTGTTAGAGAAGAATTTTTTTTTTTATTATGGTTTTTTAAAAGAAATAGTTTGTACTTTTTATGATTGTTAAGAATTTGCCTGTGCATTTGCTAGTGTAATTTTTTATGGGTTGTTTTTGTATTTACATGAGTGTGCTTGTGTACACAACTGTTAAAGTGTAAGTATACAAATCCTTCCTCAAACCACATTTATTTCCTACCCAAGGTCTTCCCCCTCATAATCTGCCTGTACTCTTCTAAAACCACCTCTGTCTTCACCACCCGCCTGCGAGTGCTGTGTTTGAGTATGCATGCGCATGTATGTGCGTGCGTGTGGGTGCGCGAACATGTGCGTGCATGTGTGTGTTCATTCCATTGCCTGTTGTGTGCTGTTTGTTGTGCTCTTGTTTGATGATGCAGACATTGTCACAGCTGTTTTTACTGTAATGTTGCCTGGTTGTATTGCCATGATACACTCACTGATCCCTGGTTGATTGTTTTTCTTTGTTGTTTCTAATATTTTAACAAGCTTTAAACACTTCACTCAGTTATCCTCTTTATTTTTTATCATTTTGACATGAAGTTGACCTCGAACTCATTTTTGCGCATATGTAAGAATATTCATATAGACTTTGGCATGTTGTACACATGATATGATTTGTGCCAGGTTGTTGTGAATGAATGAAATCGTGTTTGGAGCATAAAAACAAAGAGCTGATGATGTGTGTGTTTGTTCACAGAGTTTGTGTGCACTGCAAGAGGGCTGAAGATGGAAAAATAGGCATAGGAGACTGGACACAAGGAATTGAAGTTGGTCTGTAAGTTATGATTCGTTTGTGTGTGAACATTTTGGTGTACACTTGTTTTTGTGTTTGAAAAATGCTGGTTCCTGATGTGTAGTTGTCTTGGTGTTTTTAATGAATGTGTGTTTTAGATGTACACTTATTTTTGTATTTGATGAGTATATGTTTGTGATCTTCAGGGGTGCCCCCATGGTCTACAAGGATGAGATAGGTGAAGTGAAGGTGTTTCTGTCTTGTTGTTTTTGATGTGCTTTATGAGATCCTATTTCTGATGCAAGTATATTTTGGATGTGTGTTTTTGTGAATGTGTGTTTCTGATGTAGGCTTGTTTCTGTGTTTGATGTATGAATGTTTCTGATGTAGGTTTGTTTTCTGTGTTTGATGTATGCATGTTTCTGACATCTGTATCTGTGTGTGCAGAGTGGGGGTGAACACATCCCTAAGGGGAATCCTGATTGATGCTCCAGAGTTGCTACACCACTGGATGGGAAGCGAGGAGTGTGGACATATCTCACCAAGGTAACAAAACTCACTGTGATTCTCCTCACAAATCAGTCACAATTTTTAGAGAAGAGTCATTTTCATGTTGGTTTTTGAAAAGGAATACTTTCTACTTTTTTTTTTAACCCTGGTGGCGCGGTTCCCGGTATCGTACGGTATAAACGTAGTCCAGCATTTCTGGCGGCTACCGGTATATACCAGGATGACGTTGGTGATCGTAATTGAAGGTTCACTTTCGCTTTCAAAGGTCACCCAATGAACGTGAAGGCCATTGTAGGCCGTAGAAATGGGTGAAGGTCGTCCACAGTCACAAGCAACGAGGATTCTGATTTTTTTAGAGGTGTTTTTTAAATTTTTTTTTTGACGAACCTCGATTGCCTGAAAACAAAATGGCGGCCAAGTGTTGGCGCCCGTATTACTCGAAGTATTTTTCGAGGTTTTTGACGATATTGACGGTGATGAGGAGTTTTAGAGGCTGGATTTGGTTGAATTAAACGATAATAGAGACGATAAGGTAAGGATTGTGAAATATTTTTGAAAAAACTTTGGAAAAAATTGATCGCGATCAGACTGAATCGAGCGGGTGCCAAGTTTTGTCCAGTGCACTTCATAGCTACCGGGCGATTTTGATGTCAGACATTGTTTTACTTTATTTTAATGCAACACGGCTTCGAAATAACTGTTGTTAAGTCATTTTGATATGCTGTTGAGTACCTTGCATCACACGAAATCAAGCGATTGTCGTATTTTCGTCATAGAACGCCGCCAGTTTGCACGAAATGAGTGTTCACCGCCATGACGATCGTGATCGCGTCGATCATTTCGCTGGACTTTTCCGAGTATTTGATGACCGATAAAGCCATGCAAGCTCTTTATTTTTTCAAAACTTATGTCAAGATACAATATTTATCGAATCATGACATTTTTGCACCGCAACAACATTGCATATCGTGTTAAAATCAATCTGGGTCACCGACATCGCAACAGTGACTGGTAGTGCACGTGCAGTTTTTAAACTTTATTTATTTTTTACATTATCATAAACACTACGTGCTGCTATAAAATTTCACTCATTTAAAAACTTGTTATCTAAGCTTTCCAGTGATTTACAACTTTACACACTTAGTTTAGTTTCACATATCAATATCAAGGGTTGTTTGACCCCATCCAACTGCAAAACAACAATGGCTGCTGTTTAATTTAGCATGTAGGTCGTACTACTAATTCTGTTAAGTTAACGTTACCAGGGTTAAGATCTTGTCATCTATTCCTACTTGCTCCAAATGGTTTGCTCATGGGATAGTTCAGTGGTGGGATAGTTCAGTGGTGGGATAGTTCAGTGGTGGGATAGTTCAGTGTTCATAGTTCAGTGACTGACGTGTGTCTCTTGATTCTGTGTGCAGGCAGTGATGGAAGAAACCGAGGTATTGGCAGCCACCGGCCACAAGAACTGATGTTCACATTATGCCCTTAAAACGCCGCTGTTATGGACTGGTGTAGTGCAGTGTGCTGTTGTATTATGTAGACATGCAGTGCACTGTAGTGTTGTATAGTAGTGCAGTGTACTGTTGCGTTGTGTAGTAGTGTAGTGCACTGTAGTGTTGTATAGTAGTGCAGTGCACTGTATTGTAATGTTGTTCATGCCATCGTTCCCCCACCCCCACTGCTGAAATAAAAGAAATGTGCTTTTTAACCACAACCACACCCCCCCCTCAACTTTCACTTGATGTGCTCATTATATAAATGTTGAACAACTTTGTGTATAAGTTTCTGTACAGGGGGTTCATACAAACACGTTTGACATGCGTTATTGTGTTGACATGGGTTTTTGTGTTCCTGAGTGTGTGCGTGTGTGTTGTTTGGTGAGTGTGTGTGTGTGTGCTGTTTGGTGTGTGTGTTGTGTAGTGTGTGTGTGTGTTTGTGTGTGTGTGTGTGTGTGTGTGTGTGTGTGTGTGTGTGTGTGTGTGTGTGAGAGAGAGAGAGAGAGAGAGAGAGAGAATCAAGAAATCCTACATGTAGGTTTTCCACATCAGAATCAAAAGTGAGGGTTATACCAATCCCCCACAGCCATCTGCATTCTACTGCTGTTCTTCAGCTGCCTGTATCCAGATGTCTGTATATCAAAGGTGGAGAATTGGAAAAGTGGTTTTTGGGGTGGGATTTTTTGTCCTTAGAGCTCAGTAGGTGAGATTGTGTATCTGAGCATTTGCCACCAGTAAGTTAGCCACATTCCAACTTCAGAGATGATGTCAAAATATACCAGTGTGTGCGTTTTCTACATTTGTCAATGCTTCATACCAGCACATAGTGGCCTACTCTTCTAAAAGACAGAACGGGTTTTAATGTGGGCACAAAATGATCTCCAAACTTTAGTGTAAAGTGTTGTCAGAAAGAATTTTGGGTAGTGGAGTCGGCACTGAAGTCGACTCCAGAGGGAAAATGCCCAGGAACAGGCTTCTGTCTGTCTGTCTGCTCTCAGTGGTGGCTGTAGCCTGCAGTCGCATCACACACAGTCTGTCTGTCTGTCTGTCTGCTCTCAGTGGTGGCTGTAACCTGCAGTCAGATCACACAGTCTGAACTCTCTTCAGTTAACCACTAGGCTACCTTACCCTGCCCTGCCCCTAGAGTGGTGTGGCTGTGTATGTTTTGTGGGTTATTTCTTATGGGTTTTTTTGGTAAGATAATATTTGTGATTTATTGTCCACCACCTTTAGTCGGGGCAATTTCTCTGCAGGAAATTTGGACTGATGTAAAAAGCACACCAGTGCTCATTCCATTATCCGTGAAATGAAAGAAAGAATGAAGAAACATTGGAGTATAGGCTTCAAAAGTAGAGACATCTGATTACAGGCATCTAGAATACAGATATCCAAGATTAATACATATAGATGGAAAAAAATCAACAGTATAAACATATAATAGGGCGTACAAATATCCAACATTCTTGGATCATTTATAATGTAAAAATGTGATGCTCCAACACATAATGAGTCACATTGCGCTAGAGGTTAATTTTAAGTTACTGAAATGTTATTAATCTGTGATAAATAGGCTATCCAAAACAAAAAACAGATTGAAAATCAGATGATTCTATGAAAAATTATTACAAATTGAAATGATAAACTGCAGGATGTGACAAAATGAGAAATGATAATTGGAGAAAGAATTTTGGGTAGTGGAGTCGGCACTGAAGTCGACTCCAGAGGGAAAATGCCCAGGAACAGGCTTCTGTCTGTCTGTCTGCTCTCAGTGGTGGCTGTAGCCTGCAGTCGCATTAAGCATTGTAATACATGGTCAGAATGAGGGTTTGGGTATTTTCAAAACTCACTTAAAACACATTTAAAAGAAAACGAATATACACCTTGATATTACATTACAGGGTAGAATAAAGGTTAAGTTTTATCATGCTGTACATGGCTCCAAGCAGAAAATGGTTCAGGTGCTAAGCGACTCATTTTGTGGTGGGGCAACACAAATGCATCTAAATGCAGAAATTTAAAACGAGATGCCAATAATCATTCCCAACTGACATAAATACCGATCTAAAATATCGCATATCCTTAGTAAAAACACTTGTACCTTAACACGACCTTGAATAAAAGTTTCTACATTAAGGCGAGACATGGGTCCAAAAGTGGCCAAAATCATGTTTATTAAGAATTAAAAATTGCTATATATATTTGTGGAGATTTACCTGTGTAAAATTAAAGAATTCATACCATAAAATATGTCCGTAGAAACGATTTACTCATACTTGTTATAGAAAAAAGGTTATGGAGTTTTGGTGGCCATATTGGATTGTTTCCATGGCAACAGTGCAGAAAACTGACAAAATTCTTTGATTTTTATGCTTTATTAATTTTAAAGATATTTGAAGAAAACCTTTCTTGTACAAAATTACCTGAGTGAATTTCTCATGGTAAAAGGGACGACTGCACGGCACTCAGATTTTGCTCCAAAGGCTGTAGTGCCAATTATCCTGGTAATTTGTGTAAGGAAGGACTTCCAGCTGTGCAAAACCTTCTTGCATGGGAAGGGATACACTAGGACCACTGGGCAGAGTTTACGTAACACTGGCGGGCCTGGATGCCATGTGGTTTCGTGGGAACACTGGTGGCTGGAGAGTGATCTTATCTGGGAAAAAGGGTCAAGCTAATCGCCATGCCATGCTTGCATGGGAGGAAGTGCCAGTTCTGCTGTAATTTCTCTGCAGACAGGGGTGGTCTGGCTTCACTGCCAGTGTTTTTGCTATCATGGCGTTTCTTCTACATGTATTACAACACAAACTTACTATGGTAAAGATAGCATCAATGCCCTTCCTCTCTCCGAAAACCCAACGCTTCCATTCAATCCTCGATTTGTTCTGACCTTTCAAACTTTTCAAGTGAGCATATCTCGAAACTTTTGAAAATGGCAACTCTGCCGGTAGACCTTTCTTGCTCTAAGGCATCGATTTATGGTAATGTAAGAGATATTTTTAAAAAAAGAAGAAACTGCACTACCAATCACTGTCATGACGTCTGATCCCCAGACTGATTTTAACACGATATGCAATGTTGTGAGTCACCACTGTAGTCTAGTGGTTAGGGTGTTGGACTCGTAATCTAAAGGTTGCGGGTTCAATCCCAGCTTTCGGCTATGGCGTTGTGCCCTTGGAAAAGGCACTTTACGGCTATTTTCTCACCCCACCCAGGTGTAAAAGGGGTACCAACATTGTGTTGGGGGTTAACCCTGGGATAGACTGGCGTCCTATCCAGGGGGGAGTCTATGACTCTCTGTCGCTTAACGCCACAGAAACTGGGATAAGCACCGGCCTGATGAGCCTTAGGCTCGGGACAGACTTAAACTTTAACTTTTATGCAATGTTGTGCAGAAATGTCATAATTCGGTAAATGTTAGCTCTTGACATGAAAAAAAGAAAAGGAGCTTGTGTGGCTTTATCAGTCATCAAATATTCTGGAAAGTCCAGCAATCGACACCATTCCCATCATCATGGTCATAAAAACTCATATTGTGCAAAGTATTGGCATATCGAATTGACTCTACAGTTATTTTGAAGCCTTGTTGCGTCAAAAAAAACCCCGACGTATGACGTGGCAATCGCTGAGTAGCCAATAAGCACATTGTGATTCAGTGGGATCACAATTTTTTTCCCCCGAGTTTTTCAAAACTATTCCACACTTACCTCATTGTCATTAAATTCAACCAAATCCAGCCTCTGAAACTCCTTCTCGGTGTCCATATTGTCAAAAAAAATCAATGCGGAAGGAAATTCTGGCACAAATGCTTGGCTGCCACTTTTGTTCCAGACGATCGGGACTGGTCCAAAAAAAAGAAAATCTGTGGCCCTGCAATAGCCTGAACATTCATTGGGCGACCTTTGAAAGCGCAAGTGAGCTTTAAATTACGACTGCCTACGTCATCCTGGAATATTCCAGGAACTGTGCTACTAGGGTCAACAAGACCCCTTCAATAGAAGTTTTTACATAAAGTAGATTGGACACTTCAAATTCAGATAACTGAATATTAATAAAAAGCAAAGACATAAGAAAGCAATAGTGAATATAAAAAACAAAATCAGAAATTAGCGTCTGTATTTGTACTCAGAAATGTAAGCATTTGAAAGTGGATATTTAAGATACTAAAATACTATTAAAGACCTTTAATAATTTTTTATTTAATTCAACAGGAAAAGTGCATATAGATAATGAGCTTTTGAATACTGACTTCAAGTAGATGTAGTACACCAATGTCAGAAATGTAGGCCTACACTTGAATACCGACTTCAAATAGGTATTATATGCAGACATTGGAATTGTACATTGAGTACAAACAGAAATGGCCTACAATTTAAGACATATACAGACAATATAATTGAGGCCCTGGGTTTAAATGCATACAGAACATCTTGACTTGACTTATGCCTGTGGATTCCCGTGGGAACATAGGGCCACAACAACACTCCTCCAACGGACTCGGTTCTGGGAGATCCTCTTCAGCTCGGCCCATGTCATTCCGGCTGCTTTCGTCTCTGCTTCAATGCTTCTGCGCCAGGTCTGTTTTGGTCGGCCTACTTTCCGCTTCCCTTGTGGATTCCAGTCAAGGGCCTGCCTGGTGACATCTGAAGCAGGCTTGCGGAGCGTATGGCCAATCCATCCCCATTTCCTTTTCTTGATCTCCGTGTCAATTGGAGCGTGTCTGGTCCTGTCCCATAGTTCTGGGTGCTCACTAAAAACACGTTCTGCCATCTGGAAGAGTAGGTTTTTTGTGCTATTAGGAACAGATGACAAAATTATAAAATGGATGCATCTGTAAACACCATCGCTAAGGTCCTGACTCCTAAACTGAGGGGGAAGGTAGCATATGCAAAAATCTTGCCTTTGGTTAAGTTGGAGCTCAAACAAAAGACAATCAGGAATATATAGAGATACAGACATGTGAATTCAGGCATTGGAAATGTAGACATGAAATGCATGCCAGATGCATTAGGAATACACCTACACTCGACAACTTTGAAGTAAAGGTGTCCCATAACCTAGGGGCACGAGGCATCAGAGACCTCGGCTTCTTTAGGGGCCAGCACATTGAGGGCAGTGCCCATCTCCTCTCCCTCGCTGCTTTACCTACCCATTTACAGCTGGGGGGACTGTACTGAAGCCAAGGCGTGCAAATGATCGCCCATCCAATTGGTAACCACGATCAACGATCAACGCTGCTTGACTGGGGGAAAGCCAGCACTCTGACCACTGAGCTATCCCACCTCCCCCCCCCCAGATACAGATAATTATCTAATATATATATATATATATATATATATATATATATATATATATATATATATATATATATATATATATATATATATATATATATATATATATATACCCTAAAATGCATCTAGGATGTAGACATCTACATTGAGGTACAGAGAGCTGAAGTACAGATATTTGAAATGTGTTGCTGATACAAAATGCCCAAATACAGACTTCTATAAAGCATATGGGACACAGACATAAACACCTCTAAAATACAGACATTTCAGATGCATCTGTAGTTGTATTCCAAACACACTTCCAAATTCAGATGTAGAAATGAATACATGTATCAAAATACTGGACAAATATCTAAAATAGGGGTACATATCAAGAAAGACGCATCTGAGTACAAAGATGTAATGGTCCTCTAAAATACATGGCTGAAGGTTTTAAAACTGGGCATCCAAATACAGACTCCTGAAATGTATGGGCAACAACAACAATTGAAAATATACTCCCATCTAACATGCAAGCCTTTGAATTAAAAAAAAATGACACATTGGAAAATAAAAGGTCTGATAAACGAAATTCTGATAACAGATATCTAGAAAAGAAAGACTTGTGATGTACATGCACTATACATCTGTTGGATAACAGGCTTATAAAATGCAGACATTCTACAACAGGTGCCTACACACTGAAGCTAGTCTGAACATATTCTAAATTGTACAACTAGTCTGAACACATTCTGTTGTGAACATATTCTTCAATGGGCACATACAAACGCCTAACAACACATCTGAACATATTCTATAACAACACATTTTGTAGTGGATGCCTACACATGTGGAATAACACATACCAAACGCATCTGAACACATTTTTATAATACATTCTTCGATGGGCACCTACACATCCAGAACAACACGTCTGAATGCATTATACAATGGAACACATTATACAATGGACACTTGCACACACTGAACAACACGTCTGAAGGCATTCTACAATGAAACACATTCTACAATGGACACTTGTACACGCTGAACAACATGTCTGAACACATTCTACAATGAAACACATTATACAATGGAGACTTGCACATGCTGAACAACATGTCTGAACGCATTCTACAATGAAACACATTCTACAATGGACACTTACACACTGAACAACACATCTGAACGCATTCTACAGCTGATGTGCTAAACAACACATCTGAACGCATTCTACAATGAACACATTATACAATGGACACATACACATGCAGAACATGTCTGAACGCATTCTACAATGAACACGTTATATAATGGACACCTACACATGCAGAACAACACATCTGAATGCATTCTACAATGAAACACATTCTACAATGGACACTTACACACACACTGAACAACATGTCTGAATGCATTCTACAATGAACACATTATACAATGGACACCTACACATGCAGAACAACACATCTGAACACATTCTACAGCACGCACCTACACATGTGGCACAAGATGTTTAAACAATTCTAGAGCAGACACATGCAGATGCAGAACAACATGTCTAGAAACAGTCTATAATGGATACCCACATACATTGTATAATGGATACCTACACACACTGAATAACGCGTCTAAATACTTTATATAATGGACACCTATACACACTGAATAACGCCTCTAAATACATTTTATAATGTACACTTACACACACTGAATTGCATGTCTAAATACATTATATAATGTACACCTACACACATTGAATTGTATGTCTAGACTCCTGCACTGATTCGCTCTCAGTCTGGCCTCCATCAATACATTCCAACTTTAGGGCAGCTCACTAAGAATTTAATGAGATGAAATTTAAAATTTGCTTAAAAAAAAGCAAGAGAATGGGCTGGGAGGAGAGAAACTAGGCAAAAGAAAAGGGAAGAAAATAGGTGATAGAAAAGGGGAAATTTCTAGCACAGAATTCGCAGGAAGCAGGGATGACATTTATTCTGAAAGAGCCCCCAGGACAAACACAGACTGAAAGTACAAAGTTCTGCCTGTTTTTGGGTGTGCTGGTCTTGTGTCCACTCCATACAAGGGTTGATGTCAGTGTAGATATTTGTTTATTTGAAGATTGGTTTCAGGCAAGCTCTTTATTTTTCTTTTTTCTTTTATATCGAGGATAACAGAATAAGCAATCATGTGCTTTTTTTCATCCGGTCCCGTGTGTATGCAGTTTTGTAAATATTGTCATCTGTTCCCACCGGCACACAATGGCCTACTCTTACGAAAAGCGGAACAGGATTTAGTGTGGCAAGATGTTCTGCTGCGTGCACACGGGGCCTGGTTTACAGTCTCATCCAAAAGACTTTTGGGAGTGTGGAGTCGCACTGATGTTAACTCCAGTAGCTCAAAGTAGTTCGCATGATATTTCACTACAAATATATATATAAAAATGACATTTTGAAAATAGATGAAAATACACTTTCTTCATCCCCACTGTAATTCTGTGTACCCCCTCATCAAGATAGCATCACACCCAAGTGAAGGCAAATCTCATCCTTTTAATTCATCCTCACGATCTCCTGAATCATACAAGATCGTTTCATACTGTCAGGCTAATCTAAAACGTCATTTGCCTTTTTAAATGTTAAAAAACATTCTTTTATATCAGGATAACAGAGTAGCAATCATGTGCTTTTTTCATCGTCCCATTGTATCAGTTTGTAAATATTGTCATCTGTTCCCACCGCACACGATGGCCTACTCTTACAAAAAGCGAACAGGATTTACTGTGGCAAGATGTTTCTGCGTGGTTCGGCCTCGTTAAAGTCTCATCAAAGACTTTTGGGAGAGTGATCAGCACTGATGTTAACTCAGAGAAAAATCTCCTCCACCGACTTGAACCCTGTGTAAAGCCATTGAGGCATTCAAGGAGAAGAGTTAGCATTTTGAACAAGTACAGTCCAAGCACTCATGCAAAATGACACAAAATATGAGCTAAAAAAACCAATGGTTTTTGCCAGTGTTCTGCAGCTAGGCTGACATTTGCGATTAATTTTGCAGTTCACCTCCGAAATTTTCAGGATTGATTTTGTTCCAGCACAGATAAAGTTGATGAATGCTTAAAAACTTTTACCAATGTCTGTCTGGAACACCTTGTATTTTGTGTATCATCTTTTTCTAAAGTAATTGTTTTTTTTGTCTAGTTTTCTTGCAATTGTAGCTTCGTTTAGCTGTTTGTTTATTCTTTGAATCATTATAAGCTTGCTTCCAAAATGTGGTTGCAGCAAAATTTGGAAAAGTGGCAAGTTGATTTGATTTGTTAGAATAGCAACTGTATGGTAAAAGAATATTATTGTGTTTGATCTGAACATGAATATTATTGTGCTTCATCTGAACATGTCTACCAACTTCCAAATTATTTCAGTTCAGTGTTTTCTGTCAATTGTAAGCTATCTGCTGATGTTGCTCTGATCAGTTTGTATGCAACATATTTTTTAATCCAGTCCCCTGTGTCTATGCAGCTTTGTAAATTTTGTCATATGTTCCCATCAGCCTACAATGGCCCACTCTCTCAAAAAGCAGAACAGGAATTAATATGTGCATGTATCTCTGTGTGCATTTAAGTAAAAGCGCTACAATGTATCTGTACAGACATGTGTGTGTGTTATTTATTTCTTTTATATCAAGGATTATGGAAAAAGGACTCGTGATTTTTTACATCTAGTCCCTGTGTGTATACAGTTTTTAAAATGTTGTCATCTGTTCCCACTGGCACACAATGGCCTACTCTTTCATAAAGTGGAACAGGATTTAACGTTTGCATGTTTTTTGTGCATTCGCACATTGGACCTCAGTTTACAGTCTCATCCAAAAGACTTTTAGGGAGAGTGGAGCCTGCACTGATTTTAACTCCAGGGGAAAAATCCCCTTGAATGCGATTCAAACCTGGGTCCTCAGATTGCAAGAGCAATGTTCTGACCACATAGCTATCGGTTCCATTTGTGGGTGTGTGTGCATACATGTTTAAAAGAGGGAAAGTGCTACAATATATCTGTACATGCATGTGCCTGTGTAAAAGTGCTATTAGGTGTCTTTTTATTTATTTATTCTCTTATTTTGAGGATAACGTAATAAGCACCCATGTGCTTTATCACATCCAGTCCCTGTGTGTATACAGTTGCATGTATTTTGTCATCCATTCCCACCGGGCTACATTGGCCTGCTCTTATGAAAAGTGGAACAGGTTTTAACCTGTGCGCAAGATGTTCTTCCGTGTTCGCACATGGGACCTTGGTTTATATCTCATTTCCAAAGTCTGTACATGTATGCATGTGTGGTGTGTGTGTGTGTGTGTGTGTGTGTGTGTGTGTGTGTGTGTGTGTGTGTGTGTGTGTGTGTGTGTGTGTGGTGTGTGTGTGTGTGTGTGTGGTCATCTAATGACTGCAGATTTCTTGGTTCATCTACAGACTACTTGCCAACTTGTATACAGTGATACACACACTTAAAAAAAAAAGCAGGCATTCAAATGAAAAAAAGGGGGGGGGAACAAAACAGAGAGTGCAGTAAGACATGGAAGGGAGGGACAGACAAGAGAAAGATGGAACAACTAGAGAGAGAGAGAGGGAGAGAAACAGAGAGAGGAGAGAAGAGAGAGAGAAGAGAGAGAGACAGAGAAGACAGAGACAGAGAGACAGAGAGACAGAGAGAACAGAGAGAGAGAGACAGAGAGACAGAGAGAGAGAAGAGAAGAGAGAGACAGAGAGAGAGAGACAGAGAGAGAGAGAGAGAGAGAGAGAGAGAAGAGAAGAAAGAGAAAAGGGAGACAGACAGGAGAAAAACAACAACAGAGAAGAGGATGAAAGAGATGGACAGGACAGAGGGAGAAGAGAGAGGAGGAGGAAGGAGAAGAGACCAGGTCTCACGAAAAAGAGCACAGGTTGAATCCACAGACATAGGTAAAAAAAAGTTTATTTCTTTCATCAGCAAAGAACATGTAAAAAATATAACATTGTGAATGAAAAAAAAAAACGAGTTTTTTTTCATCAGCAAAAACTTGTGTAAAAATAATAACATTGTGAATGAAAACAGAAGAGTTTATTTCTTTCAATCAGCAAAGCACTCGTGCAATAACATTACAAATGAAAAAATGATTTTTATTATAAAAAATAATAAATGATGATAATATTAAAAATCAAAGAGATAAACAATGTCACTGTGTTTAAGTCTTCATCACAACAGCCACATAAAAAAAATGACAATATTTCAGGGACTGGTGTCACACACTGCTGACAATCATATTCATAGACTTCATCAACAATACCAGAAAACAGATGTCACACTTTTCTCTGTAGCACCACTTTGTGTGTGTGTGTGTGTGTGTGTGTGTGTGTGTGTGTGTGTGTGTGTGTGTGTGTGTGTGTGTGTGTGTGTGTGTGTGTTGTGTGTGTTGTGTAGTGTGTGTCCATGAAAGTGGTTTCTCTACAGACTTTTTCCAAGGACATGCTTTCCTAGGATTGTGGGTTGTTTTACTGCGCTTAATGCATGGCTCCGGACCTCCATTTACCTTCTCATCTCACTGAGATAGATGATAAATAGATGACTCATGTGCAACACAAGTTTAGCCCAAGTAAAAGACCTCCATTTACCTTCTCATCTCACTGAATAGATGATAAAAGATGACCCATGTGCAACACAATTTAGCCCAAGTAAAAGACCTCCATTTACCTTCTCATCTCACTGAGAATAGATGATAAATAGATGACCCATGTGCAACACAATTTAAGTAAAAGACCTCCATTTACCTTCTCATCTCACTCGAGATAGAGATAAATAGATGACTCATGTACAACACACATTTAAGTAAAAGACCTCCATTTACCTTCTCATCTCACTGAGATAGATGATAAATAGATGACTCCTGTGCAACACACAATTTAATGTAAATAAAAGACCTCCATTTATCTTCTATCTCACTCAGATAGACGATAAATAGATGACTCCATGTGCAACACACATTTAGCCAAGTAAAAGAACCCATAATCACCAGGAAGAGAATGAAGTCTGTAGAGAAAGCCACTTTCATGGAAACCCAAACACACACACAAACACACACAACACACACACAACACACACACACACACAACCCACACACACACACACACACACACACCACACACACACACACACACACACAATGCTGACAGGAGAAAAAAAGGTGGTGCCACTCTAGGACTGATGCTCTCTCCCTGGGGAGAGCGACCAGACTCTGGCACAGAGAAGACTGCTGTGACCCCCAGAGGTAGACAATCCAAGGCAACGAACACAGCAACAGGCAACACAACTAGCTCACTACACTACACTACAATCCACATCGAATGTAAAATGCCATTAATACCAGCTGTCGAGGACTGGTGTACAAATGACTCCAGCACTGAAAACTTCCCGAATTGAAGAAGACATGAACACAGAAATAATTCCTCCCTTGAATTACTCGGCTGTTTGTTTGATTCCTAAACTTGAAGACCAACACTTTGTTGTGAAGCACTGGAGGATGACTTCACAGCTGCCTTGTTCTCTGTGGACAGACAACAAGACCATGGTCAGGAGAAGGCTGACACCACAGCGCCCTCACTTCAACAGCAAGTGAAACAATACCTCACATAACCCACACTGGTTTAACACTTGTGCCAACCATTTCTTTCTTTTTATCTTAGGGTAAAAACAGACCATTTTAAAACCACCAAAGCAATAATTCCTTATAGTCAATCACCCCTACCCTGCCCCTGCTATGAAAGAAACAAGATAAATTTTAAAAAATCTATTCTTTTACTTTGAGGATATTGGACATGTCATAAAAATAAAAGAATACATAAAAAAAAATTCCCTGGGACTGCATTCTGAACTTCAGTCACTGAAGTCTTTCCTGAAAAAGTGGTACCTACATTCGAGAACACAATACACTACACTTCATAGACAACAGTACAGCACAATACTGTACACTACATGATCCTATACTACAGTATACCACACCACAGTACACTACAATATCAGGCAGTACAGTACAGCATTATACACACTACACTACAATCTTATGCACTACACTACACCACAATACACTACACTACAAATCATAGACCACAATACAGTACAATATCATACACAACAATATCATACACTATGGTACAGCACAAGACACACAATACTAACCTGCATAGAAAGTGCCATTTCCAATATCCTGTCTGTCTGTCTTTTTGCAGTCTTTCCTTCCTTCCTTCAGCTGTGCTGATGTCAGTCACGCCTGCCAACCCTGTGACCAGACAGAAACACACAGCACTCACATGTCCATCACAACGCCCCTCCCCACCCTGCCCCCTCCCCCCTAAACACACTGATCAAAGACAGCTTCTTTCAGGTCCCTGCATGGAGAAAGAGGCCAAGTACAAACGAAATGAACCCAATACTCACAAATTCCCTACAGAACACAACAATTTCAAGTACACCTTACACTTATTTCGTATTGTACATTACCCTGACACATACACCTCCTCTAATTCCACACTCAACACAACAATCACCAATGCACACTTCTCTAATTCACACTCAACACAACAATCACCAATGCACACTTCTCTAATTCCACACTCAACACAACAATCACCAATGCACATATTCTCTAACTGCCGTTCTGCCACTTAGCCCCCCAGACTGGCCTCTGTGTTGGTTAGTAAAAACATCCCCAACAATACTGATCATTTTAGTGAAAGCCAGGATCAGTAACATGCTGTTTGGTGCAGAGAAAATACCACTTACTTCATCTTTTGATGACAAAACACTATTTTTGCAGAGTTCTAAATTCATACATACTGACAAAGATATGATCAGTATAAACATAAAATATCATCAGAATTTATACACACTGATGATCACTATTCATTATAACATAATCTATGCCACTGTAAAAATTCAGAACTGTTGAAAACCCTGATTGGGGTCCTTTTGTTTGATAGGCTGTACTCTGAAGGCCTCTGTCTGAAAAAAGTGAAGATATGGCACCACAAATATCAGCATTTAAAACACACAGATATATATCACTACAATATTTAACAAGAAACAGTGAACATATGGCATCCATAAATATCAACACGTACACACACCAACCAAATTGACTATGACAATACTTAACTGAAATGGGCACCTCAATGGCTTCCATGTCTTCAGCTGTCTTGGTGTTTACACCAGTCCTGTAAACACACACAAAATAAACATGTACATGTCCAATCTTTCCTACTCCTCCTCCCCATTTTCCCTTCTCTCCCACTCCCTTCTGCAACAGTCTGATAATCATCACCTTTTGACAACACCTTCAAATGGGCCAACATCCCTGAAAGTCCTCCCCTGTCCTAGCAGTATCACACACATCCTTCGGATAAGACTATAAACCGAGGCCCGTGGAACGCAGGCAACACCTTGGCACATGTTAAATCCTGTTCTGCTTTTCATAAGAGTAGGCCATCATGTGCCAGTAGGAACAATTGACATTTACAAAACTGCATACACACGGGGACTAGATGTAAAAAAAAAAAGCGCACGAGTGCTTATTCCATTGTCCTCGATGTAAAAGAATAAATAAATAAATAAACAAACACTTTACACAGGCTTACATTGTAAGGACCACATATGTTACAAACTGTTTCTTCTTTTTTCAAAATTCCTTTTTGATTCCAAAGTAAACTTTCAATTTAAAAAAAAAGACGACTTACATCAAAGATCTTCAGCAGTCTCTGTACACAATCTCAAGACCTGTGCACCATACACCCCCAGTCCTGTCAACACAAACAACAAACATTATTTACACTTCACCACAACTGCCCCCCCCCCTCCCCCCACCCCCCAAAAAAACCCCAACCAAACTGCAAACAAAACAAAAAACACACAAAATAATGCACACACACACAGAAGAATACTTACATGAAAAATTCTGGACAACTTCAATGCACCAGCACCAGCACCACCCCCAAACCTGTCAAAACAAACAACAAACATTGATTACATTGGCCACACCTACCCCCCCTCCCCCTTCCCCCAACACACAGAGAAAGAATACTTACATCAACTAAATTCTGGGCAGTTTTCTCTGCAACACCACCATCCCTAGGTCTGTTGACACAAACAACAAACATTATTGATAAACACAGTCTGTACAACTATCCACAAAAGGCCCCCCCCCCAAAAAAAAAAAAAAAGGAGACAGAGAGAGAGAGACAGAGAGAGAGACAGAGACAGACAGAGAGAAATATATATATATATATATATATAATATATATATATATATATATATATATATATATATATAGAGAGAGAGAGAGAGAGAGAGAGAGAGAGAGAGAGAGAGAGAGAGAGAGAGAGAGAGAGAGAGAGAACACTGAACACTGAACAATTTTAATATGTACATCGGCCTTAGGCCACAATACACGGAGCTTGGGGGAATGAGGATATTCGAAAACCAGTAGATTGGTATGCAAAATGTGATCCAAAATGAAAAAACAACATCAGATTCTTTCAGACGAGTGATCGCAATAACCATATTATCTAGAACAAGTTTAGAGTTTGAAAAACATTCATGTTACACTGCATTGCTATGTTAAGGAGCAGACACCACACTCGGTATCGGTCCATAGACAACATTACAATACTTTCATACTTTCATACCTAACAATACAAATCTTTAACACACCTATCATTAAAGAATATTCTGACATAACAATTCCTTCCTTCTATTAAAAGAATGAAAAAAAATATATATATAATATGTATATATATATATATAATATATATATATATATATATATATATATATATATATATATAGAGAGAGAGAGAGAGAGAGAGAAGAGAGAGAGAGAGAGAGAGACAGAGACAGAGACAGGGACAGAGACAGAGACAGAGACAGACAGAGAGAGCAACAAACAAACAAAACCACAACACACAGAGGAAGAATACTTACATGAAAAATTATTGGCAGTTTCCAGGCACCACCACCATCCCCAGGTCTGTCAACACAAACAACACACATTATTCACACTGTTCACAACACAAACAACACACATTATTCACATTGTTCACAACACAAACAACACACATTATTCACACTGTTCACAACACATACAACACACATTCACACTGTTCACAACATAAACAACACACATTATTCACACTTCACAACACACATTATTCACACTTCACAACACAAACAACACACATTATTCACACTTCACAACCCCCCCCCCCTTCCCCCCACCCCCAAGACACACAGAGGAAAAATACTTACATGAAAAATTCTCAACAGCCTTCATGCACCACCACCACCACCAGGCCTAGAACATAAAAACAGTCCTTGTAATATTGTCCACATCCCCCCCAAAATAAACCAAAAAACAAAAAACCCAAAATAAAAACACAAAACAAAACACACAGAGGAAGAATACTTACATGAAAGTTTCTTGGCAGACTTTGTGCACCACCACTCCCAGGCCTAGAACATAAAAACAGTTGCTGTAATATTGTCGACAATATCACCCCCCCCCAAAAAAAAAAAAAAAAATTGACAAAACTACACACAGAAACAATACTTACATAAAAAAAGTATTGGCTGTTTCTGTGCAGCACCAACACCCCCCAGACCTGTCAACACAAACAACAAACATTATTTACAAAAACTGTCTGTAAAACTGTCCACAGCCCCCCCCCCCCTCGAAACCCCCCCCCCCCCCCAAAGAAAACAAAAAAAAACAACTACAAAACTACACACAGAAACAGTACTTACATAAAAAAAATTATTGGCTGTTTCTGTGCAGCACCAACACCCCCAGACCTGTCAACACAAATGATAAACATTAGTTATAAAAAAAACTGTCTGTAAAATTGTCCACAGACCCCCCCCCCCCCCCCCGAAAAAAACCCAACGAACAAAACAAAAAACACACACTCACAGAAAGAATACTTACATAAAAAGTTCTCAGCAGTCCCTCCCTCCCTTCCTTCGTGTCTTGCAACACCAAGCCTGCAACACACAGACATCAACATGTATGAATTGTAATGATGAATCATACACACACACATGCACACGCACGGCACACACACAATTGTACTATTGAAATAAAATTCAATGTACTATTGAAATAAAAAAAATTGACTAACTACACACACACACACACACACACACACACACACACACCACACACACACAAACCACACACACACACACACACACACACACACACACACACGCATGCATGCATGCACACAGTTTGCTTATTCAATGTACCATTAGAATAAAAGTGTGACTGATTTCACACACACACACACACACACACACACACACACACACACACACACACACACACACACACACACACACACACACACACACACACACACACACACACACACACACACACACACACACACACGTACAATACTTAACTCAGTCAGACGACACCATCAATCCAGTGTCCTCAGTCTCCTCTTAAAACAGCAGCCCTGCAACACACAGAAATCCACATGTATAAACAACATGAAGCAGCAGTATCAATGAATCACACCCATGTACACAGACACAGAAATACACACAGAGAAACAGACACAGACACACTAGTCTAACACTACTTATAGTAAACTGACACGAAACTACACATACACTTACAGACAAACACACACTTACAGACAAACACACACACACACGCACACACACACACACACACACACACACACACACACACACACACACACACACACACACACACTTACTCACAACACACATTCACACACACACAATACTTACCTCTGTCAGAATCCCATCCTGTAACACAGAAAGCAACATGTTAATACAGCACCTATACAACAATGCAAGAAACACACACCACCACCATCATTACCACAGAAATGTACACCACCATCATAATCACCACATACACACACCTGCATGCACACAGCACACACACTCCGCCTCCCCCCCTCCCCCAACCCAACCCCCCCTCCCCCAACCCAACCCCTACCCCCCACCCCTCTCCAACTCCCCCCCTCCCCCTCCCCCATCACCTTGTTTACAAACATCTAGATTCAAACAACTCACCATTAGCCGTTGCTCTTCATTTATTCTGGTCCATTCACCTGGAATTCCATCCCCCTCTCCTTTCACCCAGAAGCTCCTTCTGACACTCTTAAAACCAAGACATGCTTAATCCTAACTCAGATTTTCCTTTTCTGTTTTCACAGGATAATCTGTCCCTGCCTTCAATAGCCGAAATCCTTATCACTCTGCCAAGTCAAGTCAAGTCAAGTCAAGTCAAGTCAAAAAGCACTTTAAACATCCCATGAACAGTAATTATAATACTCGCGGGCATTTTCATACGTATCAAAATCTCAAAAGGCACAAGATAGCTACGTGTCATACTGGTTTCAAATATTCCAGGATAATTTCTAATAAAATATACACACACACACATACACACACACACGCATGGACGGATGGCCTAGTGGTCAGAACATTGGGACGGGATAGCCTAGTGGTCAGAACATTGTGCTCACAATTTGATGACCCAGGTTCGATTCCCGGTCGAGGTAATTTTTCCTCTGGAGTTAACATCAGTGCTGACTCCACTCTCCCCAAAAGTCCTTTGGATGAGACTATAAACCAAGGCCCGTTTGTGAATGCACGCAGAACATCTTGCACACACCTTAAATCCTGTTCTGCTTTTTGTAAGAGTAGGCCATCGTGTGCTGGTGGGAACAGATAACACGATTTACAAAAACTGCATACACATGGGGACTTGATGTAAAAAAGCACATGAGTGCTTATTCCATTTTCTTTGATATAAAAGAATAAAATATAACAGAATAAAAAAAGAAAGAAATATATGCACACACACATACACACACACACACACACACACACACACACACCACACACACATACACACACACACACACACATACACCAATGTAAGGGACGGGACCTCCTCTTCCTGCATCACCTCCTCTTCCTCCATCACCTCTTCCTCCATCACCTCCTCCTCTTCCTCCATCACCTCCTCCTCTTCCTCCATCACCTCCTCCTCTTCCGCCATCACCTCCTCCTCTTCCTCCATCACCTCCTCCTCTTCCTCCATCACCTCTTCCTCTTCCTCCATCACCCTCTCCTCTTCCTCCATCACCTCCTCCTCTTCCTCCATCACCTCCTCTTCCTCCATCCACCTCTTCCTCTCACCTCCTCCTCTTCCTCCATCACCTCCTCTTTCTCATCACATCCTCTTCCTCCATCACCTCTTCCTCCATCACCTCTTCCTTCACCTCCTCCTCTTCCTCCATCACATCCTCTTCCTCCATCACCTCTTCCTCCATCACCTCTTCTCTCCATCACCTCCCATCCTCTTCCTCCATCACCTCTTCCTCCATTCCCCTCCTCTTTCTTCATCACCTCCTCCTCTTCCTCCATCACCTCCTCTTCCTACATCACCTCTTCCTCCATCACCTCTTCCTCCATCACCTCTTCCTCCATCACCTCCTCTTTCTTCATCACCTCCTCCTCTTCCTCCATCACCTCCTCTTCCTACATCACCTCCTCCCTTCCTCCATCACCTCCTCTTCCTCCATCACCTCTTCCTCCATCACCTCCTCTTCCTCCATCACCTCTTCCTCCATCACCTCCACCTCTTCCTCCATCACCTCCTCTTCCTCCATCACCTCCTCCTCTTCCTCCATCACCTCTTCCTCCATCACCACCTCCTCTTCCTACATCACCTCCTCCTTTTCCTCCATCACCTCTTCCTCCATCACCTCTTCCTCCATCACCTCTTCCTCCATCACCTCCTCTTTCTTCATCACCTCCTCCTCTTCCTCCATCACCTCTTCCTCCATCACCACCTCCTCTTCTCTCCATCACCACCTCCTCTTCCTCCATCACCTCCTCTTTCCTCCATCACCTCCTCTTCCTCCATCACCTCCTCTTCCTCCATCACCTCCTCCTCTTCCTCCATCACCTCCTCCTCTTCCTCCATCACCTCCTCCTCTTCCTCCATCACCACCTCTTCCTCCATCACCTCCTCTTCCTCCATCACCTCCTCTTCCTCCATCACCTCCTCTTCCTCCATCACCTCCTCTTCCTCCATCACCACCTCCTCTTTCCTCCATCACCACCTCCTCTTCCTCCATCATCACCTCTTCCTCCATCACCTCCTCTTCCTCCATCACCTCCTGCTCTTCCTCCATCACCTCCTCCTCTTCCTCCATCACCTCCTCCTCTTCCTCCATCACCTCCTCCTCTTCCTCCATCACCTCCTCTTCCTCCATCACCTCCTCCTCTTCCTCCATCACCTCCTCTTCCTCCATCACCTCCTCCTCCATCACCTCCTCTTCCTCCATCACCTCCTCTTCCTCCATCACCTCCTCTTCCTCCATCACCTCTTCTTCCTCCATCACCTCCTCCTCTTCCTCCATCACCTCCTCCTCCTCCTCCACCATCACCTCCTCTTCCTCCATCACCTCCTCTTCCTCCATCACCTCCTCCTTTTCCTCCATCACCTCCTCCTCTTCCTCCATCACCTCCTCCTCCATCACCTCCTCCTCTTCCTCCATCACCTCCTCCTCTTCCTCCATCACCTCCTCTTCCTCCATCACCTCCTCCTCCATCACCTCCTCCTCTTCCTCCATCACCTCCTCCTCTTCCTCCATCACCTCCTCCTCTTCCTCCATCACCTCCTCCTCTTCCTCCATCACTTCTAAACATTACAATACTGTTCTCAGCCAACTGATTGACGAGCATGCACCTCCCACTGACCATCTCCTTCCTGACTGACAGGTCTTGTGCTCTATAACATCCTCCAATCCAATCGAATCATGTTCTTTATAGCCACGCCGACCACACAGGCCATATCGGGGCTTTCATCTTGTCAAATTTAAAACTCAAATTAAAACTGTACAATTACATACAGATTAAACTGGGGTATAAAACCAACTTGACTGTCCTTGCTTGTATCGACGCCCTGGTCAACTATAAGGGTCAACCCAGGACGGCCATTGCGTTATGGGAAAACCCACATCGATCACACATAAAATAAGATGAAACCAAAACCAGATTCCATAAAACAACCTTATTCTTAGAGACCGACTATATGACTTTCACTCATATCAGACGGAAAAGGCCTACTGCTTTCAATATATCCAAATCTGGATGATATAGAACAAGCTACAGCTGAACACAAATAAAACTGAATCCATGCTTATAGTGACCAAACACAGTCTTCCTTCAAAACAGCT
The DNA here is from genome assembly GCA_030674155.1 of Stramonita haemastoma. Classification (NCBI taxonomy): domain Eukaryota; kingdom Metazoa; phylum Mollusca; class Gastropoda; order Neogastropoda; family Muricidae; genus Stramonita; species Stramonita haemastoma. Next base: position 13,276,228 of record CM060324.1, read on the forward strand.
TCAATAGAATTGCTGTAAAGTACCTAGGAGTGGTAATCGACAACACACTCACAATGCAAAATTAAATCACCACCACCACCACCACCACCACCACCACCACCACCACCACCACCACTACCACCACCACCACCATCATCATGATCATGATCATGATCATCTTGATCATGACCTTCTTCTTCTTCTTCTTCTTCTTCTTCTTCTTCTTCTTCTTCTTCTTCTCATTAATCACCACCACCACCACCACAACCACCCCCCCCACCACCACCATCATCATCATCATCATCATCATCATCATCATCATCATCATCATCATCATCATCATCATCATCATTTCTTCTTCTTCTTCTTCTTCTTCTTCTTCTTCTTCTTCTTCTTCTTCTTCTTCTTCTCAATTCTTCTTCTTCTTCTTCGCAATTCTTCTTCTTCTTCTTCTTCTTCTCTTCTTCTTCTTCTTCTTTCTTCTTCTTCTTCTTCTTTCTTCTTCTTCTTCATCATAATTCTTCTTCTTCGCAATTCTTCTTCTTTGATATTCTTCTTCTTCTTTGCAATTCTTCTTTTTGCAATTCTTCTCTTTCTTCTTCTCTTCTTCTTCTTCTTCTTCTTTCTTCTTCTTCTCTTCTTCTTCTTCTTCTTCTTCTTCTTTTCTGCTATTCTTCTTCTTTGCAATTCTTTTCAATTCTTCTTCGCAATTCTTCTTCGTAAGTCGCGTTAGGTTTTTCAACACACTCACAAATGGGTAGATGGGGAACTTCGCGAGTGGTAACCGCGGTATTATTTACACATAGTTTATATGAATGTCACTGGTAATAACTGGATGATAACCGATGTCGTAGCAGGGACCGAGGAACTGTCACAGAGTGGCATTAGCCATGTGGATGTACTGCTGGCTGGTCACTGGACGTGTCCGGAAGATTCCCGTCTTCAGCTGCTTTCTTTAATGACTGGAAGCCCCTGTCCATTGATTTTTCAAGTTTTTGTATATGTTTCATCAACATCCTGCAATCTTCGCTGGACACAATGGTGCTGTCTCTTGCTTCCTTGACGGCAGCTGTACTTTCTGTATTTGTTTGGAATGGTTTCACTCTCTTGCTGTTCTCTGTCACATCCTCTGTAGAGTTGTGCTCTGTCAGTGTCACAGGCGGTATTGTTGGTGCGTGACTACCACAGTTATGACATCTTTATTGTAAGTATCCTTGTCAGTGTCAGAGCCGTAACTCCAGTCTTCAAGCGCCAATTCGTACTGTCACTGACACGGGGTCAACATCACACAAGCTTGACGGAGACAGACGGCTGGCCGTTGCACGTGCGAATTGAACAGCATAGCGAGGAGGGCCAGTGGGCGTGTCATCTTTGAATGTGTCCATGGCAATTTCACTTTTAGTGTTATAAAAGTGTTATAAAATAAACTAGGGGTGTCGGGAGAAATTAATCTGGAGAGAGAGAGAGAGAGAGAGAGAGAGAGAGAGAGAGAGAGAGAGAGAGAGAGAGAGAGAGAGAGAGAGAGAGAGAGAGAGAGAGAGAGAGAGAGAGCTAGCTGGCTGTACAATGGGGGGGGGACGATAGCCTAGTGGTCAGAACATTGCGTTGGCAATTTGACGACCCGGGTTCGAGTCCCGTCGAGGAGATTTTTCTCCTGGAGTTAACATCAGTGCTGACTCTACTCTCCCCAAAAGTCCTTCGGATGAGACTTTAAACCGAGGCCCCGTGTGCGAACGCACGCAGAACATCTTGCGCACACGTTAAATCCTGTTCCGCTTTTCGTAAGAGTAGGCCATCGTGTGCCGGTGGGAACAGATGACAATATTTACAAAAACTGCATACACACGGGGACCGGATGAAAAAAAGCACATGATTGCTTATTCTGTTATCCTCGATATAAAAGATTAAATAAATAAAAATAAATAAATGAAATGATTTTGTACTTCGGCCTTTGGCCACAATACAATTTAAAGGGAAGAAGAAAAAAATGACGAAAATGAAAAATAAATTCACGTAATCTTTGATAACACTTTGGCATAATTATACACCTTAGCATGTACCAAAAACAGAGCAGCTGAATATGCATATTCCAAAATCATGAATAAAGTGCTGCCTTACACCAAAGAATTCAAACAGCTCTTAGCTCAAGGCTACAGAACAAAACATTGCTCAAAGCACAACTGGGACCAAAGTTGATGATAGAGTCATACCTGACAATGTCAACACAAGCATTCAAAATACAAACATCAAGTGCAGCATACAGCTCATAGCTGAAATCATTCACAAACTATTGTATTTTCAGAGCATTTCTATCTATCTATCTATCTATCTATCTATCTATCTATCTATCTATCTATCTATCTATCTATCTATCTATCTGTCTATCTGTCTGTCTATCTGTCTGTCTATCTGTCTGTCTATCTATCTATCTATCTATCTATCTATCTATCTATCTATCTATCTATCTATCTATCTATCTATCTATCTATCTATCTATCTATCTATCTATCTATCCCTTAGTCTGGCGACCGTGGGGCATCCCTGAAGACTTGACAACCAGTTCTCCCCATTCCTCTCTCTGTTCTGCCTTTCTCAAAATTTTGTTGAGTTCTAGACCTGTCCATTCGTTGATATTGTCCTCCCAACTCTTCCTTGGTCTGCCTCTTTTTCTTCCTCCTTAGACAGTGCCTTGAAGTACTGTTTTTGCTAGTCCTTTTGATCTTGTGACATGCCCTACCATTTAAGTTTACGCTTCTTTACATTGATAGAAGATTTTCGTAGGGACCAATGGTTTGCTGGATTCTGTTGTGCACCTCTTCGTTGCTTATGTGGTCTCTGTAGGAGATGCCAAGGAGTCTCCGGAAGCATTTCATCTCTACCACCTGAACTCTTCTCTAAAATCTGCAGTCAGGGTCTACGATTCACAGGCATACAGGAATATGGATACAAGGGAGCGCATTAGTCTGATCTTGGAGTCGAGTGAAATATTTTGTATCTTTCCAGATGGTGTTAAGTTTTGACAGTGCTGCTATTGTCTGTGCAATCCTGCATACAACTTCTGGCTTAGACCCCATGTCTGATACAACGGCTCCCAAGTACTTGAAGCTTTGAACCGTTTTCCAGCTTCTGGTCATAGACCCTGATACTAGTGCCGATACCCTTGACGTTATTGGTCATCAATTTGGACTTCTCTGCACTGATTTCCATGCCGTATGTTTTAGAGGCCTTGTTCAGGTGTTCTCTAAGGCTGGCAAGCTCTTGTTCTGATCCTGTTAGTACGTCAACAGTTACCATATTAAAAAAAAACAACTGTGCCTACTGCGTATGATTATGTCAGTCTTTGGTTAGTGCAATGTGCACAGAGTGTTGTGTGCAAGAATATTGAATAACATCGTGCTCCTTCAAGGCAAACAACATCCTATGGCAAAAAAAGGTGAATGCGGTGACAATGAAAACACTGCAAGACATCACTTCAGAAACAGCAACTGGTCACCTGCACAATGGATTCATGTCATTTGATAATGAAAACACTGCAAGACATCACTTCAGAAACAGCCTCTGGTCACCTGCACAATGGATTCATGTCATTTGATAATGAAAACACTGCAAGACATCACTTCAGAAACAGCCTTGGTCACCTGCACAATAGATTCATGTCCTTTGAATCAGATGTAAATGCAAAACACTCCTTCAACTGCCGTCACACACGCATGCTTTTGTGAGCCCATCCATACACTTACACTCATCTTCCCCCCACCACAAACACACACAGACACAGACACATAGACACACAGACACAGACACAGACACAGACACAGACACAGACACACACACGCACACATGCATACACACACACGCATGTTCCCAAACGCGCCCACAGAGATGGGGGGGGGGGGGGGGGGGGGAGGAGGAAGGGGCAGAAGGGAAGAAGTTAGGGAGGGAGGGCGGGGAGACAAAGAGATGAGGAGTGAGGAGGATGAAGTAGGAAGACAGGAACGAGGAGGAGAGGGGAGAGGACAGAACAAACTGGAGAGGACAGGAAAGAAAGGGAGAGGACAGAGGACGGGAGAGAAAATGAAAGGAAGGAGAAAAGAAGGAAACAGAGAAGAGCGAAGGAGAGGGAAGAGGAGAGAGAGGAAAAGGGAGGAAATAGCGAAGAGAGAGGGAAAGAGAAGAGGAGAGGAGAGGGAGGAGAAAGGAAGGAGAAAAGAAGGAAACAGAGAAGAGCGAAGGAGAGAGAGAAGAGGAGAATGAGGAGAAAGGAAGGAGAAAAGAAGGAAACAAAGAAGAGCGAAGGAGAGAGAGAAGAGGAGAGGGAGGAGAAAGGAAGGAGAAAAGAAGGAAACAGAGAAGAGCGAAGGAGAGAGAGAAGAGGAGAGGGAGGAGAAAGGAAGGAGAAAAGAGGAAACAGAGAGGAGCGAAGGAGAGAGGAGAGGCGAGGGAGGAAAAAGGAGGAGAGAGATCTGCCAAGGCAAAAACAAAAACAAAAAGGGGAGGGGGGGGGGGGGTGGAAGAGAGAGAGGAATGCTTGAAGCACAATGCATCAGAAGAAAACGGGAGGAACCAAAACCGCGGCACCGAACACAAACACCACTTTTTTTTAACGCGGTGCACCGCAACATAACGCAACGCAATGTGACGCAACGTGACGCGATGTGACGCAACGCAACACACCACAAGGGATTTGAGTTGCGGAATAAAGCGGCGTGAGTAGGAACGGAATGAAAGAGAGAAAAATAAAGGAGGGAGGGAGGAGAAGCGTTGAAGAAAATAGGAGAGTAGAGAGGGAATTGGAGGAATAAAAGGAGGAGGGGTGGAGGGTGGGGGTGGGGTGGGGGGACGGGGCAGATGACAGGTGGAAGGAGAGAGAAAGAGGAAGGGTGGAGAGAAAGAAAGAGGAAGGGTGGAGAGAAAGAAAGAGGAAGGGTGGAGAGAAAGAAAGAGGAATGATGGAGAGAAAGAAAGAGGAGGGCCAAGGGTGGAGAGAAAGAAAGAGGATGGGTGGAGAGAAAGAAAGAAAGAGGAAGGGTGGAGAGAAAGAAAGAGGAAGGATGGAGAGAAAGAAAGAGGAAGTGTGGAGAGAAAGAAAGAGGAAGGGTGGAGAGAAAGAAAGAGGAAGTGTGGAGAGAAAGAAAGAGGAAGGGTGGAGAGAAAGAAAGAGGAAGGATGGAGAGAAAGAATAGTAGGGAAGAGGAGAAGAGAAGAAAAGGAAAGGGGAGAGAGAGAGAGAGAGAGAGAGAGAGAGAGAGAGAGAGAGAGAGAGAGAGAGAGAGAGAGAGAGAGAGAGAGAAGAGAGAGAGAGAGAGAGAGAGAGAGAGAGAGAGAGAGAGGGAGATGGAGAGAGAGAGAGAGGGAGAGAGAGAGAGGGAGAGAGGCAGAGACATAGAGACAGAGACTGAAAAGAGAGAAAGAGAGAGAGAGAGAGAGAGAGAGAGAGAGAGAGAGAGAGAGAGAGAGAGAGAGAGAGAGAGAGAGAGACAGACAGACAGACAGACAGACAGACAGAAAGACAGGACAGAGACAGAGAGACAGAGAGAGGTGCAGATGTAGATCAGGTTGAGTGTTTCTGGTCTTTTTTTTCTTCTTGTCCTTCTGGAGCTCTTTCGTGTCTATCTTTCTGTCTTTGTTTTCCTTTTTTTCTTCTCTTCTTCTTTCTTTTCCTCTTCTTCGACTTCTAAGACTCTTTCTTTTCCTTCTTTTTTCTTCTCTTCTTCTTTCTTCCCCTCTTCTTCTACTTCTAAGATTCTTTCTTTTCACTCTTTTTTCTTCTCTTCTTCCTTCTTTTCCTCTTCTTCTACTTCTAAGATTCCTCCTCTTCTTCTTTCTTTCATCTTCTTCTACTTCGAAGATTCCTTCTTTTCTTTCTCTTTTTTTCTACTCCTGTTCTTCATTCTTTTCATCTTTTTTTCTCCTCTTCTTCCTTCTTTTCATCTTCTTCTACTTCTAAGATTCCTTCTATTCTTTCTTCTAGTTTCTCTCCTCTTCATCTTTCTTTTCATCTTCTACTTCTAGGATTCCTTCTTACCTCCTTTTTCTCTTCTTTCTTTTCATCTTCTTCTAAGATTCCTTCTTTTCCTTCAGCCTTTTTCTTTTTCTTTTTTTTAAAAATAAAAATCTTCTTCATTCTTTTCATCTTCTTCTGCTTCTAAGATTCCTTCTTTTCGTTCTTTTTTCTCCCTTCTTTTTTTTTTACCCCCCTCTTCCTCTATTTCTTAGATTCCTTCTCTTCCTTCTCGTTTTGCTCGTTGTTGATGTCTTTTTCTTCTTTCTTCTATTTTTGTCTTCGTCGTCTTCATCCCCTCTGAACTTGTCTCCTCACGTTGTTTCTTCCTGGTGTCCTGGAGGGCTTTCTTTGCCGCTGTAGAGTTTTGTCTTCATTCTCTTTGTTGTCGCCTATTTCTTCATAGATATCTTCTTTGTCATTTTCTTCTTTGTTGTCGTCTACTTCTTCATAGATATCTTCTTTGTCATTTTCTTCTTTGTTGTCGTCTATTTCTTCATAGATATCTTCTTTGTCATTTTCTTCTTTGTTGTCGCCTATTTCTTCATAGACATCTTCTTTGTCATTTTCTTCTTTGTTGTCGTCTATTTCTTCATAGATATCTTCTTTGTCATTTTCTTCTTTGTTGTCGTCTATTTCTTCATAGATATCTTCTTTGTCATTTTCTTCTTTGCTGTCGCCTATATCTTCATAGATATCTTCTTTGTCATTTTCTTCTTTGTTGTCGCCTATTTCTTCATAGATATCTTCTTTGTCATTTTCTTCTTTGTTGTCGCCTATTTCTTCATAGACCTCTTCTTTGTCATTTTCTTCTTTGTTGTCGCCTATTTCTTCATAGATATCGTCTTTGTCATTTCTTCTTTGCTGTCGCCTATTTCTTCATAGATATCTTCTTTGTCATTTTCTTCTTTGTTGTCGTCTACTTCTTCATAGACATCTTCTTTGTCATCTTCAATCAATCAATGTCTTGTACATGCTCCTCTTTGACTTCGTTTTTCTTAGTTAATTACTCACTCTTCTTTTTTCTTCTGGCTGTTGTTTAATCTGCTGTTGTTGTAGTTTTTCGTGTTGTTGCTGTTGTTATCGTTCTTCTTGTTCTTGTTCTTGTTGTTGTTGTTGTTCTTCTTCTTCTTTTCTCTTGCTCATTCTTCTCGTCTTCCCTTCATCTTTAATCTTTCTTCTTCGTTGTCGTCCTCGTGATAAAAAGCTTTAGCTTTCTTCTCTGTTCTCTTTCTCGTCGTCGCTCGTTTCATCGTTTGCTGCTTTGCCTTGCGTCCTTCCTTCTTTTTCTTCTTTTCTCTATGTCCTCTTCTTTCATGTCTTTGTTCTATTGCGCAATAAAGTAAAACAAAATGATGCACTAGCAAGTCCATGAGTAGGGCTCACATCATTAGCCTAGCCTATGAATCATACACATAGGTACAATAGACATACACGTAAGAACACAGGAATGCACGTACACATTAATTATACTTCTTTGTTTGTCTGTCACGTTCGACAATGACCTCCAAAACAGCAGAGGAGGCAGCTGCTGTTTTGGAAATTGGGCAGAAGTTGGATTATAGTGAAGATGCCTTCCCCACAGCAGCCCCCCCCCCCCCCCCCCCTGACACTCTCGCGGCCAAGAAGGCATGGGACAGTCAGTGCTTGAGATGCTCTCCGAAGGCCAACTAGCCCCCAGGGCTGCAGCACGTAAGGACTGTGCAAGTCAAGTCTCCTGGTCAGAGAATCATAGTCGATCACTACAGACTAAGACGTACAGTGGAAATTCATTAGTAGAAAAGCCACTGATCATACAACCTCTCACTTTACAGTCCTGATATCGGAGAAGTCTGGAAAGGACTATAATTCGACTAAAACATAAAACCTCTCACTTTGCTGTTGCCCCCCCCCCCCCCCCCCCCCCCATCAATGGTTTAATCGAAAACTGTGACAAAGCCCATGTGCTGAGGGCACATTGTACACATACAGAGATGCGCCTGCGGGCTAACACACACACACACACACACACACACACACACACACACACACACACACACACACACACACACACACACACACACACACACCTGCGTGCATGCATGCATGGACACTGACAGACATACAGGCACAAAAAGGCAGCAAAACATTCTAGCTGTTCAAATGATTTAGACATTCCTCTTTTCTTCATGAGGGTTATGCTTTGCTTCAAAATGTTTGCTGGAAACATGTAAAAAAGAAACATGAAGAGGCTGGCTATTCCCAGCATACTTGTTCAGTTCTTGATATTGAGAACATCCTTTGTACTCAGTACGGCTTTCAAAAATCCAGTACTAGAAATATTGTTTCTCTAATCCACAGATTGAAATTAAATGCATTTCGAGCAAAATTTGCCAAAAATATAAAATGTATATGCGGTGAAAAACTTTCCAATGTTCATGTTTTGTATCTTTGTCAAGGTTTAAAAAAGTTCCTACCACCATTTCAAGATAAGTCACTGCAAGAAGTATTAATCAATCCAAAGTTATTGTGTGAGATAGCATTGTCTCTGATGCGATCCCCAGTATTCTCTTTTTTATAAAGTACTACTGTGAAGATTGTGAAATTATAACACCCTACTGTGGCAATGTACTTTTTGCTTTATTCATGGCAGCCTTTACATGTAGTTTGCAATTGTTCAGCTTACAGTTTTAGATTTTAAAGTTCTCTATTGTTCGATTGTTTTTGTTATTATTTGCATTTCTTATGCCATGTTTTGCAACATTCTTGTTATATAGTTTTGTAATCAGTCTTCTTATGTACATAATTACCAACACACTTTTTAAAAACCCTTATCTCTTTATTGCCCCCTCCCCCTCCTCCCTCGTCTAATATCACTTTAAGTGTACAGACGTAAAATCAAAGACACACAGACATACAAATGCAGACGGTTCACTCACCAGCACTGTCTTCCTCCTCCTCCCTTCTTCACAGCTTTTCTTCTTCTTCTTCTTCTTCTTCTTCTTCTTCTTCTTCTTCTTCTTCTTCTTCTTCTTCTTCTCCTCCTCCTCCTCCTCCTCCTCCTCCTCTTCTCCTTCTCCTTCTTCTTCTTCGCAATTCTTCTTCTTCTTTGCAATTTCTCTCCTTGTTCTTCTTCTTGTTCTTCTTCTTGTTCTTCTTGAATGTTGTAGTTGTTGCTGTTGAATGTTGTTGTTGAATGCTTTTTTCTTCTTCATTTTGGTTGCTTTAGATGTTTTTGTTTCCATCTTGGTGATTTTTTCCCAAATATTTTTTTGGTCGTTCTGTCTGTTCTCCTCTCGTGCCTTGCATTTTCCTGTTCGTGGTCTCCTCTGCTTTCTTCATCATTGTCAGCGCTGCAGCCCTGTTTTGTTTTGAGGGTGAGTTTTTTTTTCTGCACTTGACCAAGATTTGTTGGCTATTTTCTTCTTTTTCTTCTTTTCTTTTTTTTGAGTTCCTTGCTGTTCTTGTTGTTGTTGATGATGTTGTTGTCGGTGTCGGTGTTGTTGGAATTGTTGTTGAAGTTCTTCTTTTTGCTGTTGTTTTGTTGTCGTTGTTGTTTTTGTTGTTGTTGGCATAATTGTTGTTGAAGTTCTTCTTTTTGCTGCTCTTGTTGCTGTTGTTGTTGATGTTGTTGTTGTTGTTGAAGTTCTTGTTTTTTTTTTGATGTTGTGGTTGTTGGCGTAATTGTTGATGGAGTTCTTCTTTTTGTTGTTGTTGCTGTTGTTGTTGTTGTTGTTGTTAAAGTTCGTCTCTTTGCTGCTGTTGTTGTTGTTGGCGTAATTGTTGTTGAAGTTCTTTTTTTTTGCTGCTGTTATTGATGTTGTCGTTAATGGCGTAATTGTTCTTGAAGTTGTTATTGTTGTTGTTGTTGTTGGTGGTGGTGGTGGTGGTGTAATTGTTGGTGAAGTTCTTTTTGTTGTTGTTGTTGCTGTTGTTGTTGTTGTTCGTGTCGTTGTTGGCATAATTGTTGTTGAAGTGCTTCCTTTTGCTGCTGTCGTTGCTGTCGTTGCTGTCGTTGCTGTTGATGTTGTTTTTTATGTCGTGGTTGTTGGCGTAATTGTTGGTGAAGTTCTTGTTGTTGTTGTTTTTGTTGCTGTTGCTGTTGTTGCTGTTGTTGTTGTCATTGTTGTTCATGTTGTCGTTGTTGGCGTGATTGTTGTTGAAGTTCTTCTTTTTGTTGTTGTTGTTGTAGTTGTTGTTGTTGATGTCGCTATTGGCGTAGTTGTTCTTGAAGTTCTTTTTGTTGTTGTTGTTGATGTAAGTTTTGTCGAAGTTCTTCTTTTTGTTGTTGTTTTTGCTGCTGCTGTTGTTGTTGCTGTTGTTGTCGTTGTTGTCGTTGTTGGCGTGATTGTTGTTGGAGTTCTTCTTTTTGCTGTTGTTGTTGTTGTTGATGTCGTTGGCGCAATTGTTTTAAAGTTCTTCCTCAGGCATTGAAGTACCTAGGATGGGAACAGTCCCGGTGGCAGAATAGATATACACAGAAAATTGAGATATACATTTCAAAATCAAATACCTGCAGACAGACAGACAGACAGACAGAGGACAGACAGAGAGCCAGCCAGCCAGCCAGCCAGACAGACAGACAGAGAGACACACACACATAGGCAGACAAAAAGGGAGAGAGAGTGAGTGAGAGAGAGAGAGATAGAGATAGAGAGAGAGAGAGACAGAGAGACAGAGAGAGAGACAGAGAGACAGACATACAGGCAGACAGACAGACAGAGAGAGAGAGAGAGAGAGAGAGAGAGAGAGAGAGAGAGAGAGAGAGAGAGAGAGAGAGAGAGAGAGAGAGAGAGAGAGAGAGGAGAGAGAGAGACAGACAGACAGAGACAGAGAGACAGAGAGACAGAGAGAGAGAGAGTTGATTTGATTGATTTGATTTTATATCGAGAATAATGGAATAAGCACTCTTGTGCTTTTTTACATCCAGTCCCCATGTGTATGCATTTTGTAAATGTCATCTGTTCCCACCGGCACATGATGGCCTACTCTTACGACAAGTGGAACAGGATTTAACGTGTGCGCAAGATGTTCTGCGTGCGTTTGCACACGGGGCCTCGATTTAAAGTCTCATCCGAAGGACTTGTGGGGAGAGTGGAGTCAGCACTGATGTTAACTCCAGGAGAAAAATCTCCTCGACCGGATTCGAACCCTGGTCTTCAAATTGCCAGCGCAATGTTCTGACCACTAGGCTATCCGTCCCCCTGAGAGAGATTTGATTTGATTTGATTTGATTTATTCTTTTATATCGAGGATAATGGAGTAAGCACTTTTATGCTTTTTTACATCCAGTCCCCGTGTGTATGCAGTTTTGTAAATGTCATCTGTTCCCACCGGCACACGATGGCCTACTCTTACGAAAAGCGGAACAGGATTTAGCGTGTGCGCAAGATGTTCTGCGTGCGTTCGCACACGGGGCCTCGGTTTAAAGTCTCATCTGAAGGAAGAGAGAGAGAGAGAGAGAGAGAGAGAGAGAGAGAGAGAGAGAGAGAGAGAGAGAGAGACAGAGACAGAGACAGAGACAGAGACAGAGACAGAGACAGAGAGACAGACAGACAGACAGACAGACAGACAGACAGACAGACAGATAGACAGACAAAGAAGCATTTCATGTACAAATAATTATGTAAAGGCACATATTCAAACCTATGCTGTGTAATGATAACAGCGGTGATGATATTAGAGATGATGATGATAATAACAATAGAAATGATGATAACTTTTGTGACCATGGTGTGTAGCTTAAGTGGTTCTCTTCGTAAAGAAGAAAAAATCCTCTGAAACCAGAGTATAGCTGCCTATATTAGTATATCGCTAAGTAGCCTACTTGAGAAAAGGGCCATATATGCAAAAAAGGATGGGGACGGGATAGCTCAGTGATCAGAGCACTCGCTTTTCCCAAGTTAAGGTTAAGCAGTATTGAGCGTGGTTACCAATTGGAGGGGTGACTGTTTTCGTGCCTTGGCTTCAGTCCGAGTCCACCAAGCTGTAAATGCGTGCCTGCCCTTTTAAGGGTAAGGGAAGGTAAAGCAGTGAGGGAGAGA
>CM060324.1:13293230-13318230 GCA_030674155.1 Stramonita haemastoma
CATCTTCTTTCGTTGCTGTTGTTGTTGTTGTTGTGTGTTGTTGTTGTTTTGTCTACTTTGATGTCATCTCCATTTCTTTCCTCCTGCTTTTCCTCGCCCTCCTTCTCCTTTTCCTCCTCTCACTTTTCTTCTAGATTTCATCATCCTCTGTTTTCTTCTCTTCTTCTCCCCATGCCCTTCCACCCAATTCTTGTACTTTTCCTCCTCCTCTTTTTCTCCTCCTCCTCCTCTCCTCCTCCCTCTCCTCTCCTCCACTTCTCCTCCTCCTTCCCCTCATCAGAGTGGTCAGAGTGATACGCTCGTGATCTGCTGACCTGGGTTGAATCTCGTTCAAGAGGATTCTCCCCCTGGAGTTCACATCAGCTGACTCCACTCTCCCTTACAGTCCTTCAGATGAGACTATAAACCGAGGTTCCGTGTGCGAAAGCACGCAGAACATCTTGCGCACACGTAAAATTCTGTTCCGCTTTTCGGAAGAGTAGGCCATTGAGTGCCAGTGGAAATGGATGATAAATTTTACAAAACTGCATACACATGGGGACCTCCCACCTCCTCCTCCCACCACCTCCTCCTCCACTCCTCCTCACCACTCCTCCTCCTTCCTCACACCTCCTCCTCCTCATCCTCTCTCACCACCTCCTCACTCTCACACCTCCCTCACTCCCTCCCTCCTCCACCACCTCCTCCCTCCTCACCACCACCTCCTCTTCCTCACCACCTCCACTCCTCACCACTCCTCTCCTCACCACCTCCTCCTCCTCACCACCACCTCCTCCTCCTCACCACCTCCTCTTCCTCACCCCCTCTCTCCCCACATCCCTCCCCACCTCCTCCTCCCCACCTCCTCCTTCACAAAACTGCTTCTTCTGCGTTTTGTTGTTGATCTTGTTGTTGTCATTGTTGTTCTTGTTGTTGTTTGCCTTCTTTTTTTCCTCTTGTTGTTTTGTTCTTGTTGTCGTTCTTTTTCTTTTGTTGTTCTTGTTCTGTTGTTGTTATTGTTCTTGTTGTTCTGTTCTTCTTGCTCTTAATGATTTTCTTGTTTCTCTTGCTCTTACTGTTGTTGTTTTTTTGTCCTTGTTGTTGTTGTGCTTTTTCTTTTTTTGTTCCATGCAGACATACTGGTTTTAAAAATCTTTGGGTTTTTCCCGTTCTGTCTGCTCTGTCGTCGTCTGTTTCTTGTCTGCTGCTTTGTCCTATGTCCTTTCTTCTTTCTCTGTTTTCCATGCTCTGTTCTGTACAGTCTTGGTTCTATTGTGCTGTAAATGTAAAAGCAAAATGATACATTGAAGTCCATGTGTAGTGATCACATTATTGACCTAGCATATGAAATTAATGGTGCAACACACACAACGCATGCACGCATGCACACACGCATGCACACACATCACACACACACACACTACAACTACACACACACACACACACACACACACACACAGACACAACACACACAACACACACACACACAGACACACACACACAACCACAAACAAACAACACAAACACACACGACACACCACCACCACGTGCACATGGCACTGTATGTAAAAAAAGTACACAAATGCTATTCCCCTATCTGGATATAATGGAATAGATAAATACAAATCAGCTGCAAAACCAACAACAACACACAGTACCTTATTTCAGGTTTCCACTTGCTCGTGCCGCATCTCAGGCATTGAAGTACTAGGACGGGAACAGTCCCGATGACAGAAACATCTGCACAAAAATGGAGATATATATTTCAAAATCAATTACCTGTAGACCAACAGACAGACAGACAGAAACAGACTATATATATATATATATATATATTAATATAATAGATATATATATATATATATATATGAATAGATAATAAAACAAAATCAGAGAGAGAGAGAAGACAGACAAACAAAGACAGACAGACAGAGCAGACAGACAGACAGAAGACAGACAGACAGACAACAGACACATTGTAATGTTGAACAATTATGAAAAAGCACATATTCAAACCTATGTTGTTCAATGATAACAATAGTGATGATATTAGAGTGCTAATATATAAAATAATAGAAATGATAATTTTGTGGAATTGATGTAGCTAAAGTGTTATATATGATAAAGAAAAAATCTCTGAAAGGAGAGAGACAGACGACAGACAGACAGACAGACAGACAGACAGACAGACAGACAGACAGACAGCAGACAGACAGACAGACAGACAACATTTAATGTTGAACAATTATGAAAAAGCACATATTCAAACCTATGTTGTTCAATGATAACAATAGTGATGATATTAGAGGTGCTAATAATAACAATAATAGAAATGATAACTTTTGTGGCAATGGTGTTAGCTAAAGTGGTCCTCTTTGTAAAGAAAAAATCCTCTGAAATCAGAGTATAGCTGCCTATACTAGCATATCACTAGGTACTTGAGAAAAAGGCCATATCTGCAAACAGGATGGGGACGGGATAGCTCAGTGGTCAGAGCACTCGCTTTTCCCAGCTAAGGTTAAGCAGCATCGAGCGTGGTTACCAATTGGAGGGGTGACTGTTTTGCGTGCCTTGGCTTCAGTACAGTGCCCCAGTCCACCCAGCTGTAAATGGGTACCTGCCCTCTTTAGGGTCAGGGAAGGTAAAGCAGCAAGGGAGAGGAGATGGGCGCCACCCTCAATATGCTGGCACCTAGAGAAAATGAGGTCTCCGATGCCTTGCTCCTCTACGACCACATAGGTTATGGGACACCTTTAACATTTTCTTTTATATGCAAACTTCTTACTTACAGCCAGTGTGCTTACAGTTTCAGCAATTCTTGAGTATGATGTGTGAGATCCAGTGCATATTCTTGAGGATTGTTAATGTTAAGACTAAAACACCCAAGAACAACAGACAGCACTGCCATTACCTTATTGGGTGCTTCCACTTGCTCGTGCCACATCCTCAGGCATTGAAGTACCTAGGACGGGAACAGTCTTCCAGGGTCTTCTTTTCTATGGTGTTGCAGGGTGTAGTCTTTTATGATGTCTTGCAGAGTGTAGTCAACTAAACATGGCAACAGTTACACAAATATAATTATACAGGACAGATTTAAATGGCCAACACCCGTACGCACACACTTGCATCCTTGTTCCAACTCAACACAGAACCATACTTTCTAAATATTAAAAAGCACTATTCTGGTAACAGAAACATTTTACAAACATAGCAAGGTCAAATAGTCGTGCATGGTACTGATGCAAGCAAAGCACCAATATGATATAAAAATCTTATGCATTTAGATATTTTACACAGTTTTCATCAATGACAAACTTTTAGTATGACCTGTACTCTCCATGGAAGGAGAAAAAAGCTTCTAAAGCCAGAGTACGAAGATAGTTATAGCCAAGTTCTTTAGGGACAAAAGAATGGCCAATTACGCAAACCGCTTACTCACAGGAGTTTTTAAACTCTCAGTATCTTAAATACATTGTGTAAGAAATTATGCATGTTTTAAAAGCTCTCCGAATATTAAACTGTGGATTGGCTCAAAACAAACAACAGATGACATTATGAACATACCTTATTGGGTGCTTCCACTTGCTCGTGCCGCATCCTCAGGCATTGAAGTACCTAGGACGGGAACAGTCTTCCAGGGTCTTCTTTTCTATGGTGTCCAGCAGGCTGTAGTCTTGCACGATGTTGTCTTCTATGGAGGGCACACAAATACAGAGATTACGACACACATAGATGGACACAGACAGAAAGAAACAGCTAACTATACAATTTAGCAATTATTACATACATATACGGTACAGATTTAAATAGCTATAAGTTAACCTACACACACACACTTGCATCCTTGTTCCAACTCAACACATAACGATACTCTACAAATATTAAAAAGATTACACATAAGAGGTAGCTTTTGGGGTAAAGTAGTATATTCTATAGCGTGCCAGTCAGAAACAGCTTGCTGGTTTTCACAGATTTTCCAAAGTATGAAAAAATAAACTGTAACTGGTTTGGTGGTTGAAACCATAGATCAACACCAGGTAAGGGTTAGAAAGTAAAAAAAATCATCATTTGCAAGTCCATGTGTTACATCTTTGGCCTAGGATATGAAACTTATAACACATAAGCAAGACACACACACACACACACACACACACACACACACCACACACACACACACGCATGCACACACACACCATGCACACACACACACAAACACACAACATAAACACAACACAGACAGACAGAACACGACACACAAACACACACACACACGTGTGCGCGCATGCTCACGCAAACACACTCACAGCCATATAAATGAAGATATTAACTCACCAGCATTATTCTACTTCTTTTCCTAAATGTCCTCCTCCTCCTTTTCCTCCTCCTCCACCTTTTCCCCCTCCTCTCCCTTTTCTTCCGCCTCATCCTCTTCCTCCTCTTTTTCCGTCTGCTTCCTGTTTTTGACAAGTTGTCTTTATCTGCTTTTTTTCCTTCTTCCTTTTCTCCTCTTTGTTTTGTTGTTCCTGTTGATTTTCTTGTAGTTGCTCTTGTTGTTCTTGTATATTTTTGCTGTTCTTGTTCTTTTCTTGTCGTTCTTTTTTCTTCTTTTTCTGTCTTCTTGTTCTGGTTGTTCTTTGTTGCTGTATTTCCTGTTGTTCTTGTTCGTGACCTCGTTGTTGTTCTATTGTTTGTTTGCTCTTGTTCGTTTTCTTCTTGTTCTCATTTTTCTTCTTGTTTTTCTTGGTCATGATGCTTTTTTTGTTCTGTTGTTGTTTTTGTGGTCATTGTTGTTTTTAGTTGTTAAGTTGTTGTTGCTCTTCTCCTTCTTGGTTTTTTTTGTTTTTTCTTTGTGTTGTACTTTTTCATCTTGCTATTTTTTTCTCTTCTTGTTTTGTTCTTGTTCTTTTTCGTGTTTTTTTTTTTCTTGTTGTCGTTCTTGTTCTGTTGTTGTTTGTTCTTTTTGTTGTTGTTGTTCTCCTTTTTGTTTTCTTGTTGTTGTTGTTGGTCTTCTTCTTCTTCTTTTGTTGTTGTAATTCTACTTGTTCTTCTTGTTGTTCTTCTTCTTGCTCTTGTTGTTCTTGTTCTTGCGCTCCTTGTTCTTGTTGTTTTCTTGTTGTTGTTCTTCTTAATATTCTTCTTCTTTTTTGTTCCTTCATCTTGGAGTTCTTGTTGTCCTTATAATTTTTCTTGTTGTTATTGTTGTTGTTATTCTCCTTCTTTTTCAGCATGTTGTTGTTGTGTCATCGTCGTTATTTTTTCTTCTGCTTCTTTTTCAGAATGTTGTTGTTGTTCTTCCTCTTCTTCTCCTTCTTCTTCTTTGTGTTGTTGTTGTGTTCATGTTACTGTTGTTGTTCTTCTTTTTGTTGTTGTGGTTCATCTTGTTGTTTTTTCTGTTTTCTTGTTGTTCTTCTTCTGATAGTTGTTCTTCTTCTTGTTTTGTTTGTCTTGTTGATGTTTTCTTTATCTTCTTCTTGTTGTTGCTGTTTTTCTTCGTCTTATTCCTCTTGTTGTTGTTTGTTGTATTCCTCCTCCATGTTGTTCTTCTCTTCCTCCTCCTTCCTTCTTCTTCTTCTTCAGCTTCTTGTTGTTGTTCTTCTCTTGCTCATGTTGTTGTTTTTGTTCTTCTTCTTTGTGTTGTTGTTCTTGTTGTTGTTTTTTCGTCTTGTTGTTGCTGCTCATTTTGTTGATGTTTGTTTTTCTTGTTGTTCTTGTTCTTTTTTTTGGTTGTCTTGTTGCTTGTTGCTGTTCTCTTTCTTGTTTTTCTTCTTGTTCTTTTTTTCTCTCCTTTTTTGTTGTTGTTGTTGCTCTTCCTTTTTCTTGTTGTTGTTCTTCTTCTTTTTGCTGTAGTTGTTAATCTGTGTTGTGTTTTTTTTCCTTCTTCTTCCTCTTGTGTTTGTTCTTGTTGCTTTTTTTTCTTTTTTCTTGTTATTGTTTTTCTTCTTGATCTCGTCTTGTTTTCTTTTCTTGTTGTTTTTCTTGTTGTTGTTGTCCTTCATACTGTTGTTCTTCTTTTTCTAGTTGTTGTTGGTGTTTTTTTTTCTTGTTGATGTTTGGTCATATTGTTTGTTGGGTTTTTATGTTGTTCGTCTTGTTCTTCTTTTTTGTTGCTTTTGTTGTTGTTCTTTTTCTTATCGCTGTTGTTCTTGTTTCTTCTTTTCCTTCTTCTCTTCTAGTTCATTGTCGTCTTCTTTTTGTTGTTGTTGCTGTTGATCTTTGTTATCTTGTAGTTGTTATTTTTGTTGTTTGTCTTTTTCTCTTTATGTTGTAGTTCTTGTTATTGCTATTGTTGATTGTTGTTGTTCATCTTCTTGTTGTTCTTGTTATTGTTCATCTTCTTGTTCTTCTTATTCTTATTCATCTTATTGTTCTCCTTGTTGTTGATGTTGTTTTTGTTCTTCTTGTTCTTGTTGTTTTTGTGGTTCTTCTTGTTGTCATATCTTTTTCTTGTTGTCTTCTGTCTTTTCTCCCTCTTTTTCTTCTTTCTTGGTCTCTTGTGTTCTTCGGCTGTTTGGTATTTCATTCATCTTCTCCTTTCTGTCCATTCTTTTTCCGCCTCGTCTTTTTTCGGCCTCATCTCTGCAGTGATCTTCATCTTCTTTGCCGTGTATTGTCTACATTCTCTCTGTGTTCATCTTTTGTGTTGATGTTTGTTTTCCTTTTTCCCTTTGTCTCCTTTTCTTCTTGTTGCTGTCTTACGTTTTTCCTTCATTGTCGTCTTTTTCTGTTCTTTGTCTTTTTCCTCTGCATTTTTTTTTCTCTTTTCTTGTTCTTTTTTTCTGGATTTCTTTTTCTGTTTTGGATTTTCGTCCTTTCTATGTTTTCTACATTTACAAAGTCCTTCTTATTTTGATGTCTTTCTTATCTTTGTCAGTGTTGTCAACTGTTCCTTTGTAGTCGTCATTTTCATCATGTCGTCTTCTCTCTTTTCTTGTTTTCTTTCAGGATTTTCTGTGTTGGATTTTTGCTTTCTGTGTTTTCTACACTTATAAAGTCCTTGTTATTTTGATGTCTTTCTTTTCTTCATCAGTGTTGTCAGCTCTCCTTTGCAGTCGTCATTTTCATCATCAACTACAGACTCCTTTGCTCAGTTTCTTCTTCTTTCCTCTCTTTTTTCAGTTTTCTGATTTTTTCCCCTTGTTGGTCGACATTGTTTTTTTTCTCTTATAATTAACGTTTTTTTTTCTTTTTGTTTTTCTTTCTTTTTTTCTTCCTTGCTCTCCTCTTTCTTGTTATTTGTTATGGTCTTCTTGGTTATTGTTTTTGTTGTTGTTGCTCTTCTTCCTCTTCTTCTTTTTCCTCTTCTTCTTTTTGTTGTTATTGTTCTTCTTCTCCTTCTTCTTCCTTTTCTTTTTCACAATTCTTCTTCACAATTCCTCTTCTTGTTCTTCACAATTCTTCTTGTTCTTGGTCTTGATCTTGTTGTTGTTGTTTTTTCTTCTTCTTTGTTGTTTTCCATTTCCTTTTTGTCGTTTGTTCCTTCCTCTGCTGCTCTGTGCTGTGTCTTTGTGTTCTCGTTTCTTCTGTTCCCCTCCACCAATTCTTCTGTTTTTACTTTCCTCCCCTCCTTCCTCTCCTCCTCCCTCCTCCTCCTCCTCCCTCTCCTCCTCCTCCTCCCTCCCTCCTCCCCTTTCTCTCTCCTCCCTCCTCCTCTCCTCCTCCTCCTCTCTTCCTCTCCTCTCCTCCTCCTCCTCTCCTCCTCCTCCTCCTCTCCCCCTCCTCCTCCTCCTCTCTCCTCCTCCTCTTCCCTTCATCAGAGTTGTCCGAGTGATGGACTTGGGATCTGCTGACCCAGGTTCGAATCTCGTTCAAGAGGATTTTCCCCCTGGAGTTAACATCAGTGCCGACTCCACTCTCCCTAAAGTCCTTCACATGAGACTATAAACTGAGGCCCCGTGTGCAAGCACCACGCAGAACATTTTGCGCACACGTTAAATTCTGTTCCGCTTTTCGGAAGAGTAGGCCATTGAGTGCCAGTGGGAATGGATGATAATTTTACAAAACTGCATGCACATGGGGACCTCCCATTCCTCCCCACCTCCTCCTCCTCCCCACCTCCTCCTCCTCCCCACCTCCTCCTCCCCCCCCCCTCCTCCCCCTCCCCACCTCCTCCCCCACCTCCTCCCCACCACCTCCTCTCCGTCTCCCACCACCCCTCCTCCCCGCCTCCCCACCACACCTCCTCCCTCCCACCTCTCCCCCACCTACCACCTCCTCCCCTCCCCACCACCTCCTCCCCCCCTCCTCCCCACCACACCTCCTCCTCCCCCACCACCTCCTCCTCCCCCCACCACCTCCTCCTCCCCACCACCTCCTCCTCCTCCCACCACCACTCCCCCTCCCCACCACCTCCCTCCACCACCCTCCCCACCCCACCTCCTCCCTCCCCCACCACCTCCTCCTCCTCCCCACCACCTCCTCCTCCCCACCACACTACCTCCTCCCCCACCACCTCCTCCTCCCACCACCACCTCCTCCTCCCCACCACCTCCTCCTCCCCACCACCTCCTCTCACCCACCTCCCTCCCCCACCACCTCCTCCTCCCCCACCACCTCCCTCCTACCCTCCTCCTCACCACCCCACCTCCTCCTCCCCACCACCTCCTCTCCTACCCCCCTCCTCCACCCCCTCCTCCTCCCCACACCACCACCTCCCACCACTCCTCCCCACCATCCTCCTCTCACCACCACCTCCTCCTACCATCCTTACTCTTCCCTCTCCTCCCACCTCCTCCTTCACAAAACTGCTTCTTCTGCGTTTTGTTGTTGATCTTGTTTTGTCTTCTTGTTGTTATTGTCATTGTTTTCTTGCTGTAGTTCGCCTTGTTTTTTTTTTTTCTCTTTTGTTTTGTTGTTGTTGCCTTGTTTTTTTTCTATGTTCTTTTTCTTCTTTGTTCTTCTTGTTTTGATATTGTTCTTGTTGTTGCTCTTGTTCTTCTTGGTCTGGATGATTTTCTTGTTTCCTTGCTCTTCTTGTTTTTGTTTCTTGTCTTGTTTTATTGTTCTTCTCTTGTTTTTGTGGTTGTTGCTGCTGCTGCATTTCTTCAGCTTCTTCTTTTGTTCATTGCAGATATACTGTTTTAAAAATCTTTGGGTTTTTCCCGTTCTGTCCTTTGTCGTCGTCTGTTTCTTCTCTGCTGCTTTGTCCTCTGTCCTTTCTTCTTTCTCTATTTTCCATGCTCTGTTCTGTAGTCTTGGTTCTATTGTGCTGTAATATAAAAGTAAAATGATACATTTGAAAGTCCATGTGTAGTGATCTCATCGTGACCTAGCATATGAAATTAATGGTGCAGCACACACAACGCACGCACACACGCACGCACGCACGCGGGCGCGCGCGCGCACACACACACACGCACACACACATACACACCACACACACACTGGAGCTCTGGCCGAGGAACAAAAAACGTCCTCCCAAAGATGCCTAACTCAGTCCATGTCATTTCTAGCTGAGCGACAACGGCCATATCTAGTCTGTCATTCCTGTCACTTAAAAAAGGAAAGGTTGCTTTAGCATTCAATTCTAGTTCATCTCAATCAGAACATATTGATCCTCTTACATACACACGAAACAATGTTATTCTTGTCAAAGAATCCTATCATTAACATACATGGCCCAGTGTTATTGATGTCAGCAAAGCACCAATGCTGATATACAGGTGTGAGATTGTCTGAGTTATTGATGTTAGCAAAGACTAATGCTGATATACAAGTGTTGAGATTGTCTGAGATATGATGTCAGCAAAGCACCATGCTGGTAATTATACAAGTGTTTTCGTCCTCAACAAAATCTCAGCACTACGTGAAATCTCCATGAAAGGGGAACAAATCTTCTGAAGCCAGAGTGCGGCTGCCTATTCATATAGAGTACACTCTGGAAAACACTCAAAGTAAGTCTGATGGATAAGACTGTAAATGGAGGTTGTGTGTGAGAACGCTCACAAAACATTTTGCTCACATGTTAAAATCTGTTTGCTTTTTGTAGGATTTAGCCATTGTGTGCCGGTGAGAACAGATGACAAAATTTACTAAACTGTATGCACATGGGCACTGTATGTAAAACAAAGTACACAAATGCTTATTGCACTATCATGGAAATAATGGAATAGATAAAGACTTAATCTGCCACAAAACCAACAACACAACAGTACCTTATTTCAGGTTTCCACTTGCTCGTGCCGCATCCTCAGGCATTGAAGTACCTAGGACGGGAACAGTTCCGATGGCAGCATACATCTACACAAAAAACTGAAATATATATTTCAAAATCAAATACTTGCAGACAGACAGACAGACAGACAGACAAGACAGACAGACAGACAGACAAGCAGACAGACAGACAGACAGACAGAGACAGAGACAGACAGAAGACAGACGACAGACATATAGACAGAGAAGAGCAGAGCAGAGAGAGAGAGAGAGACAGACAAACAGAGAGACAGACAAACATTTGATGTTGTACAGATAATTATGTAACAGCACATATTCAAACCTATGCTGTTTAATGATAACTATAGTGATGGTGTTGGAAATGATGATGATGACACGATGATGATGATGATGATGATGATGATGATGATGATGATGATGATGATGATATAACAATTTTATAATAAAATAATAATAATAATATATATAATATGATAATAATAATGATAATAATAATAATAATAGTAATAGTAAACAACAACAACAACAACAACAAACAATGAGAGAAATGATGATAACTTTTGTGACCATGGTGTGTAGCTTAAGTGGTCCTCTTCGTAAAGAAGAAAACATCCTCTGAAACCAGGGTATAGCTGCCTATATTAGTATATCGCTAGGTACTTGAGAAAATGGCCATATGCAAACGGATGGGGACCGAATAGCTCAGTAGTCAGAGCACTTGCTTTTCCCAAGCTAAGGTTAAGCAGCATCGACCGTGGTTAACAATAGAGATGGGTGACTGTTTGTGCGCCTTGGCTTCAGTACAGTCCTCGAGTCCGTCCACCCATCCGTAATTGGGTATCTGCCCTCTTTAGGGTCAGGGAAGTAAAGCAACAAGGGAGAGGAGATGGGCGCCGCCCTCAATATGCTGGCCCCTAGAGAAGCTAGAGGTCTGTGATGCCTTGCTCCCCTATGAACACACGGGCTGCGGGACATCTTTACCTTTTTATTTGCAAATTTCTTACTTACAGCCAGTGTGCTTACAGTTTCAGCGATTCTTGAGTATGATGTGTAAGATCCAGTACATATTCTTGAGGACTTTAACGTTAAGACAAAAAACACCCAAGAACAACAGATAGCACTGGTTTTACCTTATTGGGTGCTTCCACTTGCTCGAGCCACATCCTCAGGCATTGAAGTACCTAGGACGGGAACAGTCTTCCAGGGTCTTCCTTTCTATGGTGTCTAGCAGGGTGTGGTTTTGCAGGGTGTAGTCTTTTATGATGTCTTGCAGGGTGTAGTCTTGAAGGGTGTAATCTTGCAGGCTGAAGTCTTGTATGCTATCTTGCAGGGTATTGTCTTCTAAGGTGTCCAGCACAGTGTAGTCTTGCAGGCTGTCATCCTCCATTCCGTCTTCTTACGTGTATTGCAAGATGTCGTCTTCTATTGTGTCCAGCAGGCTGTAGTCTTGCAGGCTGTCATCTTCTATGCTGTCTTGCACGATGTTGTCTTCTATGAGGGCACTACACAGACACAGACAGAAAGACAGAAGAGAAACAATCAGCTAAACATAGCACATTTACACAAACATACACAAGCTAGATTAATGCTAAGTTATCTCACGCACACAACCATATCCTGTCAACTCAACAACCTACTTGAATATTAAACAGTACTATTTTAGGAAAAGAAACATTTTAACAAACATAGCAGGGTCCAACAGTTTTGCATGCAACAGATGCAAGCAAAGCACCAATGTTGATATTCAAATTTTATGCTTTTAGATAAATTCCAACTGTTTTCATCAATGACAAACTCTTAGCATGACCTGTACCTCTCCATGGAAGGAGAACAAATCTTCTAAAGCCAGAGTATTCTGATAGTTATAGCAAAGATTATTGGACAGAAAGAAAAAAACCCATTTACTCAGCCTGCTCAATCACAAGAAACTTTTAATAGTCTCACTAATTCTTTAATGTGTGAGAAAGTACACATGTTCTTAAAATTCTCAGAAAACTAATTTGTGAACCCCCAACAACAGCAAAAGATGATGATCTGAACATACCTTATTGTGTGCTTGCACTTGCTCGTGCCGCATCCTCAGGCATTGAAGTACCTAGGACGGGAACAGTCTTCCAGGGTCTTCTTTTCTATGGTGTCCACAGCAGGCTGTAGTCTTGCACGATGTTCTCTGCTACAGAAAAGACAACACAACCACGCTACAACAGCATTACACACACCACAAATCAAACACACAGACACAGACAAACATAGACACACACATGTGCACGTCACGCGTACGTACACACGTGTATATGCAAACACACTCACAGCCATCTACATAAAGATGTTTAACTCACCAGCATATTCTACTTCTTGTCCTACTGTCCTCCTCCTCCTTTTTCTCCTCCACTTTTCCTCCTCCTCCTCCTCTTTTTCCATCTGCTTCCTGTTTTTGAAGGTTCTTCATCTGCTTTTTCCCTTTTCTTTTCTTTGTTTTTGTGTATTGTTTGGATTTTCTTGTTCTTGTTTGTTGATTTTTTCTTGTGATTTGCTCTTTTTGTTCTTGGTTTTTCATGCTGTTCTTGTTCTTTTCTTGTCGGTCTTTTTCTCTTGTTTTTTTGTCGTTCTTGTTCTGTTCTTTCTTGCTGTGTTTCCTGTTGTTCTTGTTCATGATATCATTGTTGTTGTCTTCTTTTTGTTTGTTCTTGTTGTTCTTTTTCTTGTTTTTCGTGGTCTTGATGCTTTTTTGTTCTGTGGTTTTTTTGTGGCCATTGTTGTTGTTTTTGTTAAGTTGTTGCTGCTCTTCTCCTTCTTGCTGTTTTGCTTTTCTTTTGTTTGTGTTGTTACTTTTTTTCTTAGCTTTTTTTCCCTTCTTGTTTTGTTCTTGTTTTTTTCGTGTTTTTTCTTGTTGTCGTTCTTGTTCTGTTGTTGTTCTCTTCTTTGTTGTTTTTATTCTTGTTGTTGTTGTTTCTCCTTTTTGATTTCTTGTTGTTGTTGTTGTTTGCTCTTCTTGTTCTTCTTTTGTTGCTGTCATTCTACTTGTATTCTTGTGTTTCTTCTTGCCTTGCTTGTTCTTGTTCTGCGCTCCTTGTTCTCGTTTTTCTTGTTGTTCTGACTTGATATTCTTCTTCTTCTGTTTTGTTGTCCTTCATCTTTGTTGTTCATATTCTTCTTGGACTTCTTGTTGTCCTTGTAATTTTGTTGTTGTTGTTGTTCTCCTTCTTCTTCAGCATGTTTTGTTATCGTCTTATTCTTCTTCTTATGTTGTTGTTGTTTTTGTTTCTTGTTACTGTTGTTGTATTTTTTGTTGTGGTTCATCTTGTTGTTTTTCTGTTTATTGTTGTTGTTCGTTTTCTTTTTTTCTGATAGTTCTTTTTCTTCTTGTTGTTTTGTGTGTTTTTCTTATTCTTGCTGCTGTTGCTGTTTTCGTCTTCTTCTTCCTCTTTTCCTCCTCCTCCTCCTCTCTTCTTTTCTTCTTCTTCTTCTTCAGCTTCTTCAACTTATTGTGGTTTTGTTCTGCTCCTTGTTATTGTTGTTCTTTTTCTTTTCTTTTGTTGTTTCTTCTTCTTTGTGCTGTTGTCCTTGTTGTTTTTCGTCTTGTTGTTGTTGCTCATTTTGTTGTTCTGTTTCTTCTTGTGTTGTTCTTTTCGTTGTTTGTCTTGATGTTATTGTTGTTCTTCTCTTTCTTGTTTTCTTCTTGTTGTTCTTTTTTCTCTCCTTTTGCTGTGTTGCTCTTCTTTTTCTTGTTGTTGTTCTTCTTTTTTGCTGTTGTTGTTAATCTTGTTGTTGTAATTTCTTCTTCTTCTTCAGCTTATTGTTGTCGTTTGCTCCTTGTTATGTTGTTCTTCTTGTTCTTTTTCTTGTTCATGTTGTTGTTGTTCTTCTTCTTTGTGCTGTTGTCTTCTTGTTTTTTCGTTTGTTGTTGTTTCTCATTTTCTTCTTTCTTTTTTCTTTCTTGTTTTTCGTTGTTTGTTTATGTTTTTTCCTTTTTTTTTTTTCTTCCTTTTTTCGTTTGTTGTCATTGCTCGTCTTTTTCTTGTTGTTGTTGTTCTTCTTTTTGCTGATGTTGTGAATCTTGTTGGTTGTTGTAATTTTTCCTCTTCTTTCTCTGTTTCTTCGTGTTGCTTTTTTTCTTTTTCTTGTTATTGTTGTGTTCTTCTGGATCTCTTTTCTTTTCTTTTTTGTTTTTGTTGTTGTTCTTCTCCTTCCTACTGTTGTTTTTTTCTAGTTGTGTTGTTGCTTTTTTTTTTTTTCTTGTTGCTGTTGTTGTTCTTAATCTTTTTCTTGTTTTTTCTTGTTGTTGTTGCTTTTGTTTTTGTTTTATTTTGTTCTTTTCTTTCCTCTTCTTGTTATTATTGTACTTCTTCTTTTTGTGGTTATTCTTCTCCTTGTTCATGTTGTTGTTTTTGTTGTTGTTCTTCTTCTTATTGTTCGTTGACGTCGCGTCTTCTTCTGCTTCCTTCTTCGTGTTGCTGCTTTGTTGTTTTATCTTCTTGTGGTTATGTTTCTTATTGTTGTTGGTCATGTTGTTCTTGTTGTTGGTCTTTTTTGATGTTCGTCTTGTTGTTTTTTCTTTTTTGTTGCTTTTGTTGTTCTTTTTCTTATCGCTGTTCTTGTTCTTGTCTTGTTGTTGTTCTTGTTCTTTTCCTTCTTCGTCTTCTTCTAGTTCATTGTCGTCTTCTTTTTATTGTTGTTGCTGTTGTTCTTTGTCATCTTGTAGTTGTTCTTTTAGTTGTTTGTCTTCTTCTCCTTTATGTTTTGTTATTGTTTATTGTTCTTCTTCTTATTGTTCTTGTTCATCTTGTTTTTAGTCACCTTATTGTTCTCCTTGTTGTTGATGGGTTTTTTTTTCTTGTTCTTGTGGTTCCTCTTCTTGTTCTTATCTTTGACTTGTCTCGTGTATTTTCTCTTTGTCTTCTTTCTTGGTCTCTTTTGTCCTTTGGCTGTTTGTATTTCATTCATCTTCTCCTTTCTGTCCATTCTGTTTTTAGCTTTGTCTTTGTCGCCCTCATCTTTGCGGTGGTCTTCATCTTCTTTGCCATGTGTTGTCTCCCTTCTCTGTGTTCATCTTTTGTGCTGATCTTTGTTTTCTTTTTCCCCGTTGTCTCTTTTTTTCTTCTTGTTGCTGTCTTGCGTTTTCCTTCATTGTCGTCTTTTTTTTGTTAATTTTTTAAATTTTTTTCCTCAGCATCTTTTTCTCTCGTTTCTTGTTTTTTTTCAGGATTTTTTGTGTTGGATTTTTGCTTTCTGTGTTTTCTACATTTTCAAAGTCCTTATTTTGATGTCTTTCTTTTCTTCATCAGTGTTACTAACTTTTCCTTTGTAGTCGTCAATTTCATCATCAGCTACAATCTCGTCTGCTCAGTTTCTTCTTCCTCTCTTTTTCTGTTTTCTGATGTTTTTTTCCTTGTTGGTCGGCATTGCTGTGTTTTTCTTCAAAATTACGTTTTTTTGTTTTATCTTTTTCTTTTTTTTCCTTCTTCTTCTTTGTTCTCTTCCTCTTTTTTGTTCTTTTTCATGGTCTTCTTGGTTTTTGTTGTTATTGTTGCTCTTCTTTTTCTTTTTTATCCTTTTTTTTTTTTTTTACTTCTTTCTCTTCTTCTTCTTCTCTTCTCTTTCTTCGCAATTCTTGTTCTTAACAATTCTTCTTCGCAATTCCTCTTCTTGTTCTTCTTCGCAATTCTTGTTCTTGTTCTTTTGTTGTTTTTCTTCTTTGGTGTTTTCCGTTTCCTTTTTGTCGTCGTTTGTTCCTTTTTCTGCTGCTCTGTCCTGCTGTGTCTTTGCTTTATGGTTTCTTCTGTTCCCCTCCACCAATTTTTTTTCTTTTTTTTTTTCCTCCTCCTCCTTCCTCTCTCTCCTCCTCTTCCATCCCCTCCTCCTCTTCCCCTCTCCTCCTCTTCCATGTCCTCCTTCCTCTCCTCCTCTCCCTCCGTCTCCTCCTCTTCCCTGTCTCCTCCTCCTTCCTCTCTCTCCTCTCCTCTTCCTCTCTCTCCTCCTCTTCCATCTCCTCCTCCTCTTCATCTCCTCCTCCTCTTCACTGTCCCCCCTCTCCTCCTCTCCTCACTTCCCCCTCCTCCTCCTCTCTCCTCCTCTCCACTCCTCCTCCCTCTCCTCCTCGTCTTCCCACTCTCCTCCTCCCTGTCCTCCTCTTCTCCCTCCTCCTTCTCATTGTTCTTCCCCTCATCAGAGTGGTCAGAGTGATGCACACGGGATCTGTGACCCATGTTCGAATCTCGTTCAAGAGGATTTTCCCCCTGAAGTTAACATCATGCCTGACTCCACTCTCCCCAAAAGTCCTTCAAATGAGACTATAAACCGAGGTCCGTGTGCAAACGCACGCAGAAATCTTGCGCACACAATAAATCCTGTTCCGCTTTTCGCTTTTCGGAAGAGTAAGCCACTAGGTGCCAATGGGAATGGATGACAATTTTTTCAAAACTGCGTACACAGGGGATGGCTGTAAAAAAGCAGCACACAAGTGCTATTGCGCTATCCTCGAGATAAAAGAATAAGTAAATAAATAAATAAATAAATAAATAAATCCATTCTCCTCTTCCTCACACCTCCTCATCCTTCCTCACCACCCTCCTCCCACTCCCTCTCACCACCTCCTCCCCCCCCTCTCCCTCACCACCTCCTCTCTCCCACACCTCCTCCTCCTCACCACCACCTCCTCCCACCACTCCTTCTCCACCACCCTCCTCCCTCACCACCTCCTCTCCTCACCACCTCCTCCTCCTCTCACCACCTCCTCCTCTCTCACCACCTCCTCCTTCTCACCACCTCCTCCTCTCTCACACCTCCTCCTCTCTCTCACCACCTCCTCCTCTCTCACACACTCCTCCTCTCTCACCACCTCCTCCTTCTCATCACACTCCCCCTCTCTCACCACCTCCTCCCTCCTCACCACCTCCTCCTCCTCCTCTCCCCCTCCTCCCCCCCCTCCTCACCTCCTCCTCTCCACCCCACCTCCTCCTCCTTCCTCCCACCTCCTCCCACCCCTCCTCTCCACCACCTCCTCTCACCCTCCTCTCCCCACCTCCTCCTCTTCCACCCTCCTCTCCCCTCCTCCCCTCTCCCACCCTCCTCCCCCTCCTCCCACCCTCCTTCCCCCACCTCCTCCTTCCACCACCTCCTCCTCCTTCTCACCACCTCCTCCTCCTCTCTCCCACCACCCTCCTCCTCCTCACCACCCTCCTCCTTCTCACCACCTCCTCCTTCCCACCTCCTCCTTCTCACCACCTCCTCTCACCACTCTCCTCTCACCACCTCCTCCTTCTCACCCCACCACCCACTCTCCCTCACCACCTCCTCTCACCACCACCTCCTCTTCTCACCACCCCTCCTCCTCTCTCACTCCACTCCTCCTCCTCTCTACACCACCACCTCCTTCTCCACCCCACCTCCTTCTCCCACCTCCTCTCTTATGTTTTTGCATTGTCCGTTTTTTTCTTCAGTTTTTTTTCATGGCGTGATTTTTTTTCCTTCTTATTTTCTTTCTTTGTTTTGTTGTCCCAATTTTTGTTGTTTTTGTTGTCTTCCCTGATATTTTTTTCGATTCTTTTCTCCTTTTTTCTAGTAGTTGTTGTCGTTGCTGTTGTTGTTTACTCGTTATTGTTGCAGTTGTAGATCTTCATCTGACTCTTCTGGTTCTTCGTCCATCTCTACTCTGCCAACGTTTTCAGGTCTGCTCTTTGCTGCTGTCTTCTCTCTCTTTGGTCACCGCTCGTTTCTTTGTCTGCCGCTTTGTCTTGTGTCTGTTCGTTGTGGTTTTTGTTTGGTTGTTTTTCTTCATGTCTTTCTGTTGTTTTTTGTATGCATTGTCTTTCTGTTGTTTTTCTTTTTCTTCTGTGTCTTTCCGTTGTTGTTTCTCTTCATCGTCTTTCCGGTGTTTCTTTTTCTTCTGTGTCTTTCCGTTATTTTTTCTTTTTCTTCTGCATCTTTCTGTTGTTCTTTTCTTTTTCTTCTGCGGCTTTCTGTGTTGTTGTTTTCTTCTGCCTTTCTGTTGTTGTTTTTTTCTTCTGCTTTTGTTGTTTTTTTTTCTTGTAAGTCTTTCTGTTCTTCCTTTTCTTCTGCGCCTAATGTGATTTTTTCTCGTCTTTTCTGTTTATTTTTCTTCTGCATCTTGTGCTTTTTTTTCTGCGTTTTCTGTTTTGTTTTGCAATTTTCTGTTTTTTTTTCTTTTTGTCTTTCCCTGGTTGTTTTTCTTCTGCGATTTCCTGTTGTTTTTCTTCTGCGTCTTTCTGGGTTTTTTTCCGGTGTTCGTTTCTTTCTCCTCTACGTCTTTCTGTTGTTTTTCCTTTTCTTCTGTTATTTTTCTGCTTGTTTTTTCTTCTGTCTTTCCGTGTTGTTTTTTCCCTTCTGCATCTTTCTGTTCTTTTCTTTTTCTTCTGCGTCTTTCATGTTGTTCTTTTCTTTTTTCTTCTGCGTCTTTTGTTGTTTTTTTCTGCGTCTTTCCAGTGTTCGTTTCTTTTTTTTTTCTGCGTCTTTCTGTTTGTTTTCTTTTTTTCTACGTCTTTGTTGTTTTTTCCTTTTTTTCTGCGTCTTTTTCTGTTTTGTTTTTTCATCTGCTTCTTTCTGTTTTTTCTTTGCATCTTTTTTTTCTGTTTTTCTTTTTTTGTTCTTGTTTTTGTTCGTCTTTCCGTGGTTCGTTTTTCTTCTGAGTCATTTCCGTTAATGTTTTTTTCTTCTGCGTCTTTCCGTGTTTTTTTCCCTTCTGCGTCTTTCTGTGTTTTTTTTCTTTTCTTCTGCGTCTTTCTGTTGTTTTTTCTTTTTCTTCTCGTCTTTCTGTTGTTCTTTCTTTTTCTTCTGCGTCTTTCTGTTTGTTTTTTTCTTCTGCGTCTTTCTGTTTTTTTTTTTCTTCTTCGTCTTTCTGTTTTCTTTCCTTTTTCTTCTGTGTCTTTCTGTTGTTTGTTTTCGTTTCGTCTTGATTTTTTCTTTTTCTCTGTGTCTTGTGTTGTTCTGTTTTTTTTCTTCTGCGTCTTTCTTGTTCTTTTTTTTCTGCGTCTTTTCTGTTTTCTTCTGTGTCTTTTTCTGTTTTTTCTTCTGCATCTTTTCGTGGTTGTTTTTCTTCTGCGTCTGTTTCGTTTCTTTCCCTTCTGCATCTTTCTGTTTTTTTCTTTTTCTTCTGCGTCCTTCTGGTTTAAAAGGATTCTTTTTCTTCTGCGTATTTCTCTGTTTTTGTTTCATATATCTGATGTTGTTTTTGGTTTTCTTTTTCTTCCAGTCTTTCTGTTTGTTGTTGTTTTTTTTCATCATCTTTCTTTCGTTGTTGTTTTCTTTTGCGTCTTTCTGTTTTTCGTTTCTTTTTCTTCTCTGTCTTTCTGTTGTTGTCTTTTCTTTTTTGTCCTTTTGCTTCTGTTGGTTTTCCTGTGTCTTTCGTTGTTTTTTTCTTCTGCGTCGTTCCGTTTTTGTTGTTTTTTTCTTCTGCATCTTTGTTTTTTCTTCTTTTCTCCTGCGTCCTTCTGTGTTTTTAAAGAATTTTTTTCTGTACCTTTCTGTTTTTTTTTTTTCGTCTGCGTCTTTGTGTTTTCTTTTCTTTTTCTTTTTTTCTTCGTCTTTGTGTTGTTTTTTTCTTTTCCTCTTCGTCTTTGTGTTGTTATTTTATTTCTTCTTCGTCTTTGTGTTTTTTTCTTTTCCTTCTTCGTCTTTGTGTTTTTTTCTCTTTCCTTCTCCATCTTTGTGTTGCTTTTTCTAAATCTTCTGCGTCTTTGTGTTTTTCTTTTTTTCATCTTTCTGTTGTTCTTTTCTTTTTTTTTCTTCGTCTATCTGTTGTTCTTTGCTTTTTCCTCTGTGTCTTTCTATTGTTCTTTTCTTTTTCTTCTGCGTCTTTCTTTTTTGTTTTTTTTCTTCGCGTCTGTTTTTTTCATCTTTCTTTTTCTGTTCTCTCTTTTTCTTGTCCTATCCCGTATGTTCCTGGTTTTTCTTTGTATTGTCCTTTTCTGCAAGTTTTACTTTCTCCAACTTTTTGTGATTTTTCTTTTGCTTTCTTGTTTGAAAAATTTTTTTTCTTGACTTTTTGAACACCATCTTCTTTCAGTGTTACCTTTCCCGCCGTGATCTTTTTCTTTTTCGTTTCCTCCAGTTATTTTTGTGTGCTTTTCTTCCAGTTTGAGTTTGTTTTACCTTTTTACATTTATTCTTTTGCTTGTTCTTCACTCTTTTGATTTTACATTCTTTCTTCTTTTTTTGTTCTTGTTCTATTGTTGTTTTTTTGCTGTTGAGTTATTTTTGTTTTTTTTATTTTCTTTTTCTTTCTTTTGTCTTTCTTCTTTCTCTCCCTCTCTTTTTCTTCTTTCTCTCCTTTTCTTCTTCTCTCCTCCCCTTTTTCTTCTCTCCTCCTCCTTTTTTTCTTTCTCCTCCTCCTTTTCTTCTCTCCTCCTCCAATTCTCTTTTCTTCTTCTCCTCCTCCCCTTTTCTTCTTTCTCCTCCACCTTTTCTTCTTTCTCCTCCTCCTTTTCTTCTCTCTCCTCCTCCTTTCCTTTCTTCTTCTTCTCTTTTCTTTTTCTCCTCCTCCTTTTCTTCTTTCTCCTCCTCCTTTTCATCTTCTCCTCCTCCTCCTTTTCTTCTTTCCCTCCTCTTTTCTCTTCTTCTCTTTCTTCTTTCTCCTCCCCCTTTTTCTTCTTCTCCTCCTCTTTTCTTCCTTTTTCTTCTTTCTCCTCCTCCTCCTTTTTGTCGTGCACCTCCTTCCTCTTGTTCTTGGCATTATCGTTGTTTTCTTCTTCATTGTCGTTGATATTTTGTTATGCAACTTTTCTTCTTCTCTGCAGTTTCTTTATTCTTCCACTTGTCTCTCGTATCTGATTGCCTTCATCTGAAGGAGGAAAATCAACAGTTTCTCTAAAACATGAACCTTGCAATAGCTACTTGTCGTACAATCGCTTGCTCATAATGCTTGCAATCAATTACACACGCACGCACGCTTGGACACACACACCAACACACACACACACACACACACCACACACGCACGCACGCACGCACGCACACACACACACACACACACACACACACACCCAACAACACACACCAGACACACAAAACCCCCCTCCCTGTCTGACCCCAGCTGTACTGCCCTCCTCTAGGCAACACTGGCTGATGTCAGGCTACTCTTTCTAAGGAAACCGTCAACTTTTCTAGTGGATCGGTGGTCTCGAGGTAACGCACCTGTCTGGAAAGCTAAAAGTCCCGGGTCAAAGTGTGCAGTAGTTCGAATCCCGTTTGGGCCCGAAACTTTCCCCCCATCCATTTGACCATGAGTGGTGCTCTGGGTGCCAGTCCTTTCGGATGAGACGATAAACCCAGGTCTTACATAATTATTTAGCACACGTAAAAGAGCCCACGGCAACAAGAGAGTTGTCCCTGGCAAAATGTGGGAAAAAACCATTCTAATAGGAAAACATACACAGTTGCAGACAGGAAAAGAAAAAAAAATGGGTGGCGCTGCTCTTGTGATGTGGCGCTCTCCTCCAGGGAGATCAGCCCGATTTTCACTCAGAAAAATCTGCCATGACTTAAAGGGGTGTAAGTGTGAAAAAAACATTGCACTATGCAAATCAACACACGTGAAAGATCCCACAGCAAAGAGCAGAGTTGTTTCTGGCAACAAAAACACTAATCGAAAAAAAGCCAGTCTCACCTGGATACAAGCAGGTGTGCAGGGCAAGAGTGGCACTGCTCTTGAGGTGTGGCAGTCCCCCCAGTTATTTCACCTGGATACAAACAGGCATGCAGGGCAAGAGTGGCACTGCTCTTGAGGTGTAGCAGTCCTCCCCCCCACCCCCCAGTTATTTCGTGGTGTCTGTTTTCCTTGGTGCAGAACACTTTGCTGTTTTCTTCAACAAAGCAAAAATAAGCCACATTCAAAATACATAGAGGCATTCTTTCACAGACAAAAGTTCATGCAGTCTCACACATACACAAGTTTGCAAACAGGGAAATAATAGACACTGGTGCTTTTGCAGAACACACTCTCATACACACATGTATACACATACATAAATACATACAAGAACACAAATACATACAAAAACACACACAAACACATACACGAACTCACGCACACAAACACACACACACAAACACATACACGCACTCATGCACACATGCCCACACACAAACACACACACATATTAAAATGACTAATTTTCTGTTTACATGTTGAGAATCACTAGTATAGTTGTATTTGTTGTTGATTTGAAGTTGATTGTTTCGTATCACTGTTTTGTTTTGCCCAGTTGTTCTGCCATCTTTTATATCTTTGCCTACAATCATCCCCACTTCTCTCTGTCTCAGTGTCTGTCTCTCTCTGTCTCCCCCCCCACCCCACACACACTGCCCTTTTCTCCCCCCATTCAGCCAATATCACTTAGAAAAAAGATGTTAAACTAAAGACAGAGCATCGAACTTCTCTCTCTCTCTGTGGTTATTAAGTAGTTGTAGTAAAATACCATACTGCAAGAAACCAACATGGTACTTACAAGTATCTGTTGTAGACCTCATCCTTCTTTGCTTGTTCCCCCCATAACAGTTTTCAAATTTCGGATTTGAAATTCGTCAGGTTGTCACTAGTAACGGTTTACGTGCAGCACTCAGTTCACGTGCTAAACTCACTCCACAGATACTTTCTTTCTCTGCTAAACATAGCTCACCGCCACACACACAAAGCCCTACCGCCCCCCCCCCACCCCCCCCCCCTCTCTCTCTCATAATTATCATAAGTCATATTTTTGTTACCGGTTTTGTTGCTATGCAGTATTTGTTGCTGTTGTCTTTATCCTACACCAAAATACTAAAGCAGTTAGGCAACCCCCTTCATGTATGGGCCAATGGCCTTTTTGTGAATAAATCATTAATTTTTCGAGTGAGTTTTCTCTCTCTCTCTCTCTCTCTTTCTTTTTCTCTCCCTCTCTCTCTCTCTCTTCTCTCGTTTTTCTTTTGGTTTTCTGTTTTATCCCTTTTTCTCCATGTATATTTCAGTGATAGATTTTTTTTCTGGCTATGTTGATGTGTTAATTTTTTTTTTCTAGTCTTAAAATTGTAATCTTTATGAAATTCTATTTTATACTATTTTGGGGGGCGGACTAGCCAACGTTAAATGTTTCACTCCTGATTTGAGGGTCAGATCCCACCAAGGAGGCCACAGTCTAGAGAAGTGGACTGTGCAGTAAACGTTAGTCAGGACTCTACTCCTCTACAAAAACCTATAAACCAAGGCCAAGTATTATGAATTTTGTCATCTGTTCCCACCAGCATACAATGGCCTACTCTTCTGAAAAGTGGAACGGGTTTTAACATATGTGCAAGATGTTCTGCATGCGTTTGCACCGGGGACTTTGGTTTTATAGTCTCATTCGAAGGACTTTTAGGGGAGTGGAGTCGGCACTGATGTTAACTCCAGAGGAAAACTCCTTTTGAAGGAGATTCGAACCCTGGTCAACATATCACAAGCGCATTACTATGACCACCAGGCTCTCTCTCTCTCTCTCTCTCTCTCTCTCTCTCTCTCTCTCTCTCTCTCTCTCTCTCTCTCTCTCTCTCTCTCTCTCTCTCTCTCTCTCTCTCTCCCAATATAGTACTTCATAACTTTATAACTGCCTGTCGACACATCACTCTTCGCACACTTAATCCTTCCCTTTTCTAAGATGGCCATCGTGTGCCTGGAACAGTATACATATTTACAAACTGCATACACACGGACTGCACTGATTGCTCTCTCTCTTCTCTCTCTCTCTCTCTCTCTCTCTCTCTCTCTCTCTCTCTCTCTCTCTCTCTCTCTCTCTCTCTCCCCTCTCCCCCAAAAAAGTCCTTCGGATGAGACTTTAAACCGAGGCCCGTGTGCGAACGCATGCAGAACATCTTGAGCACACGTTAAATCCTGTTCCGCTTTTCGTAAGAGTAGGCCATCGTGTGCCGGTTGGAACAGATGCCAATATTTACAAAACTGCATACACACGGGGACTGGATGAAAAAAAGCACATGATTGCTTAGTCTGTTATCCTCGATATAAAAGAATAAATAATAATAATAATCTCTCTCTCTCTCTCTCTCTCTCTCTCTCTCTCTCTCTCTCTCTCTCTCTCTCTCTCACGCGCGCGCGCGCGCGCGCGCGTTTGTGTGTGTGTGTGTGTGTGTGCGCGCGCGCGCGCGCGTGTGCTCTGGCATGCAGGCTGGTGACCTCATTTAGATCTATTAGCGTGGCTACAAAAGCAGCACGGGTTTGTTTTGAAATCCAAATTCAAATTGAGCGGAAAAAACGAAGTGGCGGGCTCAGGCTTCTTTTCAAACAAGGTGTTGCCTTGCTGTGATAGGTGGCTAAGGAATGTGACCTCATTCAGTGAAAAAAAAGTGAGAAGTAGTTTGTTTAGTGTCAGTTAAGGTCTGTTTACAATCTGGGATATCAGATGGGCAAACCCCCTTGTGGGGAGAGAGAGAGAGAGAGAGAGAGAGAGAGAGAGAGAGAGGAGAGAGAGAGAGAGAGAGAGAGAGAGAGGAGAGAGAGAGAGAATGATTTACTGAATGAATGAATGATTGATTGAATGAATGAATAATCTTTATTTTTCAAGGGTTATAGAGTAAGTATTACAAATTTATATTTCATCCGGCCTTAGCCCTTGTAAGGGAATATATGTAAGAAAAAAATTATTTAAAAAAGGGTAATAGTAACCCCCCTACAATCCAGCATCACCACCACCATCAGTTCACCCTATATTTTAAAAAAGGAGATGAGATGCATTCCACAAAGTGCATAATCTCCAACTGGATACATTGATAATTATTTGTATAGGAGAGAAAGGTGTGTGTGTGTGTGTGTGTGTGTGTGTGTGTGTGGTGTGTGTGTGTGTGTGTGTGTGTGTGTGTGTGTGTGTGT
>CM060324.1:13323230-13328286 GCA_030674155.1 Stramonita haemastoma
TGGGTATGCATGCGCGCGTGCGCGCGTTCGCTGGTGTTTGTGTGTGCGGTTTTTTGTGTTTGTGCGTGTGGAGGGGACCCGGCAGATTATGTGGTGTATGATATTATATGAAATTATTATTGGATGGTGTTGTAGGGGTGATTTGTGCGTACACTGTACTCTGTTTCTATGCGACAAACTTGGCCATGTACAAGCGGGGTTGCCATCTTCGGGGCTGTGGTGTCGCCACAATTGCAGTGCCACACACCTGAAAAATGGTTGTCCAGTTTGTCTGCATACAGTAGAATACGGTCTTGGTGCCCTGGGCTCTGAACTGCGGAAAAGTGCGGGCGGCAAGGTCCCGAAAACGGCGTTTGCGTCACAATGCTTCTAGTTCTTTAGCTCTTATTCATGGGAGGGTGGGTATGCATGCGCGCGTGCGCGCGTTCGCTGGTGTTTGTGTGTGCGGTTTTTTGTGTTTGTGCGTGTGGAGGGGACCCGGCAGATTACTGTGGTGTATGATATTATATGAAATTATTATTGGATGGTGTTGTAGGGGTGATTTGTGCGTACACTGTACTCTGTTTCTATGCGACAAACTTGGCCATGTACAAGCGGGGTTGCCATCTTCGGGGCTGTGGTGTCGCCACAATTGCAGTGCCACACACCTGAAAAATGGTTGTCCAGTTTGTCTGCATACAGTAGAATACGGTCTTGGTGCCCTGGGCTCTGCAACTGCGGAAAAGTGCGGGCGGCAAGGTCCCGAAAACGGCGTTTGCGTCACAATGCTTCTAGTTCTTTAGCTCTTATTCATGGGAGGGTGGGTATGCATGCGCGCGTGCGCGCGTTCGCTGGTGTTTGTGTGTGCGGTTTTTTGTGTTTGTGCGTGTGGAGGGGACCCGGCAGATTACTGTGGTGTATGATATTATATGAAATTATTATTGGATGGTGTTGTAGGGGTGATTTTGTGCGTACACTGTACTCTGTTTCTATGCGACAAACTTGGCCATGTACAAGCGGGGTTGCCATCTTCGGGGCTGTGGTGTCGCCACAATTGCAGTGCCACACACCTAAAAATGGTTGTCCAGTTTTGTCTGCATACAGTAGAATACGGTCTTGGTGCCCTGGGCTCTGAACTGCGGAAAAGTGCGGGCGGCAAGGTCCCGAAAACGGCGTTTTGCGTCACAATGCTTCTAGTTCTTTAGCTCTTATTCATGGGAGGGTGGGTATGCATGCGCGCGTGCGCGCGTTCGCTGGTGTTTTGTGTGTGCGGTTTTTTGTGTTTGTGCGTGTGGAGGGGACCCGGCAGATTATGTGGTGTATGATATTATATGAAATTATTATTGGATGGTGTTGTAGGGGTGATTTGTTGCGTACACTGTACTCTGTTTCTATGCGACAAACTTGGCCATGTACAAGCGGGGTTGCCATCTTCGGGGCTGTGGTGTCGCCACAATTGCAGTGCCACACACCTAAAAATGGTTGTCCAGTTTGTCTGCATACAGTAGAATACGGTCTTGGTGCCCTGGGCTCTGAACTGCGGAAAAGTGCGGGCGGCAAGGTCCCGAAAACGGCGTTTGCGTCACAATGCTTCTAGTTCTTTAGCTCTTATTCATGGAGGGTGGGTATGCATGCGCGCGTGCGCGCGTTCGCTGGTGTTTGTGTGTGCGGTTTTTTTGTGTTTGTGCGTGTGGAGGGGACCCGGCAGATTATTGTGGTGTATGATATTATATGAAATTATTATTGGATGGTGTTGTAGGGGTGATTTTGTGCGTACACTGTACTCTGTTTCTATGCGACAAACTTGGCCATGTACAAGCGGGGTTGCCATCTTCGGGGCTGTGGTGTCGCCACAATTGCAGTGCCACACACCTAAAAATGGTTGTCCAGTTTGTCTGCATACAGTAGAATACGGTCTTGGTGCCCTGGGCTCTGAACTGCGGAAAAGTGCGGGCGGCAAGGTCCCGAAAACGGCGTTTGCGTCACAATGCTTCTAGTTCTTTAGCTCTTATTCATGGGAGGGTGGGTATGCATGCGCGCGTGCGCGCGTTCGCTGGTGTTTGTGTGTGCGGTTTTTTTGTGTTTGGTGCGTGTGGAGGGGACCCGGCAGATTATTGTGGTGTATGATATTATATGAAATTATTATTGGATGGTGTTGTAGGGGTGATTTTTGCGTACACTGTACTCTGTTTCTATGCGACAAACTTGGCCATGTTACAAGCGGGGGTTGCCATCTTCGGGGCTGTGGTGTCGCCACAATTGCAGTGCCACACACCTGAAAAATGGTTGTCCAGTTTGTCTGCATACAGTAGAATACGGTCTTGGTGCCCTGGCTCTGCAACTGCGGAAAAGTGCGGGCGCAAGGTCCCGAAAACGGCGTTTGCGTCACAATGCTTCTAGTTCTTTAGCTTTATTCATGGGAGGGTGGGTATGATGCGCGCGTGCGCGCGTTCGCTGGTGTTTGTGTG
The DNA here is from genome assembly GCA_030674155.1 of Stramonita haemastoma. Classification (NCBI taxonomy): domain Eukaryota; kingdom Metazoa; phylum Mollusca; class Gastropoda; order Neogastropoda; family Muricidae; genus Stramonita; species Stramonita haemastoma. The sequence continues at coordinate 13,325,678 of CM060324.1, forward strand.
TGCGGTTTTTTGTGTTTGTGCGTGTGGAGGGACCCGGCAGATTACTGTGGTGTATGATATTATATGAAATTATTATTGGATGGTGTTGTAGGGTGATTTTTGCGTACACTGTACTCTGTTTCTATGCGACAAACTTGGCCATGTACAAGCGGGGTTGCCATCTTCGGGGCTGTGGTGTCGCCACAATTGCAGTGCCACACACCTGAAAATGGTTGTCCAGTTTGTCTGCATACAGTAGAATACGGTCTTGGTGCCTGGCTCTGCAACTGCGGAAAAGTGCGGCGGCAAGGTCCCAAACGGCGTTTGCCACAATGCTTCTAGTTCTTTGCTCTTATTCATGGGAGGGTGGTATGCATGCGCGCGTGGCGCGTTCGCTGGTGTTTGTGTGTGCGGTTTTTTGTGTTTGTGCGTGGAGGGGACCCGGCAGATTACTGTGGTGTATGATATTATATGAATTATTATTGGATGGGGGGGTTGTAGGGGTGATTTGTGCGTACACTGTACTCTGTTTCTATCGACAAACTTGGCCATGTACAAGCGGGGTTGCATTTCGGGGCTGTGGTGTCGCCACAATTGCAGTGCCACACACCTGAAAAATGGTTGTCCAGTTTGTCTGCATACAGTAGAATACGGCTTGGTGCCCTGGCTCTGCAACTGCGGAAAAAAAAAAAAAAGGGGGGGGGGGGGGGGGGGACATGCGCGCGTGCGCGCGTTCGCTGGTGTTTGTGTGTGCGGTTTTTTGTGTTTGTGCGTGTGGAGGGGACCCGGCGATTACTGTGGTGTATGATATTATATGAAATTATTATTGGATGGTGTTGTAGGGTGATTTGTGCGTACACTGTACTTGTTTCTATGCGACAAACTTGGCCATGTACAAGCGGGTTGCCATCTTCGGGGCTGTGGTGTCGCCACAATTGCAGTGCCAACACCTGAAAAATGGTTGTCCAGTTTGTCTGCATACAGTAGAATACGGTCTTGGTGCCCTGGGCTCTGCAACTGCGGAAAAGTGCGGGCGGCAAGGTCCCGAAAACGGCGTTTGCGTCACAATGCTTCTAGTTCTTTAGCTCTTATTCATGGGAGGGTGGGTATGCATGCGCGCGTGCGCGCGTTCGTGGTGTTTGTGTGTGCGTTTTTTGTGTTTGTGCGTGTGGAGGGGACCGGCAGATTACTGTGGTGTATGATATTATATGAAATTATTATTGGATGGTGTTGTAGGGGTGATTTGTGCGTACACTGTACTCTGTTTCTATGCGACAAACTTGGCATGTACAAGCGGGGTTGCCATCTTCGGGGCTGTGGTGTCGCCACAATTGCAGTGCCACACACCTGAAAAATGGTTGTCCAGTTTGTCTGCATACAGTAGAATACGGTCTTGGTGCCCTGGGCTCTGCAACTGCGGAAAAGTGCGGCGGCAAGGTCCGAAAACGGCGTTTGCGTCACATGCTTCTAGTTCTTTAGCTCTTATTCATGGGGTGGGTATGCATGCGCGCGTGCGCGCGTTCGCTGGTGTTTGTGTGTGCGGTTTTTTGTGTTTGTGCGTGTGGAGGGACCGGCAGATTATGTGGTGTTGATATTATATGAATTATTATTGGATGGTGTTGTAGGGGTGATTTGTGCGTACACTGTACTCTGTTTCTATGCGACAAACTTGGCCATGTACAAGCGGGGTTGCCATTTCGGGGCTGTGGTGTCGCCACAATTGCAGTGCCACACACTGAAAAATGGTTGTCCAGTTTGTCTGCATACAGTAGAATACGGTCTGGTGCCCTGGCTCTGAATGCGGAAAAGTGGGGCGGCAAGGTCCGAAAACGGCGTTTGCGTCACAATGTTCTAGTTCTTAGCTCTTATTCAGGAGGGTGGGTTGCATGCGCGCGTGCGCGCGTTCGCTGGTGTTTGTGTGTGCGGTTTTTTGTGTTTGTGCGTGTGGAGGGGACCGGCAGATTATGTGGTGTATGATATTATATGAAATTATTATTGATGGTGTGTAGGGGTGATTTGTGCGTACACTGTACTTGTTTCTATGCGACAAACTTGGCCATGTACAAGCGGGGTTGCCATCTTCGGGGCTGTGGTGTCGCACAATTGCAGTGCCACACACCTGAAAAATGGTGTCCAGTTTGTCTGCATACAGTAGAATACGGTCTTGGTGCCCTGGGCTCTGCAACTGCGAAAGGGGGGGGGGGGGGGGGGGGGGGGGGGGGGGGGGGGGGGGGGGGGGGGGGGGGGGGGGGGGGGGGGGGGGGGGGGGGGGGGGGGGGGGGGGGGGGGGCGCGTGCGCGCGTTCGCTGGTGTTTGTGTGTGCGGTTTTTTGTGTTTGTGGTGTGGAGGGACCCGGCAGAGTTGGGGTTTTGATATTATAAGAAATTTTATTGATGGTGTTGTGGGGGGATTTGTCGTACACTTACTCTGTTTCTAGCGACAAACTTGGGCCATGTACAAGCGGGGTTTCCACTTCGGGGCTGTGGGTCCCACAAATTTCAGTGCCCCCACCCGAAAAAATGGTTTGTCCCTTTTTTCTGCAACAGAGAAACGTACACTGTACTCGTTTTTTTAGCGACAAACTTGGGCCCGTACAAGCGGGGTTTGCCCCATCTTCGGGCTTTTCGCCC
>CM060324.1:13328386-13338386 GCA_030674155.1 Stramonita haemastoma
ATACGAATTAATCACTTGACAGATTAAATCAGTCGCTGAACATCTACAAATTAATCACTTGACAGATAGAATTCAGTCGCTTGGCAGATAGGAATTCATCCCTTGACAGATAAAAATCAGTCGCTAGGCAGATATCTATCAGTCCCCCTGAGGAGTTGGTGTGGCAGGAAACATGGCATCTGTCCACCTGCAGCTGTCACCACTGCCTTCATCACCACAGTCAGTACAGACACCCAGTCATGTGAAGCCCTTCAGGCCAGTGTACAACACTGTCAGCATAGGCATTATAACACACATTCCAGGATTATCATCAATATTATTATTATTATCATAATTATTATCGGACTGACAATCAGCCTGAAAAAGACCAATGTGCTGAGCCAGGACGTGGTTACTGCACCAACCATCTGCATCGATGACTACCAGCTCGAAGTCATACACCAGTTCACATACCTGGGATCCACCATCAGTGACAACCTGTCCCTTGATGCCGAGATCAACAAGCACATCAGCAAGGCTGCTACGACCTTAGGAAGCCTCACCACCCGCGTCTGGGAGAACCCAAAGCTGACAATTTCCACCAAGATGGCAGTGTACAATGCCTGCATCATCAGCACTCTCCTTTATGGCAGTGAAACATGGACAACATACTCCAAACAGGAGCACAAACTGAACAGCTTCCACCTGCACTCTCTCCATCGCATCCTCGGTATCCACGGGAGTGACAAAGTTACCAACGCTCAGGTCCTCAAGGTTGCAGGTCTTCCCACCATGTACACACTCCTCAGACAACACAGACTCCGATGGCTCAGTCACGTGCGAAGGATGGACGCATTCCTAAAGATCTCTTCTATGGTAAACTTGCCATGATTCGGTGAGAGACTGCCGTGGCGTGCGGTCACGGTTCAGGCGCGCTCTCATCACTGAAGTTTGATTTCAGTTCATACGTTGAATCACTGAATCGACTGATATTTTTTGGACTTAGTTTTTTTTTGGCCACTTTTCTTTGGCTGCCTGGTCCTGGACATTGCTTAAATCCTCCGTGTATTACACCTTGTGCGCGTTTTTCTCTGTTTTGGTTTTGTTTACAAATCACATAATGTCGTCTGTTCCGCCAATTTTCCTGAAAGTTCGAGACGTTTCTTATTCCCAAGAAAACCGTGTAACGGGTCTGGAGCTGTGTTTGGCTGCGGAGCGGACAGCAGGCTCTGGCACCGTTGTTGGAGCACAGAACATCCGAAGTCTCTGGCGAATATACCCGACCTCCAAACAGGCAAGAAATGATCTGCTGATAAAAGGTATGACTGTTCGTAATACTGTTCTGCAAGTCGCTGACACTAACCCTTTTATCTTGCGTGAGGGATCGGGGGAGGAAAAAGCCGCTACCAAAGTTTGGGTGGCTGACATTCCTATGTCTGTCGCTAACAGAGAAATTGAACATTCTCTAGTCAAAGTGGGGTGCGAGTTACGATCAGACATCAAACAGGAGCGCTATAGAAACGCAGACAACAAACTAACCAGATTTGAAACGGGAAGGAGATTTGTTTTCATCACAGTCCCCACAGTCCCTCTTGAAAAAACTCTCAAAGTTGGCCCATTCACTGCCACCATTTACCACAAAGAACAAAAGGACGTTCGGAAAACTGTTATCTGTTCTAACTGTCTGCAGCCCAACCATCATGTGTCAGTATGTGTGAACGAGGTGGTCTGTCGCGAGTGCAAACAGCCAGGGCATAAAAGAGGAGATGCCTGCTGTGAAGTCAGAGTTGATGCCAGTGTGGACAGACAGCTAGCTACAAGGGAACTGCAGGGGCAGAGTTCCGGAGAGGTGGCGACCGGCCAGAACAAGGAGCAGAGGAAGCAAGGAGAACAGATGTCCCCTAGTATTCCTACTGGAACGAGAACAGTGGGCAGAGAGAAATCGGGAGGGAAAGGGAAAGGAGGAAAGTCAGTGACCACTGCTCCTGGGGAGCTAGATATGGGTAGGCCCGCTACAGCAAGAGGAAGGGTAGCCTCCAAGAAGCAAACCACCCTGCACTCCAGCATAGCCCCCCGTGACGACCGTCAACGTCATCGCTCAGAGACCCCCAAAAGACGTCGCTCTGGGGAACAAGAAAGTCCACAAGCTGGTGCAGCAGGGAAACTGCCACGACGTGACTCCAGAGATCTGGAGGGAGAAGAGGATGGAATGTCAGATTGATTCAGAGAATGACCAGTGTTGACCGAGATGATGAAACTTTTACTCTTTCCCCACCCTCCTCCCCCACCCATTATTCCCCTTCTTTTGACAGCCCAGTGTTGTTTTGTTTTTGTTTTTCTTGTTTTTCGCTTTGGGGTTTTTTTTTGTTTGTTTTTTGTTTTTTTTTCAAATCAACTGCCTGGCTTCCTACCCAGGTTCTTGGATGCTGATTATATATGAATAGCCCTATAAGCTAAACATAAGATATAATTATTAACGGTGTAGATGGACAAACTTAGAATATGTTCCTTGAACTGTAGGGGTTTAAAAAATAAATGGAAGCGTAAAACTTTGTTCAGGTACTTTAAATTACAAAACTTTGATATTATATGTATGCAAGAGACTCATATTTCAAACAAAGATAAACCAGCTTGGGAGAAAGAATGGGGAGGTAGAATCTTTAGTCAAGAGGGAACATCACACATTAAAGGCCAAGTTATTTTGATTTCTAGACACTTTAGGGAAGAAGTTGAACAAGTAAAAGCGGAGGAACGTATACTGGCAGTCAAGATAAACTACAAAGGATATCCTTTAAATATAGTGAACGTTTATGGCCCTAATGACACGGTAGAAAAAAAAACTTTTTTCCACTCTTTGCATTGGAAACTCGAGGACCTAAACGAAGAAAGTCTGATTTTGTGTGGTGATTTTAATTGTGGGTTGAATAATAACCTTGACGTTATATCTGGAAATCCTCATAATAGGACTGAAGTAAGAGCTTTTCAAGCTGCATTGCAGGAGCTCTCATGCACAGATGTGTGGAGGTTTTTCCACCCAGAGGAAAGGGACTTTACCTGGAATAGGTACTGTCCATTTATTGCCCGTCGCCTTGATTATTGCCTTATGTCTGACGAGCTTCTGCACCTGTGTTCATCCGTTGAACACTACCCTGTTCCTAACTCTGATCACAAAGCTGTGATCATAGAACTAGAAGAAAGTCAGTTTGAGCGAGGCCCAGGATATTGGAAATTTAATAACAGCTTGCTTAGAAATGAACACTTTGTTAAAGCAATGAATGATTTTTTACAGGAAGAATTGGAAAACGATGAATGTCAATCAGGCTCTCTTAACAAATGGGAGGTACTAAAAGCAAAAATAAGAAACTTTTGTAGAAATTTTGGTAGATGTCTAGCCTGTCATAAAAGAAATGAAAAAGCGGATTTACAAAACCAATTAAAACACATAGAGACCAACATTATAAAAGAACCTCAGAGTATTAAGTTACAACAAGAATTACAAAAAGTAAAACACAAGCTAGAAATCTTAGAAATGCAAGAAGCCAAAGGTGCCCAGACTAGAGCCAGGATTAAGTGGATAGAAGATGGAGAGAAAAATTCTAGATATTTTTGTCATCTAGAGAAAGTAAGAAAACAAAAAAATGTAATGACCCGTCTGGTCACAGAATCAGGGCAAGTATTGACTACTCCCACAGATATAATGTCTGCACAAGTGTCTTTTTACAAAAACTTGTATGATCAGAAAACTGATGATGAAAACGTTAAAGAGGCCACCGATGAATTTATAACTGGTATCAATATTCCCCGTCTTAATGATACAGATGCAAAACTATGTGAAGGACTTGTGTCAGTTGGTGAAGCATCACAGGCTCTAGCAAGAATGAAAAATGGTTCAGCTCCAGGGATGGATGGAATTACTATAGAATTCTTAAAGTTTTTCTGGTCAAAATTAAACAAAATTCTAACTGCATCTTTTAACGAATCATTTGAGAAAGGCGAGCTGTCATACACGCAATACCAAGGGATAATATCTTTGATCCACAAAGGGAAAGACTTAGACAGAGAACATCTAACAAACTGGAGACCTATAACTCTAACTAATACTGACTATAAAATTTTAGCTAAAATAATTGGGATCCGATTAGGTCAAGTTATACCAAAGTTAGTAAGTGAAGATCAAGTTGGTTACATCAAAGGAAGAAACATAGCGACAATAATTCGTACTATTGATGACACTATTAACTATCTCAATGAATCAGGCAAAGCAGGTTATTTACTGGCTCTAGACTACTCCAAAGCATTTGACTCTATATCAAAATCGTATTTGCTCCATACGTTTGACGTATTTGGCTTTGGACAAGATTTTAAGAGGTGGGTAATGGTTTTGATGAAAAACCCTGTAAGTCACATAAGCTATGGAGGATGGGTATCAGAGAGCTTCAAAATTAATTGTGGAATTAGGCAAGGATGTCCTTTTTCCCCTCTTGCATTTGTTTTAGCTGTAGAATTGCTAGCTATCAAAATAAGAAACTCTCGGATAGAAGGAATACAATTACCAGATGTAGGTAGAAGAAGCACTATTCATCTTAAGATATTGCAATTAGCTGATGACACAACTTTATTCTTGAAGAATAAAAATGAGATAACCTTTGCAACTGAAATAATAAAACAATTTGCCTGCTTCTCTGGATTACAGTTAAATAGGAATAAAACAAAGTTATTAGTAATGGGAAAAGGCTGTGCAGTTGACAATGATCTGCCGTTTGATATTGTTAATAAAATTAAAATATTGGGAATAGTTTTTACACCTGGAAAAATGGCTAAAGAGATAGAAGACAACTGGGAAAAAAGATTAACGAGCTTACTCACCATGATTAAAGAATGGTGTAAAAGGGATCTAAGTATACAAGGCAAAATTGTAGTAATAAAAACTTTTCTGATCAGTCAGTTCACATATGTTATGCAGTCAGTAGGTCTTCCAAAACCCATTCTTATAAAAATCAACACAATCTTGTACAAATTTCTTTGGCAAAGGAAGTATAGCAATAGACGGGCGTTCGAAAAAGTCAATCGGAAAGTAATGAAAACGGATTATAAAGACGGGGGTTTGAATATGGTTGATATGGTCGAAATGCAGGAGATATATAATTTGCAGTGGATAGGTAGACTGCATAATAGAAACACAGGCACCTGGTGTGCCATCCCTCTTTGGTATTTAGATAAAATTGCCCCAGGTCAACATGTGTTTGAAGTTAATTGTTATAGCAATGAAATGCAAGGACTTTCAGTTGTGAAGAACGGATTCTGGAAAGAAGTATATGCAACATTTTTAGACAAAACGTCAAAAACTAGTTTGGAAAACGTATTAGCAGAACATATCGGACAGCAGCATCTCTTTAATAACAGACTTGTCAAGTATAAACATAGAATAATCAACTTTCAAAAATGGAAAGAAAAAGGGTTTTTACGAGTTAAAGATATTTGCAAACCACAGGAAAAACGCGTCCTGTCATTGTATGAAGTGACTGAGGTGCTGAACCAAAATAACGCAGTTACTCTATGTAACAGAGTGCAGATATTTGATCTGCCGCGACTCTGTCCAACTTCTCGGCGACGACGGCACGGTCAGACAGTGGGAATGTGGCCTCTAAAAAGAGGCTGCATAAATACTACATTTTACCGCTACGGGCAAAGTGCATGCAGAGGACGGCTTTCGACCACACCCCAACGATACAGAACGTCGCACAATTCGCAGGTGTGGATCCAAACGTTTTACCCACGTCGCTGTGATTGGCAGTTCCGATCGCAAGGGAAGTAATCTAATTACCGCCCTGCCACATCCACCACCGCTGACTTTGTGCCGCGTCCCGAGGCACAGTGGGTACTGACCAGCGTATTTGACGCTCAGATCAGTAGCCCTAAGTTCTTTCCATCCTGTCGGCGACACCACTTTGTAACAGAGCGCAGATATTTGATCTGCCGCGACTCTGAACAACTTCTCGGCAACAACAGCACGGTCAGACAGTGGGAATATGGCCTCTAAAAAGAGGCTGCATAAATACTACATTTTACCGCTACGGGCAAAGTGCATGGAATATTATCTAATCAAGTCTCCTGTCGCGCTAAGTCTAGCACACTACATCTAGCATACAAACAATATTATTTACAAAATCTCTTACTCATTCACACACACACACACACACGCGCACGCACGCACACACACATGCATACACACATGGGAGATAACTCCCTGTCGCGCTGTCTCACACGCTAGCTCTACCGGTACTAGATCTACTGCGCCTGGCTACATCTCTCCCCCCTCCAAACTCTGTCAGCGTCTGCGCTGACAAACATATCAATGCTATCTAGACAAACCTATGAAATTCAACATACTACTAAAAACATTTCCTCTGCCAAATAAGCAAACTGACATTATTAAATCTAACTCTTCACTTCCAAAATAAAATGAACCACATTTTTATGCTTCTATGATAAATGTTATTGGCGGTAATTAGATTACATCCCTTGCGATCGATGCACTTTGCCCGTAGCGGTAAAATGTAGTATTTATGCAGCCTCTTTTCAGAGGCCACATTCCCACTGTCTGACCGTGCTGTCGTTGCCGAGAAGTTGTACAGAGTCGCGGCAGATCAAATATCTGCACTCTGTTACATCTATTTCAGTATTATGCAATAATAAACGCAATCCCTAGACCATGGATTGAAACAATTACCGAGGGAACGGTTGATCTGTCAGTGGAAGAGCATGGAACTTTAGAAGCAAGCAAATTTGACGCCAAACCAAAGCAAATTAAGCATTATCTGATGGCAAAAAATGTAAATGAATCATTAACTCCTCATGCAGTTGACTTCTGGCAAAGAAAACTGGACTACACCGTTGACAAACATGTATGGCTGATGCCAAGATTGGCTACAAATGAAGTAAGACTGAGAGAGCTGCAATGGAAAATATTGCACAATCTGTATCCAACTAATGTTTTGCTACATAAAATGGGTATAACTGATTCCGTGTATTGTGACAACTGCTTAAACACAGTCGATTTCATAGACCATTTCTTTTATGAATGTCCGTCTGTAAAACGGTTTTGGGCATTTATTGACTCCACTATCTTGTCTGTAACTGGGAAACACCTTCATCTTTCAGCAACTGACATTTTGTTTGGCTATAATCCAAAGAACCTAACTGCAACAAATTGCTGGATCAACAAAATGATTTTGCTTGGAAAAATGTGTATTAGTAAGATTAAAAAGACCAAATCAACGCTACAATACCAGGTGGTTTTTGAACAAGAAGCAGACCTGAGAAAAGTACTGTTAACCTGATTATCTGTAACTATGACAATATGTCAATAGTGTAAAATCTAGCACAAAAGTTTATAACTTTTTTTTTCAGACATGCATATAAACATTCTTTGCTTGTAAAAAAGATTAAGTTTACCCAGTTTCTATGAAAGATAGAGATTGTGAAAGAATTTACCTGGTTTTGTGGAAGAAAGAGTTTTTATAGTTTATGTGGGGAAAAAAAACAAAAAAAAACAAACTTGCCATGATTATTATCATTGTCATTATTACCAATGTCACCATTATTATTATCATCATCATCCTCAATATTGTTATCATCATCATCTCTATCAAATAGCCATCCCAGGATTTCTCATTGAATGATTCTTGACTTGTCCTTGTCACCATCATCATCATCAGCAGCAGCAGCAGAAGTGGACAGTCTTCCCAAGTACCAGGATGCACATGCTCTCTCTCTCTCTCTCCTCTCTCTCCTCTCTCTCTCTTCTCTCTCTCTCTCTCTCTCTCTCTCTCCTCTCTCTCTCTCTCTCACACACACACACACACACACACACACACACACACACACACACACACACACACACCACACACACACCTTCACACATTCTTCACCCCCTCTTCCTCTCTCCCTCTGTCTCTCTGTTTGTCTGTCTGTCTGTCTCTCTGTCTGTCTGTCTCCCCCCCCCCTTCCTGCCTCCCTCTCTTCTCCCTCCCTTTCACTCTCTTTCCCCCTCCCTCTGTCTGTCTGTCTCTCTTGCATGTGCATGCACACATGTGCACACACACACACACACACACACACACACACACACACACACACACACACACACACACACACACACACACACACACACACACACACAAAGCAGTAAGAAGAGAAGCCAACACAGCATCTCCCCATTTCAAAGCATGTTGTCTGTAGGCCAGCCAGCAACTGAAGCCATATCAGGCTATCTACCTCTGCAGTGTAGTCATGAAAACTAAAGAAATGATATCAATTATCAGTCCCCCTGAAGAGTTGGTGTGGCAGGAAACATGGCATCTGTCCACCTGCAGCAGTCACCACTGCCTTCATCACCACAGTCAGTACAGACACCGAGTCATGTGCAGCCCTTCAGGCCAGTGTCAAACACTGTCACCATAGGAATTAGTACACCCATTCCTGGATTTTTATATCATTATAATTGTAGATGTAGCCTGGTCCATTTGTGTAGCTGTGTGTGAGAGCCTTTATAGCTCTTTGCTTAACTGGCATATGATTATAGCTTAACATCCTCCTGGGTCTCCTCATGTGGAACATTCTCTGCTGTTAAGCTGATAATCAACTGGCAAATTGTGTGGTCAAAATATAAATTCCCCAGTTTCATATGCAAACTACTGTTGTTTATGCATACTTTGTATTTGTATTATTCTGTAGGTTTGTTGGTTGAATCCTTTTGATTTTCATGATTCATATGCAACTAATTAGTTGTGTTTTACATTTTGTTCATATGATTTGACTGTTAGGGAGATGATATATCTTTTTATAATGATTTTTGGTATTTAGTAAAGCAGAGTTATCTCCCATGCTATGCGAGCATCGATCTGATCTAGGAAAGAAAATCAATCATTAACAAAAACTTTTGAGAAATCATCTTGTTAGCTCATACTCATGGATATGATTGTTGAGAGTCTGATCTTGACTCGATTCATCTAAACTACAGTGAAAGTTCTTTATTTTCGTTGTAAAATAATATTTTTTGCATGTGGTGTCATGATGGTATAAGGTACACTGATCTCACAACAGGCAAAGCAGTTCTAATTCCTATGTAATGGAATCTTTAATAAATCATACTGTGCAATTGGAAGTTATGTGAAATATACTTTATCTAAATGAATAAATCACCACTTAAATCAAGTGGTAATAGATGCTAAGTTGTATGACACCGTTCAACACATGATAATATGCCTAACCATCGTTCTTTGTTGTAAACAAGTTTGAATCATCGAACTGATATTTATAAAATGTAGACATAAAACTATTCATCTACAGTATGTTTTGAGCTTAGGTATGAATGAATATAAGACCTGATGATATTTGTATAGATAATTTGTATTATTAGAGATCGTTCATTCCTTCAAACGAACTGCTTCATAAGCAAGGCTGGATGCACAACACATCAGGAACTGTGTTTCGCATCACTGTTTAATTATGAGCATCTCATCTCATGGGCATCTCTAGTTAATACTGTGCATATGTATACAAACTGTGGATCATATTCTTTTTCTTTTCATACAGTATTGGTCTTGTTGGACTTTTAAACGTTTTATTGCTAAAAGTTACAGAGTGAAGTTGTTAAAAGTATGTCTAGTCAGAGGCTTTAATCGTCCTTGGGTCGCAGCCAAATAATTTGTTGTGCAAAATGCAATAATGCATTTTAAAGCTTGTTTTCTAGTTTAATTTGATATATATAACATGTTTTGTTTTGTTGCAAGCAAGATAATCACCATTGAAGCTGCATGAGAAAACACAGTTTCCCCATTAGGGCCTTCATCAAGACAGTACAGACACGGAGTCATGTACAGCCATTATCATTATCATAATTATTATTGCTGTTGTTTATCATCATTATCAGCATTATCACTTTTATTTCTATCATGATCAGAATCCTCATCCTTTTCATCATTATTATGATAACTATCCTTTTTAGCAAACAGCCATC
>CM060324.1:13340886-13350219 GCA_030674155.1 Stramonita haemastoma
ACAGTTTTTGTGTTCAGGCAGCTCTAATTACACAGAAACAAGCCCTTTCTGGTTTTGTTCAAACACAACTAAAGATAGCACAACAGCACACACTCAAAGGTGTTTCAAAAACTACAAATAATCCATCATACAACACCATATTACACACTCAAAATTGTCTCAGAAAGTACATAAGATCTCTGGTAAAACACAATAGCATACAATCAAGTGTCTCACAAATTATTAACAGAAAAAAGAAAAGAAATTTCCAGGCTGTTTTGTAATAAAAATAATATTCAACATAACCACCACTTGTACCATAATGGATTTTTTGCTTCAGACCCTGATTCCAGAGAGGTCAAAAGATTTCATGATGAATTGTTGGAACTGACCGTAGGTGACAATGACCACAAGGCTCTGCTGGAAAACATTCCTTTTTCTGTTTTCTTTTCAGTACTGACATTGGACAAGCTCTGCTGGAAAGCATTCTTTTTCTGTTTTCTTTTCAGTACTGACATTGACAAGGCTCTGTTGGAAAACATTTCTTTTTCTGTTTTCTTTTCAATACTGACATGGCAGTCTGGTGACCCATTTCATTCACAATATTTAAGCTCTCTCTCTCTCTCTCTCTCTCTCTCTCTCCTCTCTCTCTCTCTCCTCTCTCTCTTCTTCTCTCTCTCTCTCTCCCTCTCTCCTCCTCTCTCCGTGGAAACCCATTCATTCATTCATTCATTCTCTCTCTCTCTCTCTCTCTCTCTCTCTCTCTCTCTCTCTCTCTCTCTCTCTCTCTCTCTCTCTCTCTCTCTCTCTCTGCTGGTTGTAAAAAAGCATGTTTGCTTATGCCATAACCCTTTTTAAATAAAATTCATTCAATTCAATATATTTCTCTCTCTCTCTCTCTCTCTCTCTCTCTCTCTCTCTCTCTCTCTCTCTCTCTCTCTCTCTCTCCCCCCCCCCCCCCTCCCTTCAAATAATACTGATACCCACAATCCATCGACACAATACTTCCACAGTGAAGCTAGAACTTCCAACTTCAAATGAATTCTTCTAGTAACCACAGAGATTCTTTGAATATCACATCATTCTATGACTACACGCTCTAATCATGAGCTACATCACATCACCATTCACATTCTTCATTCCTCCTCTTTCCTTGCTGCAATGAGTTTCCTATTCATAGCTTCTGATGCCTTCTCCTAGTCACTGATAATAAATATACTAGAGCAAATGAGATTCAAGCTAAGAAGTCTCATCAACAATGATATAATAATCAATCAAAATGAACAAAATAAAGTTATGGGAAAAAATCTACAACAAAATTACTGAAGCTCTTTCAAGATGCAGCTTAACACTCTCTTGATTTCAAGTTGCAGTGTAACTTTAAAACACAGGACTTCAGTAGAATAAGTTTGACATAAAACATCTGTAAATATATTATGGCATCATTGCAGATTCTAGCATGGTGCTGTAATTATTGCTATAGATAACAGTATATACAGAACAATGGATTGGTATGGATTGGTAGGAAGAATGAATCTGTACTTGAACAAGGAATGGAGCGGGGAGTGGGGAGGGGTATGCTTGGGAAGGGTAAGATGTGGTAGATAGGATAGGGTAGGGTAGGGCAAGGTGTAAGTAGCTGAATGCTAAAGTTCATTCTATGGTAGATAGGATAGGGTAGGGTAGGGCAGGGTATAAGTAGCAAATACTGAATGCTAAGGTTCATTCTATGGTAGATAGGATAGGGTAGGGTAGGGCAGGGTATAAGTAGCAAATACTGAATGCTAAGGTTCATTCTATGGTAGATAGGATAGGGTAGGGCAGGGTATAAGTAGCAAATACTGAATGCTAAGGTTCATTCTATGGTAGATAGGATAGGGTAAGGTAGGGCAGGGTATAAGTAGTGAATACTGAATGCTAAGGTTCATTCAATGTAGCACTTGGTGTCAAATGGTCTGGTGTAGTTTGGCATGGTCTGGTGTACTGTGGTATGGTGAGGTGTGCTATGTGGTGATGTGTGCAGTGTGTGATGGGGTGATTAATGTGTGATGTGGTGTGGTGTAATGTGGTTGGTGATGAATCAAGTCACAGTGTATGGGTAATGTGGTGATGTCTGTGGTGAAGTGGTGGTATGTGGTGGTGGTGTGGTGTGATAAAATACAATGCAGAGCAGAACAAAGCACAACAGTGTAAAGCATTGCATTGCAAAGCAAAGCAGTGCAGAGCACATCAGTTTCTCTGTATGGAATTTAAGTTCAGCTCAGGAAAGTACATTCCACCTTGATGCAGGGACAATAATTATGTTTTTCTTCTTCTCAAGCCTGACATTTTTCATCTTAATTGTCAGTTTTTCCACAAAATCTAGCATTGGAGATTTTTTGTTACCATAAATTTTTCTATACAAATCAAAAGTAATCGGTTATTCTGAATCATTTTCCACTTAAAAAGAATTGGTTTACTCCAGATTATTTTTGTACACGACTTGAAAATAGGAGTACATTCTGTATTTATCTTCTACATATGTAGTGGTAATTTCTGAATCATTCTCTAAATGAGTTAAAAGTGGTGTGCATTCCAGATTATTTTTCACACAAGATAAAAATATTCTGGACTATCTTCTACATGACTACAAATAAGTGAAGAATTCTGATTTTCCATCTACATGACTTTGTAGTGGTGTATTCTGGATTATCTTCTACACAAGTTAAAAGTAGCAGTGGCATATTCTAGATAATCATCTATATGCAGGTAATACACAGGTATGTATTACAGATTATACACACTTCTGTTTAACACCTTTCTTGAATGACTAGCACCCAGACCACAACAGGTGAAATAGGGGGAAAAGCCCAGTTTATGGTAGAATTTCAACCATGAACCTCTTGCTTCTTAAGTAGGTGTTACTCGTAGACCCCTCCCCCTCTCTCTCTCTCTTGACACAATATGGGGATAGCTACTGACAAGAAATTATCTACCACAATCATCTTGAGGCACAAACTATTATGACTTTACATAACTGAAAAGTTGACATTTATCTTCCCAGCTTGCTCACACACACAAATAGTCACTACAAATACAGTAAATACACAAATTAAACACACACACACACACACACACAATGTATACCCCCAAACGAGTATATGAACATTAACTAACACCCCACCCACCCCACCCCCCAACACACCTCTTCCCAACAAAGTGTGTGCGCGTGCGCACACACACACACATGTACACACACACACACACAATGTATACAATACACAAGTATATAAACATTAACACCCCCTCTTCACAACAAAGTACACACACACACACACACACACACACACACACACACACACACACACACAACCACACACAACACTGACATATATACATACATGTATATCTGCACACAATTATATAAACATTAACAACCCCTCTTTGCAACAAAGTACACACACACGCACGCACGCACGCACACACCACGCATGCACACACGCAGGCACACACACAACAGAGTGAAACGTACAGTTTTGAGTGTTCAGTTTTTCCAAGAGATGCACCTATTCCCAAAGAGTTGGACAATGCTTTAGCCTGGAGAATTTATTTTAATTAACTGAAATTTTGTTCTGCAAAGTGTTGGGTGTTGTGTTCTTACTTTTTTGTTCTTATAAGAGATGCACCATGTGCAGAATATTCCATACACTCTACACCATCTGCCAAGAAATCCATAAAGCAGATGCTGATCAACTGTATTGAACTAAGTGTGCTAGACAAGCCCTAAGGTGCATGCTAGGTATTTTCTACAAGTCACTGAACACTGATGTAAATCATAAGATCCTTAATTTGCAATTTTCATCTTCGGCATGCAAGTTTAAACAAAGCAAGGGAAGGCATTGGTAGATTGGCAATCGGCACAAATAAGGTGACTTGTGACTAACATTTTCATCCTTCAGTTGACAAATAAGGTGACAAGTGACTGTAACATTTTCATCCTTCAGTTGACAAATAAGGTGACAAGTGACTGTAACATTTTCATCCTTCAGTTGACAAATAAGGTGACAAGTGACTGTAACATTTTCATCCTTCAGTCCTAAGGGACTGCCAAGAGTTGAACCCACAACTTCAAGACCATGGGATCAGAAGTCCACAGCCATATAAACTACCATATAAACTACTTGGCTACCAACCACAGAGTAAAGCACAGAGTATAGCAGCACACACCTCAAGGCGAACATGCACCGACAACCTTGTGGCTTGAAAGCACTTCAATACTGATTGACAGGCAGTTCAAGTCTTTGACAGGCAGCACACAAACAAGTAACTGTAACTGTTATTTTGTTTTGCTCCATATCATTCAACCAGCGTTACAAGACTCTGAAATGAATGTAGTCAATCTACAATACAAGCCCAAAAGCCTAAAGACCTTTCCAAAATGGAATTTACTACATGGAAGAAAGGCAGGTAGCAGCTATTGAAACAGAGAAATCCTAATATTCTGCTCAAGGGTTTGTTGCTGTTTTTTGTAACATGTTATTCTGTTGTGATTCTATCTGGGAGGTCAACAAATTATTGCATCTCTTTATAAGAATAGTTAAAACTAATCTTATTTCATAGCTCATCAAAAACTTTATATCAAAACAACGAGAAAGAAAACAATGACCTAAGTGAAAGAAGAGAAAATATCAGTATCCTCATTAATGGACAAGGACCTGCTCTAGTGTATTTCATCCCATTGCTTATAGACACGCGAGTGACTGACTGTACCCTGACCTTGTGTGTTATTGGTTACAAATGCAGTTGTTTCAGACAGAAAGAACCTGACGAGCCCATCCCTCTCCAGGTCACAAACTGCAGGAGGGCTATGGTATGTTCATGTCATCCATGTCACTGGCCACAGGCTGATAGCTGAACGACTTTTTTTTTTATTCCTTGGCTAGAGTAGATTTCCAAGTTTCACCAATGGTAAGATTTTGCAAAATGTGATCATTTGGCCACCATTAAGTTAGCTGCATTCTCACAAGTGGGATGGGTTTTTTTTTTTTTTAACAAAATAAACTAAAATGAACTACACGATGTGCAACAGCAAACGAATGCCCAAACAAATTGATAATATTCAACTTTACATGCACAGCAATAATGAAGTGGAAACAAACTATGAGTAATGAATGACCCTACCCCTCTTCAGCTTCTGTGAATTAAAAATAAACCACCCGAATAAATTAAACACCCTGTGTGCTATTTGACACAAGCCAGAACAAATAAATTGATCAGTATTGCCCTTTAACTGCATAACTGCCAGAATTCACACTAATGGTCACAAGCCAGAACAAAAAAAGATAGGACCAGCAGTAGGCTAAGCCTGTGCTAAATGTATTGTAGCTAATTTGACAAACTAGTATTTACTATGTTGTCCCTGTTATTGACTGTTCAGTTCTGAGTTCTATCTACCCCTCCCCCCACCCCCACCATCCCCCTTTTTTTCCTTCAGATTATAAAACCAAAACATATGACTATATTATTTTTAGGCTTTTCCTAAGTGCCTCTTATCATATGACTGTTTCAGATTTAAGAATCTTTTTGCTGTGATGCATGCATTGCAATAAATATTCTGTATAACAAGTTGCACTGTAATAAATATTCAGTATAACAAGTTATGCAACAAGATATTCATTCATGTAATACTTTTCTCACCCCCACCCCCCTTTGAGTGCCTGTGTGTGTGTGTGTGGTGTGTGTGTGTGTGTGTGTGTGTGTGTGTGTGTGTGTGTGTGTGTGTGTGTGTGTGTAGTGTGTGTGTGTGTGTGTGTGTTGTGTGGTGTGTTGTGTGGTGTGTGTGTGTGTGTGTGAGTGAGGAGAGAGAGGAGAGGAGAGAGAAAGAGAGAGAGAGAGAGAGAGAGAGAGAGAGAAGAGAGAGAGAGAGAGAGAGAGAGAGAGAGAGAGAGAGAGAGAGAGAGAGAGAGAGAGAGAGAGAGAGTGAGAGAGAGAGAGAGAGAGAGAGAGAGGTCTTCGATTTTACATCTGTTCACTTAATGTAATATTAGACGAGGGTGTGTATGTGTGTGCGCGTGCATGCATGCGTGCGTGCATGCATGTGTGTAAGTGTGTGTGTGCATGCATGCATGTGCGTGCGTGCATGCATGCGTGTGTGTTGAAACTGAATATAAATATGGTGATACCAGTCTTTTTATATGGTTGAGAAAATTGCGGGTACAAAAATGATATTTTAGAAAAATCACAGCTTAAATTTTTTGAATTTCATATGCTGTCATTTCATCTGAACCAAAAAAAAAAAAAAAAATTATGAATCAACTTACAAACAGGCATCTAGATCCAATTTATGTTTTAAAAAAAAACAAAACTAGAATGATTATTGATTAGATTTTGGGCTCGTACTGTATCGTCTTCAATGAAGAAAAATTCCTGTAGATTATACTGATGATATTTTGCACATAACATATATAATTATATTAACAAGGGGCTTAGTGTCACCTTGTTTAAACTATCAAAGCATTCTTACAGATAATGGATTTGACTGTGTTTGAGATTCCCACATATTTTCAGGTAAAAATACAAGAACTTTAAACTGATTTTATCCAAATATGTTGCATTACTCTTGAAAGTAATTTTTAAAAAAAGGTCATTTTATAGAAAGTTCAAACTCATGTATAATGGAAGAGAAAGCTACATGATGACCCTACCAGAGGCATGCATAGTGTGACTATTTCATTTCAATACATTACTTTATCACAAGTGATTGAAACTGATAGATACAACAGAATTCCACATCCACAAGATTCACATCTTTGCTATTACAACTGTACAGTGATATGGTCATAACCGAGGACAAATTTTCACTTCATAATGGAATGTCCATATCCATATCTTCTCAAAAAGTATTTGAGAAGAAAGTCATTTCCAATTTTTGCTATTTGCCTCCAGCAGGGAGGACAGTGTGTGTAAAGATGGGGACATTTATCAAACTTGGGAAGGCTATAAAATGGTTTTGGATTTTGATTTACATATCACCAATTTAATGCTTGTCAATGGTCATTTAAGGTGAATTTTGATTTGTTGATAGTTGCTTTGATTTTTACTTCATATATTGTTGTTGTTGTTGTTGCTGTGTGTCCAAGCTTAACACCCTGGGGATCACCCAGAATATGCACTCTTGACTCACTCATCCCAACCTCAGAATCACTGTGAGATAGGAACGTACACTAGATGAGAAATTTGCATGTATGACTTTTCAAATACAGGCCATACAGGCAGCATACACCAACTTCAGAGGATTTTTTCTCCTTTAAAGGAGACTGCAGGTTGTTGGTTTAAGAGCTTGTCATGGCTGAAAGCAATCTCAACACAACATTTTACAGCATAACAACATTTTAAAGTAGGCCTTGGCACTTAGCTGACATCAATAACTGACACAGCTTTTGGCCTGAGCCAGACTTTATATCTCCATGTCCCAAAAGAGGTCAAAGGTTTAAATACTTGTGTGTGTGTGTGTGGGTGTGTGTGTGTGTGTGTGTGTGTGTGTGTGTGTGTGTGTGTGTGTTTGTGTGTATGTGTGTATGTGTGTGTGTCTGCATGCATACATGCATGCATATGTGCATGCGCATACATGTGTGCAAATGCATGCATGCGTACATGTGAGCGTGCATGCTGTCACTTAATTTATTGTTGTATATCCTTTCTATTCTAAATACTGTGAAGAGCTTAAAAACCTGAAAAAGACCAAACACTATTTAGTAATGATATTACAAATTACTATTGATCCATTCATTACTGTCCTGTTTCTACTCAGTCTTACACTGATGACACAAAGCTTTTTGACTTCAGTCTCCTTGGCAAATCCAATGATATATATACTGTTGAAAACATGGAGACCTGTACCAAAATCTCAAGTCCTGGATGACTTCTGATTAATTAAAACTCAAGGATAATAAAACTGGAAATCCTTCTTAGTGTAAACCATGATGCACTTCCAAAAACCAAAAATAGTATTTATTCAGGTTGAAATTTCGAAAATACTCTCCATTGAAATTTCAAAGATCTTTACCTTTCACACCTTTGACAGAAATTCAGATATATATCACTTCCAGTAACATGTCTTCTGACTTCATCTCTGAACAATATGTTTCAAATATCTGCACTCTGGCCTAATAAAACGCTGTTAGTCATACTATACTTCCAGAAATATAGCATGCTTATCAAAACGCTCTGCAATCATTCTAAAAACGAGGAAATATGAAAAAGGACAAAAGGACACAGCCTAGTTACAGTGAATGCCAGCACAATGCTAATCAAAAAGCGAACAGGATTAAATCAAGATTAAATGCACATACCATATAATAATATTATATTGTTGAGAGAAGAGAAAAAAAAGAAGAGACAGCATAGTAAAAAAACAAATAGTATGAAAATAATAAAAGTGAACAGTGTACATCACAAACATGAAACAATATCAATCAAATCTATGATGAGCACTACAGGTACTTGCATCACATCATCAAAAACATCAACCTTCCTGCATTTAATTACACTACAGTCCTGAAACACTGGGGGTACTGGGGGACAGGACAGCCTGGTGGTTAGAGTGATGCCCATTGTGCTTGTTAATTGCTGACTGGGTTTGAATCTTGTTCAAGAGGATTTTCTTTCTGGAGTTAACATCAGTGCCAACTCCACTCTCTCCTAATACTCCTTCAGATGAGACTATAAACCAAGATCCTGTGTGTAGAACATCTTGCGCATATGTTAAAACCTGTTCCACTTTTTGGAAGAGTGGGCCATCCATTGTGTGCTAGTGAGAATGGATGACAAAATTTACAAAACGCATACACACGGGGACTTGATATTTTTAAAAAACCATGAGTGCTTATTCCATTATCTTTAAAATAAAAGGATTTTTTAAAAGGAAATATATATATCATATATAAAAACACTGACTCATGCATTTGGAACTTAAAGTCCCGTTTTTATATAAAACAACTAAAGCTGAAGAGGTCAAAGCAAGGAAAGCAGCCTAGGAGAGCCCTGTACCTCATCAGCCTCTGAGAACCAGGCAGGCCCCTCAATATATCCAAGCACAGAATTTTGGGCCTTTGAATATTTCAAGAAATTAGAACATGACTGACAACAACATGTAAAAGCAGTGAAGGTAATGTGTTGAAGATAGTGGAATAATCTGAATATCCTACAGCAAGACCTGCTAATCACTCAAAACTGTTCTGTCACAGAGAGAAAGAGTAAAGTTCAATCTCCTGGCTTCTAATTTTCACTGTCACTTAAAACTGTCCACTAGACAACGCTGGAAGCTGGAACACATCACCCCTCTCCATTGATGCTGAAAAGAGAGAACACTGACCC
>CM060324.1:13350319-13392819 GCA_030674155.1 Stramonita haemastoma
CCTGTCGCAAGATGTTCTTACGTGTTTTGCACACAGGCCTCGGTTTATAGTCTCATTTGGGGGTTTTGGGGGGAGGTTTTGGGTGTGTGGTGTGTGTTTTGTGTGTTTTGGGGTGGGTTTTGGGTTGTGTGTGTTTTAAAAGGTGGTGTGTGTGTGGGGGGTTGTGTGGTTGGTGTTGAAAGGGGGGTAGTTAGGTTTTATTTTTTTTATTTTTTAAAATGTTTTTTGGGGGTTTTTAATTTGTGTGTTTTTTTTGTTGTTGTCTATTTTTGTGTTGATTTTTTGCAGTGTTCACTTTAAAAAAATTGTCTTTTTTCCTTTTTGTTGAATTTTGTGTTTTTGTGTTTTTTGTGTGACCCATTTGGTGTTTTTTTTGATGGCAGGTTGGTAAAGGGGCCCGGGACATGTAAGAAAAATGGGAAGGGAAAGTTGGGGCTGGAGTTGCTGTGAGGGTGTACTAGATTCGCATAGTTGTAAAAATAAGCTAAAACAAAAAACTGACTTAAAATAATAGGCTGTCAAAATAACGTCTTCAATAATAATGCCATACAAAAAAGCGTAATGCTGTACGAAAATAGCTGTTCGTACAATAAAAATGCCTACAAAAAAAATAGCTGAAAAGTAACAAAAATGTGTTTACAAAAAATAACCCCAACAAAAATAGCTGATCTTACAGTAACACTATACAAAAATAGTGATAAGGGCTGTTAAAAATAACTGTTTTTTTTTTTTTCTTCTTTTTTTTTAATGCAGAGGCGGATGTAGGTAAATGTTTTTTGGAACACTGTGTCTCCATGTTCACTCTGTGAGTTGAAAGGTTGGTGTGTAGGAGACAGTGGAGGCGGGAAACTGGGGGAAAAGACTCGGATGTGGCCGAGGTTAATTATGTGGGTTGGGTGTGGGGGGGGGTTTGTGTTGTGTGTGTGTGGGGGTGTGGGGTTTGTATGTGTGTGCAGGTGTGGGGTGTAAGGGGTATGGATGGGGGAGGGGTTTTGGTGGGGGGGGGGGGGGGGGATAGTGACATCACCTTCTTCATGTTGGTTTTTGTTGCATTTCGGTTTCTATTCAAGGCAGTCAGACAATCAGGTGGCGGGCACACTTTTATTTGGAAAGTGGTGTGGTATTTTTTGGTTGTTGTTTGTTTGTTTGTATTTTGTACCACTTTATGTAAACAGCAGATTTTTCTGCGTGAAATTCGGTGCTCTTCCGGGAGAGCGCGTCGCCAAGTGCAGCGGCCTACCCTTTTTTTTTTCGTTTTCCTGCATGGATCTGTATTTTTTTTCCCTATGAGTGTTTTTTTCTACAAAATTTTGCCGGGTCAACCCTTGTTGCGTGGGTTCTTTTACGTGCGCTAAATAGTGATGTGAAAACACACAGGACCTTGGTTTTTATCACCTCATCCGAAAAAACCCAAAAAACCATCCCTCAGGGTCAATGGATAGGGAAAAGTTTTGGGGCCCAAAAGGGTACGAACCACCACCACCCGACTTGAACTTTTGGTTCTAGGCAAGGGGCGTTACCACCTAGACCACTGTCCATTGGTAGTTGTGGGGTGTGGTGTGTGTGGTGTGTGTGTGCGGTGGTGTGTGTGTTGTGTGGGGATATGCGTAGTAAGGTGGTGTGTGTGGTGCGAAAGTGCTGTGTGTGTGTGTTTAATGCATACTAATACAAGTAATATACAAATATACTTATTTTTTTTTATATATACGGTGCATGAAAAAGCTGAAGACATCTTTATGGGGGGGGGGGGGGGGGAAAGAAGGTGTTAGGGGGTGATGATGGTGTAAATGTTGTGAACACTGTGTACATCCATGTTCACTCTGTGAGTTGCAAGGTTGGTGTGTGGAGACAGTGGAGGACAGATTGGGAAAGAAGACAGTCAGGACTGTGGCCGAGGTAATTACTGTAGGTGTGGTGTGGGTGGGTGGGGTTTGTGTGTGCGTGTGGGGGTGGGGGTGGGGGTTGTGTTTATGTGTGTGGATGTGTGCAGGTGTGTGGGTGTAGGTGGGCTTGGATGTGGAGTGGGGTTGGGGGGGGGGAGGGGGGGGGGGGAGTGACATCACATTCTTCTCATGTTGGTTTCTGTTGTATTTCCAGGTTTCTATTCAAGGCAATTCAGGACAATCAGGTGGCTGGCACATTTTTATTTGGTAAGTGGTGTGTGTGTGTGTGTGTGTGTATTTTATTTTATTTTTATTCTTTTATATTGAGGATAATGGATTAAGCACTTGTGTGCTTTTATACATCCAGTCCCCTTGTGTATGCAGTTTTGTAAATTTTGTTATCTGTTCCCACGGCACAGGATGGCCTACTCTTACAAAAAAGCGAAACAGGATTTAATATGTGCGCAAGCTATCTGTGTGCGTTTGCACATGGGCCTCAGTTTTTAGTTCATCCGAAAGACATTTTTTTTTTTTTACATAGCTGGTGCATAAAAAGCTGAAGAAATCTGTATGAGGGAGGGGGGAGGTGTGTGTGTGTGTGTGTATGAAAGGAGGGGGTACTTATGTTTTTTTTTTTGTTTTTTTTTTAAATAGTTTACTTTGGTGTTTCTATTTTTGTGGGGGGTTTTTTTTGGAGGAGGGGGGGGGATATTTTTTGTGTTCATTTTTGCAGTGTTCATTTAAAAAATTGTCCGTTTTCGTTTCCTGTTGAATTTTGTGTGTACTGAATTTGTGTGATCATTTGGTGTGTTTTTTGATGTCACAGGTTTGGCGAATCGGTAGAATGTGACAACATGGAGGGACAGTTGAGGGCTGGAGTTGCAGACAGTGAAGACAATGGGAAGACAGTTGAGGTGGATCTGCGAATGTGACGACAATGGGGAAGGGACAGTTGAGGATGGAAGTCTCCTTGAGTGTGTGTTAGATTACGCATAGTTGTAGAAATAATGCTGAACAAAAATAAACTGATCTTACAATAATGCCATACAAAAAATAGCTGATCTTACAATAATAATGCTGTTCAAAAGTAAACTGATCTTACAATAATATTGCCATACAAAAATAGCTGATAATGTTGTACAAAATAGTGATTTACAATGATAACGCCATACAAAAATAACTGATAATCCTCTATAAAATAACTGATCTTTTTTTTTTTTTTTCTTGTTAAGATGGCATAGGTATGATGAGGTGTAAATGTTGTTGTGAAACTGTGTACATCCATGTTCACTCTGTGAGTTGCAAGGTTGGTGTGTGGAGACGTGGAGGACAGGACTGGGAGGAAGACAGTCAGGGACTGTGGCAAGGTAATTACTGTAGGTGTGGGTGTGGGTGGGAGTGTGTTTTGGGTTGCATGTGTAGGGGGGGTGTTGGGGGTTGTGTGTATGTGTGTGGAGTGTGCAAGTGTGTGGATGTGTGTGGGTGTAGGTGGGTATGAATGTGGGGGAGTTGGTGGTGGGGGGGGGGGGGGAGGAGAATAACATCTCATCTTCTCATGTTGGTTTCTGTTGTATTTCCAGGTTTCTATCGAAGGCAATCAGACAATCAGGTGGTGGCACATTTTTATTGGTAAGTGGTGTGTGTGTGTGTGTGTGGGTGTGTGTGTGTGTGTGTGGTGTGTGTGTGTGTGTGTTAGAGAGAGAGAGAGAGAGAAGTAGATTTGATTTATTTATTTATATCGAGGATAATGGAATAAGCATCTTGTGCTTTTTTTTACATCCAGTCCCCATGTGATGCAGTTTTGTAAATGTCATCTGTTCCCACTGGCACACGACGGCCTACTCTTACGAAAAGCAGAAACCGGATTTAACGTGTGCGCAAAGATTGTTCTGTGTGCGTTCGCACACGGGCCTTGGTTTAAAGTCTCATCCGAAGGACTTTTGGGGACAGTGAGTCAGCACTGATGTTAATTCGGGAGAAAATTCTCCTCGACCGGAATCAAAATCAAACCAGAGAGAGAGAGAGAGAGGAGGGGGGTAGTCTGTTTTATAGAAATCTTTTAACCTTTCAGTGACTCATTTTATGTCACCATTATTACTACTTTTAACGAATTGTTTACTTATCACGGCAACCAATTTGGGTATTGTCTTTAAAAATTATTTTAAAAAAAAAACTATTCAACAGAATCACTTTAATTTTCACCAAAAATCTCCCTGGATGAACAATTGAGAATTAAGTTTTAGGTGTTATTTTGAGCATAGTGATTTACCTTATTTTTGTTGATTTTCATAAACCTGTATTTACCTGAAAAACACCCTGATTAGTAAAATAGGTGATAGACAAAGATTTCAACACACCATCTTAGTATGTTATTTACAATTTTGCAGCTGAGGCCCCTGTACTGAAAAAAATTTCTGGGTGTTGTGAGTGTCAGTGATAAATAGGTAATGTCTTGTACCAAATATCATACCTACACGCGAAAAAATCAGCGAAATAGGTATGTTAAAAAAAAAGAGACAGAATTACAACACAAAATTACGAATTTTTTTTGGCACTTACTTCAGATTATTTTTGGTGATCAGATAATCCATCCAAAAAGCACAAAAATTTCTAGTGCACTTGTTATAATTTACCAACAACACACACATAACACTTTGTAAAAATTCTCACAGCCAACACTGATCACACCTGCATGATGATTGCCAATCACCTACTTTCACATCGCTAACGCTGCCACTTTCAGTCCCGCTGGTCTCTTCTTCTTCATCATATCACTAGTCCCTGCTTCAACATTATATCCAACTTGTTTTTATCATTATTATGTTCAATTCTTTTGTTTATCTGAATCCGACATGTTTCGTTTTTTTTGTTTTTTTTGTTCAAACAGCAAACCCTGATCGATGAAAAAAAATCGTTTTAAAAATTTAAAAAGCATCTCTCCTGCAGAAAATAGGCGTGAAAGGAAGTTGGAAGATCGCCTGTATATTCGGCTGTATCACGCAGCTGCAAAGCAAGGCTAAAGAGCAAATAAGAAGTGCTGTACTATAGTCACTGTATGAGGGTGAATAGGGGTGGTTTTATGTATGAGACGCCATTTTGACACCGGTGGCCGTGGGTGGATATAGGTACCGATCAGTTTTTTAATATACATTTTTTTAGTAGTTTATTTTTGTGTTTTGTTTATGTGTGTTATTTTTGTTTGTCTATTCTTGTGTTCATTTCTTGCAGTGTTCAGTTTAAAAATGTTTGTTTTCCTGTCTTTGTTCATTTTTAAGTGTGGTGATTTTATGTGATCATTTCTGTGTTTTTGATGTGACAGCTTTGGCGAATCAGCAGGAATGTGAAGACAGTGGGAAGGGACAGTTGAGGGCTGGAGTCTGCCTGTGAGGTGTGTGCTAGATTACACATAGTTGTACAAATAATACTGTACAAATAATGATCTTACAATAATAATGTGTACAAAAATAACTGATCTTACAATAATAATGTCATAAAAAAATAACTGATAATGCTGAAACAAAAATAGCTGATCTTACAATAATAATGCCATACAAAAATATCTGATAATGCTGAACAAAATAGCTGATCTTACAATAATAATGCCATACAAAAATAGCTGATAATGCTGTACAAAATAGATGATCTTTTTTTTTTTTTTTTTTTTTTTTTTTACATACAGAGGCAGGATAATAGTGGAAATGTTGTTGTAAACACTGTGTCATCCATGTTCACTCTGTGAGTTGCAAGGTTTGGTGTGTGGAGACAGTGGGGACAGGACTGGGAGGGAAGACAGTCAGACTGTGGCAGAGGTAATTACTGTAGGTGTAGGTGTGGGTGGGAGGGGTGTTTTTGGTGTGTGGTGTGGGGGGGGGGAGTAGTGGATGTGGAGGGTGTTGTTGTTTGGAGGGAGGGGGGGGGGAGTGACATCACATTCTTCTTATGTTGGGTTTCTGTTGTATTTCCAGGTTTCTATCCAAGGCAATCAGACAATCAGGTGTCTGGACATTTTTTTTTTGGTAGTGGGGTGTGTGGTGTGTGTGTTTCAGAGAAAGAGAGAGGGGAGGGGGGGGTAGTTCTGTTTTATAGAGATCTTTCTGATATACAGTTTTTAACTCTCAGCGGATACCTGTCCCTATAGCAGATCAGTGTAAAGCATATGGTTTTGGATGACAGTCCATTATAGCAATTTGCTGTTTGCAGATTTTTCACATGGCGTCCACATGATACTATGACTACTGCAGCTAAAACATAGCTTCGTGAGCCTGTCCAAGGTTCAATGCAGGTGTTGTCAGGTGATTCCGTGTGTTCCGCACTCTTTCATCATGGTTGTAGAGAGTAGCTGACACGGAGTAGTGACACAAGAGTACAAAATTTGGAGTATTCTTTCTCCATGCTAGTCAAAGCTCAAGTATTAAATTGAGAGCTAAATCTTTTGGATACGTACTAACCCAGCATGTTATTGATAAGTTTGAACATTTCATTTTTTTACTATGTGTTTTGTATATTTTATGATTTTTTTTTAATAACCTTGCAAATGGGCTGTCTGTAGGACAAGCAAGGGAAGAAATGGCCAACCCGAGTGAGTTAAGTTGTTTATTTTTGTGTTTGTATTTATGTGTGTTATTTTTATTTGTCTATTTTTGTGTTCATTTTTTGCAGTGTTCACTTTACAAATTGTCCATTCTCCTTTCTTGCTGAATTTTTGTGTGATCATTTGGTGTGTTTTTTATGTCACAGATTTGGTGAATCGGTAGACATGTGACGACAATGGGAAGGGACAGTTGAGGGCTGGAGTCTGCCTGTGAGGTGTGTTAGGTTACGCTTAGTTTATACAAATAAAGTTTTTTACAAAATAGCTGATCTTACAATATAATGCCATACAAAAATAGCTGATTTACAATAATAATGCTGTACAAAAATAGTAGATTTACAGTAATAATGCCATACAAAGATAGCAGATCTTACAATAATAATGCTGTACAAAAACAGCTGATCTTACAGTAATAATGCCATACAAAAAATAGTGATAATGCTGTACAAAAAAAAAGCTGATCTTTTTTTTTTTTTTTTTTTTTTTTTTTTTTTTTTTACATGCGGGGCATGATGATGGTGTAAATGTTGTTGTGGACACTGTGTACATCCATGTTCACTCTGTGAGTTGCAGGGTTGGTGTGTGGAGACAGTGGAAGACAGGACTGGGAGGAAGACAGGATTCTGGCAGAGGTAATTCCTGTGCGTGTGTGTGTGTGTGTGTGTGTGTGAGTGTGAGTGTGTGTGTTTCTTTGGTGGACAGGGTGCTGCACAAATTGTTTAAACATGGCATCAACAATATTGTACGTGCATGATTGCAGGGTTGATGTTTCAAAATATCATGCATTTGTGTGCAGGATAAACAGAAGGTAGCTGAAAGAGTGTGTGTGTGTGTGTGTGTGTGTGTGTGTGTGTGTGTGTGTGTGTGTGGTGTGTGTGTGTGTGAAAAGTGGAGGTAAATGTTCTGCTTATTTGTAAGTAGTTTATTTTTTTGTGTTTTGATTTCTATGTATTTTCTTTTTTGAATTTCTGCTTGTCCACTCTAGGTGTTCTTTCTTGCGTGTTCACTTTTGGAATTTCCGCATGTTTACTTTGTGTGTTCACTTTTGAAATTTCTTTATGTTCACTGTAGACATTCATTTTTGTTTGTTCACTTTAAGAATTTTTTTTGTTTTCCTTTCGTGTTTATTTTTGTATGTGCTTATTTTGTGTATTCATTTATGTATTATTGATGTCACAGGTTTGGTGAATCCAAGACATGAAGACAATGGGGAGGGACAGTTGAGGGCTGGAGTCTGCCGTGCGTTGCGTGCTTGCGCGCGTGAGTAAAAGGAGGAGGTAGTTTTGTTTTATAGAGATTTTTATGATTGACATGTTTCAAGTAGTTTATTTTTGTGTTTCGATTTTTGTGTGTTTCTTTTCTTTTATTTTTTTTGGTATCATTTTGCCTGTACACTTTGACAATATCCTAACGTTAAGGGAGAGAACCCCTCTTTCTCAGCACACGTGCACAAAAAGTTGCCTACGTAGCTGTTTTAGCATTTCGCTCATTTTTTTCATCTTACGTCAAAACACCCTTATTGTTTGGATGCTGGCAGTTTTCGGTAGAAAAATTCAATATCTTGTACCAGAAAATACTTTTAGACTGCAAACTATATTTTTTGCATTAGTTTTGAGAGTGTTCATGATTTTTAACTGATTTTCTTTTTAAACATGACTAGTGCAATTGGAAGCTGAAGACATCTTGAGGGGGGTGGGGGGGGATGGTTAATACTTCAAATTTTGTTGTGGACATTGTGTACATAATGTTCATTCTGTGAGTTGTAGGTTGGTGTATACAGACAGTGGAGAAGAGAACTGGGAGGAAGACAGTTGGGACTTTGTCAGAGGTAACTATTGTGTGTGTGTGTGTGTGAGTGTTTCTTTGGTGGACAGGGTGCTGCATAAATTGTTTAATTAAACTTGGCATCAACAATATTGTATGTGCATGTTTGCAGGGTTGATGTTTGAAAATGTCATGCATTTGGTGCAGGATAACAGAAGGTAACTGAAGTTGTTTCTGTTTGTGTATTGGGGGGGGGGGGGGAGAGAAGAGGTAGTTGGTCTGCTCTATAGACAGTTTTTGATTGACATTTTAAAAGTAGTGCAAGTTTGTGTTTTCATTTGTGTTTTTCTCTTGTTTGACAGACGGCTACAGACAGAGAAATACTGTCCAGAGGCTGGTCTGCCTTCAAAGTTAAGTGTTTTTGAGATAATTGTAGTGTAGTGTAGTGTATATGTAGTTTGATATAGTTTAATGTAATGTAGTGTAATGCAGTTTAGTGAAGTGTAATGTAATGCAGTGTAGTGTAGTATAGTTCATTATATGATGTTGTATTGCATTGTAATGTGTTTTTTTTTGCTGTTTTGTTGTTGGAAGGGGGAGGTAAGGTAAAGTTGTATACATGTATGTATATATCTATGTACAGATACTGCACTAGTCTAATGACGGTTTCTTTTTGCATTCCCAGGGCTGTGAACCAAGAGGGCAGAAGACCTTGAAAGAACACAATCTGGTGACTGCCACTTTCTATTAGGTAAGTGCAATTGTGTGTGTGTGTGTGTGTTTATTTTATTTATTTATTTATTTAAATTTTATGTATTCTTTTTTATCGAGGATAATGGAATAAGCACTCGTGCTTTTTTACATCCAGTCCCTGTGTGTATGCAGTTTTGTAAATTTTTTCATGTTTCCCACCGGCACACGATGGCCTACTCTTATGAAAAATGGAACAGGATTTAACGTGTGCGCAGACGTTCTGCTTGCGTTTGCACATGGGCCTTGGTTTATAGTCTCATCTGAAGGATTTCAGGGGAGGGTGGAGTCAGCACTATGGAGAAAAATCTCCTCCAGTGGGAATTGAACTCGGGTCGTTAAAATGAGAGCGCAGTGTTCTGACCACAAGGCTATACCGTCCCATCCCCCACCCCTGTGTGTGTGTGTGGTGTGTGTGTGTGTGTGTGTGTGTGTGTGTGTGTGTGTGTGTGTGTGTGTGTGTGTGATCTATATAGTGAGGTAGCTGTATTTTCTACATCTTCACTGCTGTGTGTTACAGGGCTGGTGAACCAAGACTGAAGGGATCAGGACTGCCATCTCCACCACAAGTTAAGTGCACTGTGTGTGTGTGTGTGTGTGTGTGTGTGTGTGTGTGTGTGTTGTGTGTGTGTGTGTGTGTGTGTGTGTATGTAGTCATTTCTTTGTCTTTACCTGTGACTGGAAGATGAAAGGTGAGAAGGTCAAAGGCTGGCTATGTTCTCCCCACCTAAGAGCATGTCAATGTCACCAATTTACTCTCTTCCTTTTTGTTGGTCATATTTTTACTAACCAACACAAATGGCCAGTCCTGTGGGGTGGGGGTGGGGGATGATTTACTGAATTTATGTGAGTGTTGTGTTTATTTAGTTAGGCGTATACAAGTGAGTATGGCGTTCAATCAGTTAGGTATGCACATGTGAGTGTGGTGTTCATTTAGTTTCCAAATTAGCATCTTTCTGTATGCAGGAATATGAGAGGAATTTTTTTTTTCATTGTGTGTGTGTGTGTGTGTGTGTGGTGTGTGTGGTGTGTGTGGGTGTGGTGTGTGTGCGTACTGATTTATCAGTGACTAAAGTGTTTATTGTTTGGTCACAGGGTTGGCACATGCAGACAGCTGAAGACTGTGCAGAGAGAGAGGAGACAGGACTTGCTGAAAGGGGATCTGCAGGACAGGTGAGTGCTGTACATACACTGTCAGTCACAGCAGAAATTCTGCTCTCCCCAGGAGAGCATGTCATGTTAAGGCTACGGCCATAGTAAACCCGGCCGTCTGGAGTTTTGACGGGCCATTTCTTTATCGGTAAAAAGGATCCGTCAAAGCAGCCATAGTCAACCAGGCTTTCTGGAGTTTGACGGCCATCTCTTTCTGACAATGTGGTCACCCTGAGACTGCGAGTGATGCGAAAACAGGCTGCCGCAGCAACTGAGACTACACCCCATGCCCCACGCAAAATCGACATAGAATAGTTTGACATAAAAAGTGTTTTTACGTAAAATCCCCACACAAAACTTTTATTAAAACCACTGGAATGTAATTGGGAAGGGTCAATTTACTAGTTTGTGTAGTCAGAATTTTTGAAGCACCATTAATAAGTTTTTTGTGATTATTTTCCTTTCCGTCAACCCGGCAAACGGACGTTTCGCTTGAACGTCAAAACGACGGGTTAAAAATACCGGGCCGGGCTACTCTACTATGGCCATGCATAGCCGTTATTAGTGAGCCACAGAGTAATTCAGCCCGGGCAGCATTTTTCAGCTGGGTGGGCAAAATTGACGGCGGCAAAATGCCGGGTTTACTATGGCCTTAGCCTAAGAGCAGTGCCACCTACTTTAAACCCTCTTTGTCCCAATCTGGGATTTGCTGGGATTGAATAATTACCTCCCTAAGTCCCGATCCAGGATTTGCCGGGATTTACACACAGTAGATTTCCATCACGCTGTGACCACACTAATTGCTACCACATGTTAAACCTCTATCAGGCTAGAAGGAGAAACCTGCTGAGTGTCTGGAAGTAATTATAGGTGCTGGTATGTACTTAATAAAGAGGAAAAGGCCAGCAAGCATGTGTGCCTGACCTGATTTCATGATGGAATGTGAAATCTAGGGGCAGTTTGTGTTCAGAGAGTCCGAATGCAAGAGGTTAAAGAAAGATATAAAATCCTTTAAAAGACTCAGATAACACTTTTTGTTGGTTTCTATTTCTTTTTGGTGTATATTACAATGGAAAAGTTTGTGTGTTTGTTTTTTGTGGTTTTGTCTATGTGTGTGTTTCTTTTTCTCTGTGTGTGTCTGTGTGAAGTCAAGTAAAGTCAAGTTAAGTCAGGAATTTATTTCCACATGGTACATTAAGTAAGCAAAAGATTTACTGTTTTCCCTCAAGCCATCTATCTAGGAAAAACAAAACAAAACAACGAAGCAAAAAAAAAAAAAAAACCAAACAAAGAAAATCCAAACAAACAAAACAAAATAAAATGGAAATCAAACAAGCAAAACCCAACAAAAAACCCACCCCAAATTATTGAACTACAACATTGTTGAGAACCCATAACAATAAAATAGACTCAAAAAGGTAAAGGTGTCCCTTAACCTATGTGGTCGTAGGGAAGCAAGGCATCAGAGACCTCAGCTTCTCTAGGGGCCAGCATATTGAAGGTGGCACCCATCTCCTCTCCCTCGCTGCTTTACCTTCCCTGACCCCAAAGAGGGCAGGTACCCATTTACAGCTGGGTGAACTGGGGGGACTGTATTGAAGCTAAGGCATGCAAATGGTCACCCATCCAACTGGTAACCACGCTTGACGCTGCTTAACTTGACTTGGGGAAAACAATTTCTCTATTGCTCTGACCACTGAGCTATCCTGCCCCCAGACTCAAAAAGGAACTTTAAAAAATAAAGCACTTTAAAACTTAATCATGCCACACCCCCCCCCCCCCCCCCCCCCCCACACACACACACACATGCGCACACACACACATACGCACACACACACATGCGCACACACACACATGCGCACGCGCACACACACATACATGTATGTGCATACATGTGTCTGCATACATGTACATGCACATACATGCACTGATTACAAAAAAATTATTTTAGAAGCGTCAGAAATGTCAAACAAGTTATATCAGGTTACAATATCATCCATGCTGTTATGTTCATGCTTCATAAAAGAATATAAAACAAAAAGCAAATTGAAAAACAGGAACAAAAGACAAAAAACCCCTATATCCATGCCATAACAATCAAACAAACCAAGAAATCAGACTACAGAATCAATAATAATGATAATAATGTTACAATGATATAATAATCACCTATCACCACTAAGTGCAATAATACAATAATAACTAAAAAAGTGACTGAAAACGACAGATGGGGAGGGAGTGTTATCAAGGAGGAAGGGAAGAACTCAAGCAATCAAATAAACAAAAGTAATGATAATACAAAAAAACACTTTCATTAGCAAACAAGAACCCTTAAATAATCATAAAAAAGTAAAACAAAACACACAGTCAACTAGACTACCAAACAAGAAAAATAACAATTATGATAGTACTGATAATCCCATCACAAAACAACATTCATGATAAAACTTTTTAAATTGATAAAAGAAAGATTTTTTTTAAAAGAGAGGGGAAAAAAATCTAGTCGAAATATTGTTAGATCAACTTTTTTTTTTTATTTTATACCATTTTATGTGACAGTAGATTTCTCTGTATGAAATTCGGGCTGCTCTCCCCGGGGACAGTGTGTCACCACAAATGCAGCGCCTACCCATTAGTTTTTATATATATATATATATACAGCCTGAGCCACCCTGGGGACTCCAACTCCCTGATTTTTCCTCCGGAATGGTGTCTTAACATGACACCTGTGTGCATGTTTTTTTTGTTTTTGTTTTTTTGTTTTATAATTTTGTCAACTGCTCCTACCAGCACACAATGGCCTGCTCTTCTGAGAGGCGGAACAGGGTTTTAACGTGTGCGCAAGATGTTCTGCATGCGTTCACACACGGGCCTCGGTTTATGGTCTCATCTGAATGACTTTTTCCTTTTCTCCTTTCCATAGTTGTTAAATTTAAAATAGTGTGTGTGTGTGGTGGGTGGGGGGGGGGGTAGGTGGGGGTGTGTGTGTAGGTGGGTGTGCTTCATCCATGTAGTGAGGTAGCTGTTGTTTCTACATCTTCACTGCTGTGTGTTGCAGTGCTGTGAACCGAGATAACAGAGGCTGAAGGGATCAGGACAGGAGGCTGCCATCTCCAGCACAAGTTAAGTGCACTGTGTGTGTGTGTGTGAGTGTGTGTGTTGTGTGTGTGTGTGTGTGTGTGTGTTGTGTGTCATATCTTTGTATTTACCTGTCACTGGAAGATGAAAGGTGAGAAGGTCAGAGGTTGGCTATTTTCTCCCCACCTTAAAGCATGTCACCAATCCACTGTCACTCCCTTTTTGTTGGTCATGTTTTTACTAACCAACACAAATGGCTACCCAAAAGGGGAGGGGGGGGGGCATTTACTGAGTTATGTGAGTATTGTGTTCATTTAGTTAAGTGTGCAGTGTGAGAGTGATGTTCATTTAGTTAGGTGTGCACATGTGAGTGTGATGTTTATTTAGTCTTCAACTTAGCAGCTTTCTACATGTAGGAACATGAGATAAATTGTGTGTGTGTGTATGTGTGTGTGTGTGTATGTGTGTGTGTGTGTGTGTGTGTGCACTACATTGTCAGTGACTAAAGTGTTTATTGTTTGGTCACAGGGTTGGCACATGCAGACAGCTGAATACTGCGCAGAGAGACAGGAGACACATGACTTGACTGAACAGAGATCTACAGGGCAGGTGAGTGCTGTACATGCCACTGTCACTCAATGCACTTAAAACACACTCATGCTTCCCCCCCCCCCCCTTCCACACACTCACACTCGCACACACACGCACAAATCGATGCCTCAGAGCAAGAAAGGTCTACTGGCAGAGTTGCCATTTTCAAAAGTTTCGAGATATGCTCACTTGAAAAGTTTGAAAGGTCAGAACAAATCGAGGATTGAATGGAAGCGTTCAGTTTTCAGAGAGAGGAAGGGCATTGATGCTATCTTTACCATAGTATGTTTGTGTTGTAATACATGTAGAAGAAATGCCATGATAGCAAAAACACTGGCAGTGAAGCCAGACCACCCGTGTCTGCAGAGAACTTAAAGCAGAACTGGCACTTCCTCCCATGCAAGCATGGCATGGCGATTAGCTTGACCCTTTTTCCCAGATAAGATCACTCTCCAGCCACCAGTGTTCCCACGCAAGAACCACACAGCATCCAGGCCCGCCAGTGTTGCGTAAACTCTGCCCAGTGGTCCTAGTGTATCCCTTCCCATGCAAGAAAGTTTTGCACAGCTGGAAGTCCTTCCTTACACAAATTACCAGGTTAATTGGCACTACAGCCTTTAGAGCAAAAGCGGAGTGCCGTGCAGTCGTCCCTTTTACCATGAGAAATTCACTTGGGTAATTTTGTGCAAGAAAGGTTTTCTTCAAATATCTTTAAAATTAATAAAAAAAATTATTTTATCGTTTTGTCATCTGAAAGTTTACAGTAAATTCTACCAAATATCAAAAAATTGAAAATTGGTATTTTTTTCAGATAAACCGTTCTTGCTCTGAGGCATCGAAATACACACATACACACACTCACACACACACATACACACACCACACACACACACACACACACACACACACACACACACACACACACACACACACACACACACACAGAATTACATACATGCACACACATTCACACACCGAGATTAAAAAGAAATTACTTTAAAAACATCATAAAATGGCAAACAAGTTGTAGCAAGATGCAATATCATCCATGCTTTTATGTTCATACTTTAAAAAAACAACAACAAAAAACAAATAAAAAATACAAAACAAACAGGAACAAAACGCCTAAAAAATTGTATCCATACCATATGGGGAAGGGATAGGATAATGGTCAGAAACATTGGGCTTGTAATTTGATGAATTTTCCCCCTTGAGTTAACATCAGTGCTTACTCCACTCTCCCCATAAAGTCTTTCGGATAAGACTGTAAACTGAGGCCACATGTGCGAACGCACACAGAACATCTTGCGCACACATTAAATCCTATTCCGCTTTTCGTAAGAGTAGGCCATTGTGTGCCAGTGGGAACAGATAACAATATTTACAAAACTGCATACACACGGGGACTGGATGAAAAAAAGCACATGAGTGCTTATTCCATTATCCTTGATATGAAAGAATAAATAAATAAATGAAAATAAATACCAATCAAATAAACCAAAAAATCAGACTGGTGAATCAACAATGACATTAACAATGTTACAATAACATATAATCAGCCATCATCACTAAGTGCGGTAACACAACAATAACTAAAAAACAATTGAAAAGGACAGGAAGGGGAGGGGGGGGTATCAAAGATGAAGGGAAGAATACAAACAAACAAAAGTAATAGTAATACACAAAACAATTCTACAATTAAACAAAAAACCCTAAATAAAAAAATAAAAAAACCAAAGCTAAACTGTCAAACCAATATCATACCAATTGCAATAGTACTAATAATCCCTTCACGAATGATATCAAAAAAACATTCATTATAACACCTATTAAGTTCAATTAAAAGAAAGAACAATTTTTTTTCAAAAGACACTAGTAAAAAAAAAAAAAATAATCAAGTCACAGTATTGTCAGTCAACTATTTGAGTTGTTAGATTTGCAAATTGTGTGTGTGTGTATGTGTGTGTATTTATATATTTTATTATCTTTTATGTTGAGGATAATGGAATAAGCACTCATGTTTATTTACATCCAGTCCCCATGTCTATGCGGCTTTGTCAATTTTGTCATCCATTCCCACTGGCACACAATGGCCTACTCTTCCGAAAAGCAGAATGTGTTTTAACAATTTGACAACCCGGGTTCGAGTCCAGTCGAGGAAATTTTTCTCCTGGAGTTAACATCAGTGCTGACTCCACTCTCCCCAAAAGTCCTTCAGATGAGACTTTAAACCGAGGCCCCATGTGCGAACGCACGCAGAACATCTTGCCACACATTAAATCCTGTTCCGCTTTTCATAAGAGTAGGCCATCGTGTGCCGGTGGGAACAGATGACAATATTTACAAAACTGCATACACACTGGGACCGGATGAAAAAAGCACATGATTGCTTATTTTGTTATCCTCGATAAAAGAATAAATAAATAAGAATAAATAAATAAAACATGTGCGCAAGATGCTCTGCATGCGTTCGTAGATTGGACCTTGGTTTATAGTCTCATCTGAAGGACTTTTGAGGAGATTGAAGTCTGCACTGATGTTAACTCCAGAGGAAAATCCTATCGAGATTCAAACCCGAATGTGTTGTGTTTGTGTGTGTGTGTGTGTGTGTGTGTGTGTGTGTGTGTGTGTGGTGTGTGTATTTTAAAATTTTATTTTATTCTTTTATATCGAGGATAATGAAATAAGCACTCATGTGCTTTTTTACATAAGTCCCCGTATGTATGCAGTTATTTTAAATTGTGTCATCTGTTTCCACTGGCACATGATGGCGTACTCTTACGAAAGTGGAACAGGATTTAACGTGTGCGCAAGATGTTCTGTGTGCGTTCACACACGAGCCTTGGTTTATAGTCTCATCAGAAGGACTTTTGGGGAGAGTGGAGTCAGCGCTAATGTTAAC
Organism: Stramonita haemastoma; assembly: GCA_030674155.1. Classification (NCBI taxonomy): domain Eukaryota; kingdom Metazoa; phylum Mollusca; class Gastropoda; order Neogastropoda; family Muricidae; genus Stramonita; species Stramonita haemastoma. The sequence goes on from CM060324.1 coordinate 13,367,031, forward strand.
TCCAGGGGAAAAGTCCCCTCGACCGGGAATAAACCCGGGTTGTCAAATTGCAAGCGCAATATTCTGACCACTAGGCTATCTTGTCGCATGTAGTGAGGTAGTTGTTTCTACATGTTCACTTCTGTGTATTACAGGGCTGGTGAATTAAGATGACGGAGTCAGAAAGGATTAGGATAGGAGGCTACCATCTCCAGCACAAGTTAAGTGCACTATGTGTGTGTGTGTGTGTGTGTGTGTGTGCATGTGTGTGTGTGCGGCGCATTTATTGTGACTGGAATATGAAAGGTAAAAAGGTCAGAGGTTGGCTATTTTTTCCCCACCAAGAGCATGTCACCAATCCACTGTCACTCCCGTTTTGTTGGTCATTTTTTACTAATCAACACAAATGGCCAGGCATGAGGGGTTGGGTGTGGGTTGGTTACTGAGTTATGCGAGTGTTGTGTTAATTTAATTAGGTGTGCACATGTGAGTGTGATATACACTAGTGAGAATGGTGTTTTTTGCATGTGTGTGTGCATTAGTGTTTGTATATGACTGTGTGTGCATAACGTGTGTGTGTGTGTGTGTGTGTGTGTGTGTGTGTGTGTGTGTGTGTGTGTGCGCGCGCGTGTGCGCATACTGCATTGTCTGTGACTAAAGGTTTATTGTGTTTTCACAGGGATGGCCCATGCAGACAGCTGAAGACTATGCAGAGAGAGAGGAGACAGGACTTGCTGAATGGGGATCTACAGGGTAGGTGAGTGCTGTCATACCACTGTCAGTGAATCTCTGCTTGAAATTCGGGCTGCTCTCTCAAGGGGAGAACATGTCATCTCAAGAGCAGTGCCACCCATTTGAAACAAAACTGTCTGCATGTGTATTTGTTTAATTATTAGAGTGGTGTTTCTATAAAGAATGTTGCCAGGGACATGCACACACACACACACACACACACACACACACACACACACACACACACACACACACACACACACACACACACACACAACACACACACACATGTACACACACACACACACCATCAAACACACACACATACACACACAACCACACACCACACCACTGCACATGTACCACACACCACATGTGCAAACATCAAAACACACACACATTGCATCGTCAAACAGAAACACTGCACGCACACCCTAACTCTATCTTTTGCTAACAGACACACACACACACACACACACACACACACACACACACACACACACACACACACACACACACACATTTTGATATCTTCCTTTTCAAAAACTTGTGCTGATTTGCTAGTGGATGAGAAAAACAAAAAGCTGATGAACTCTTGTACAGTAGAATTAAATAGAGGGGAAAAAAACAACAGGGAAAAAAGGGAAAAAACTCGTGCTTTTTTCAACATTAGTACAAAAAATAGACAAGAACAAGTTTTGTGTCCTGTTGAAAAAGTGTGTCATAAACAGCACGCAAAAACACTGAAACTTTGTGAAAAGTACTGAAAATTGCTATGAAATTCTGAAGTCTGTAGTATGGGGGGGCACAGGTCTGGGTATGTGTGACTGATGCTAGTGTGTTATGTGGTGACTGACTTGTCACTAATGCTATGTGTTATGGGTGACTGACCTGTCACTAATGCTATGTGTCATGTGGTGACTGACATGTCACTGATGCTATGTGGTGACTGACATGTTACTGATGCTATGTGTCATGTGTTGACTGACATGTCACTGATGCTATGTGATGACTGACATGTTACTGATGCTGTGTCATGTGGTGACTGACATGTCACTGATGCTATGTGCTATGTGGTGACTGATGTGTCACTGATGTTGCTGTGTGCAGATGGTGTCTGTCCATGATGGAAGGGGCGGTGGGCAGCACAAGTGTGTATCAAACCATGGCCACACATCTTGCAACACATCATCGCATCAAACCACGGCCACACATCTTGCAACAGTCATCGTCTTGGGAGTCAGGAGAAATAAAATGAAATAAAAGAAAGCTTCATGACAACCACAACCACACCTCCCTCTCCTACCTCTCGAGTGTTCATTTCCAAAACTGTTGACAGCTGTCTTTGTGAGATTTTGTACAGAGGGGGGTTCATACACACACACCTGACTTGTGTTTTGTCTTTCTGAGTGGTATGTGCCTGTGTGAGATGTGTGTGTGTGTGTGTGTGTGTGTGTGTGTGTGTGTGTGAGAGAGAGAGAAAAAAAGTCGCTTCCGCAGCTAGAGCTGTGAGATTTGAGTATTCTACCATTTGTTGCTGACCATGAAGGTAACTGCATTTCAACTTTGGGGAGGTATGTCATCTAAAAACACTGACAATTTATCTCCACAAAAATAAAATGAAAAATTCTGCCATCCAAAAACGCATTTAAGTCACACAAATAGAATGAGTAAAATAGTCGTATGAAAATACATTTAATCCACACAAATAAAGTGGCTAAAATAATATGAAAAAACATGGACCCGTAATCCACATAAACAAAAAAGGTAAAGTACCGTACTCTAAAAATACGGAGAAGTAATTCACACAGATAAAAAGGCTAAAATTCAGTCGCCTAAAAAAAACAGACATGTAAACCACACAAATAAACAGGCTAAATTTCAGTCAACAGGGATGGATGTATAATCCAAACACTGAAATGGCTAAAACACGGTCACCTAAATATACAGACGTAATCCACACTGAAATTAGGTAGGACCACGGCAGCCGCTAACGTGTAAAGCGTAGTGGAAAGTGACAAATTAGATCTACTTTGCACCCAAATTTCTCCATCCAAATCTAAAAGAAAGCTAAAAAAAAAAATACTAGTAAAAAGTTTAATGCATTAACTTAACGTCTGTAATATCATTTTGCAAGAATGATGACTGGATAAGTGCGAGCGATGATTTAATATCGGTAATAAACTTAAAAACTCGCCACTACTGGAGCCTCACTGGCTGAAAACGCGACTCGGTGAATTTTCGTGCTTCGTCTTCCAACACTATCTGTCACCCTTTCACTATACAAACCTATTCATAGCGCATACCATTGGAAAGAAGAAACTCTCCACTAACCCATTATATGAGAGACACTTTAGTGAAGTTTTTTTTTAAATACAGTATAATGCGTTTAAAAATTCCCTACATTTTTCGGAAGTCGTAGAAATTTCCCTATTAATCGTACAAAAAAATCCCACACAGCGTTAAAAAGCTCGTTTTTTTAAGAACAAAAACCTCATTTCAGTTTATCGGTTATTTCCGTTAAATGACGTCTTATTCTCGTTTGCATACTGCACCCCCCTTTTCTAACTGACAAAAATGGCGGCCTTAGCGAGTCTACACATAGATGCTTCAGACTTGCGAACGTCGATAGAGGTTTTCGATGTGTACAGCGCATTTACACTCACATCTGAAGAAGTAAATGCTGTGCTTTTATTTTGTACGTAGTTACTATCGAATCTCGATGATTTTAGATTTAAAAACTTATCGTTGATCGCAAGTTTATCCCGGACTGGGATCTCAGGGAGCGAAGAACTAGGTCATCGAAGGGTGCTCTCAGAATTTATGAGCTCGTGTGAAATTTTTCTATTATAACAATAAATGAGGGTGATGATTCTATTCTAAATAGTTTCTAGTAGTGTTTGTTTTTTTTTTCTTAGGATCTGTACTTTGTTATATCGTGCCGAAATGTTCGATGAAACATCGTGAAAACGAATGCAAGAATGATAACTCTTGCCTAGATCTAATTTCTAATAGAGATTTGGCCGATTTTGTTTACCGTTTGCTGTGTCTGTGTGCATGTAAGACCGCATTTTAAACAGAAATAGTGATTTAAACGATTAGAAATCACTCCTGAATGCATCCATTTAAATTCATGCAAAAGAAAACTTTTTTTTTTAATCAGAGCATACAAGTGCTAATCAAATTGAGTAAAACTTTGTTCTCTCTGTTGGTTTCACATTTTAAGCAGTGCATGAACTTTCTTCACTTCTTTTTCATTAAGTTGTTTTGTTTCACCAAGCATGTAGTTAGAAAGAAAAAAAAAACAAGAAAAAGTGCAAACTTTGTAATGATTTTATTGTGCACAAACAAGCCTATTCAATACTAATTTTTATCACACACACACACACACACACACACACACACACACACACACACACACACACACACACACACACCCAGAGTCACACAAAGTCACACAAAGTCACACACACACAAATACAATATATTATATATATATATATATATATATATACATATTACAACACACACACACACACACACACATACACACATACACACACACACACACACACACACACACACACACAAGATTCACACACACACACACACACACACACACACACACACACACACACACACACACACACACACACACACACACGATTCACACACACACACACACACACACACACACACACACACACACACACACACACACCACTCATACCTGTACAATTCATACTTGCATGTATGCACACTTAAATAAAATTAACAGACACTAAAGAATACACACAGATTAGGCAACTCACAAAAATGTCCAAATTTGCATTTTTAATTGTACAAGAAAAATGTTAAAAAATACAACACTAATAAGTCTATAATCATACAGGCATTGCAACAGTATGTCACACAGTGAAAGATATTTCAGCAGAGGTCTAGGAGGTCTGTGATATATTTAGGAAGAAACTATGCAAAGGTTAAAATCACTGGGCACAAAAAGGATACATGCAACATCACAATGCAACATGTAAGCTCACCAGAAACCTAAAAAAAAAAAAATAATAAAAGAACACAGATGATCACATGAGTACACCTATGATATATTGTACAGAAGATGCTTGACAAGACAAGGGAGGGGGGGGGAACAAACAGAATCACTTGGAATGGCCTTATAAAGACATGCCCATTGTTTCAAGACAAACATTTTGATAGGTGTACCATTTTTGTCAGTCAATTAGAAACATATATGATGTTAATGCCTATGAGGGGGGGGTGTGGTGAGTGGGGGGGGGGGGGGTGAGTGGGGGGGGGGGGACCAGAATAACTTGGAGTGCTCTTTAAAAAGATTCACTGTTTCAAGACAAATATTTTGATAGGTGTACCATTTCTATCAGTCCAATTAGAAGCTGAGATATGATGTTAATGCCTATTGAGGGGGGGGGGGGGGGGGAGGGGGGGAGGGAGTGGAGGGAGGGGAGGACTAGAATCACTTGGAATGCCCTTTAAAAAGACTCACTGTTTAAAGACAAATATTTTGATAGGTGTACCATTTCTATCAGTCAATTAGAAGCCGAGATATGATGTTAATGCCTATGGGGGGGGGGGGGGGGGGGGGGGGGGGGGGGGGGGGGGGGGGGGGGAGAAGTGGGAGGGGGGGGGAGAACCAGAATCACTTGGAATGCCCTTTAAAAAGGATCACTGTTTAAAGACAAATATTTTGATAGGTGTACCATTTCTATCAGTCAATTGGAAGCCGAGATATGATGTTAATGCCTATTGAGGGGGGGGGGGGGGGGGGGGGGGGGGGGAGAGGAGTGGAGGGGGGACCAGAATCACTTCGAATGCCCTTTAAAAAAGACTCACTGTTTAAAGACAAACATTTTGATAGGTGTACCATTTCTGTCAGTCATTTAGAAGCTGAGATATGATGATATGCCTATGGGCTGGTTTTGTGTTATTATTTGGACAGGTTTTATGCTTCGCAAATTGTTGTCATAGGGGTGTTTTGGATGACTGCAGTTTGCCTCTACATGATTTTTAGCTTTAAAAAAAAAATACATAGCATCTGAGTAATAAGTACAAGCTGTAATATGATCTTAGACACTTTTAGGCATTCTTGAGATTTTTACAGGAGGGTAAAGTACCCCTTTCAGCTCAATTCGCGAGCTATTTTTAGAATTTTTCTCTGATTTTGATGTAAAATTCCATTTGTTTCCTTTGACTTATTTTTCTGCTTTTTAGATATTTGTTTCTTCAAAGTAGCATAAAACAATATAAAACTAGTTTCAGCACTGTCAGGTTCATAATAAGCATGAGGGAGATGTCCAAATAAGGCTTTAAATAACGAAATGACATTTTTATCCCATCTGAAAATTTTTAAAGTGGTATATCTAAAAAACCATCTAAGATAATGATATGAAATTTTGAATGCTTCTTGATCTTGCTACTATCTTTCATTTGAGATAACAAACATCAAATTCATGACATCTGAAAAAAATGTGTGGTCCTACCCTACTGAAATGTCAAAAATACAATCGCATAAAGACGTGTAATAACACACACAAATAAAAAAAGGCTAAAATACAGGCGTGCAAAAGCACAGACATTTAATCCACTCAGATAAAATGGTTAAAATACTGTCACCTCAATCATACAAATAAAATGACTAAAATTGGATAAATATCAATGGCGTGTAAACCATACAAATGGCTAAAATTGAGTAGAAACACTGGTGTGTAAACCATACAAATAAATGGCTAAAATAGAGTAAAAACATTGGCATGTAAACCATACAAAAATAAAATGGCTAAGATCGAGTAAAAACACTGGCATGTAAACCATACAAATAAAATAGCTAAAACAGAGTAAAAACACTGGCGTGTAAACCAACAAATAAAATGGCTAAAATTGAGTAAAAACACTGGCGTGTAAACCATACAAATAAAACAGCTAAAATTGAGTAAAAACTAGCAGAGAGACATCCAGAGTCATGAACTGGATGTGGGCCGGCCTCCCTAGAGTGTAAGGAAGATTAAAGGCCCGAAACACTTGTTTGAAGGGGGCTTCTCTCTGAGGACTCTCTGCTGCCATACTCTATGCAAGTTTCTTACCACTGACGTGTAAAACCACACAAATAAAATGGCAAACATTGAGTAACAACACTGGCGTGTAAACCATACAAATAAAACAGCTAAAATTGAGTAAAAACACAGGCGTGTAAACCATTACAATAAAATGGCTAAAATTGAGTAAAAACAGGCGTGTAAAGCATACAAATGGCTAAAATTGAGTAAAAAACCTTTGGCATATGAACCATACAAATAAAATGGCTAAAACTGAGAAAAAAACACAGCAGAGAGACATCCAGAGTCATGAACTGGATGTGGGCCGGCCTCCCTAGAGTGTAAGGAAAATTAAAGGCCGAAACACTTGTTTGAAGGGGGCTTCTCCTCTAAGGACTCTCTGCTGCCATGCTCTACACAGAGTTTCTTACCATAAACCACAGAAATAAAATGGCGAACATTGAGTAAAAACACTGACGTGTAAACCATACAAATAAAATGACTAAAATTGAGTAGAAACACTGGCATGTAAACCATACAAATAAAAAGGCTAAGATCAAGTAAAAACACTGGCAAGTAAACCATACAAATAAATGGCAAAAATTGAGTAAAAACACTGGCGTGTAAACCATACAAATAAAATGGCTAAAATTGAGTAAAAACACTGGCATGTAAACCATACAAATAAAATAGCTAAAATTGAGTAAAAACACAGGCGTGTAAACCATACAAATAAAATAGCTAAAATATTGAGTAAAAACACAGCAGAGAGACATCCAGAGTCATGAACTGGATGTGGGCCAGGCCTCCCTAGAGTGTAAGGAAGATTAAAGGCCCGAAACACTTGTTTGAAGGGGCTTCTCCTCTGAGGACTCTCTGCTGCCATACTCTATGCAAGTTTCTTACCACTGGTGTGTAAACCACACAAATAAAATGGCTAAAATTTAGTAACAACACTGGCGTGTAAACCATACAAATAAAACTGCTAAAATTGAATAAAGTGTGGCATGGCTATAATTGAGTAGAAACACTGGCGTGTAAACCCTACAAATAAAATGGCAAAAATTGAGTAAAAACACTGGCATGTAAACCCTACAAATAAAACGGCAAAAATTGAGTAAACGCATTGGCGTGCAAACCTTACAAATAAAATGGCAAAAATTGAGTAAAAACACTGGCATGTAAACCCACAAAACGGCTAAAACTAAGAACACTGGTGTGTAAACTGTACAAATAAGATGGCAAAAATTGAGTAAAAACACTAGCCTGTAAACCATACAAATAAAATGGAGAACATTGAGTAAAAACACTGGCGTGCAAACGCTACAAATAAAAGGGCTAAAATTGAGTAAAAACACTGGCGTGTAGCCTACAAATAAAATGGCAAAAATTGAGTAAAAACACTGGTGTGTAAACCCTGGCAAAAACTGATAAAAAAACACTGGCGTGTAAACCATACAAATAAAACATACAAATAAAACGGCTGAAATTGAGTAAAAGCACTGGCGTGTAAACCATACAAATAAAACAGAAAAAATTGAGTAAAAACACTGGTAAAGGTGTCTCCTAACCTATGTGGTTGAAGGGGGATCAAGGCATCAGAGACCTCAGCTTCTCTAGGGGTCAGCAAATTGAGGGCGGTGCCCATCACCTCTCCCTGACTGCTTTACCTTCCCTGACACTAAAGAGGCAGGTACCCATTTACAACTGGTTGGATAATGGGACTGTACTGAATTTGATTTGATTTGATTTGATTTGATTTGATTTATTCTTTATATCGAGGATAATGAAATAAGCACTCTTGTACTGGTGGTAAAAAAACCACCAGTCCCCGTGTGTATGCAGTTTTGTAAATGAAGCTGAGGCATGCAAATGGTCACCCATCCAGTTGGTAACCACGCTGGATGCTGCGTAACCTTAGCTTGGGGAAAGTGAGTGCTCAGATAACTGAGCTATCACATACCCACATGTCAACAGAAAAATTACTAAAACAGTGACTTGAAAACTCTGGCATGCAATCCACACTAACAAAATACCTAAAAATAGTAATTTGAAAAGATGTTATACAAATAAAATAACTTAAATACAGACATAAAAAAACAGACATTTTATCCACACAAATAAAAACAAATACCATCTAAAAATGTGCACATGTAATCCACATAGGTAAAAAAAATGATTAAAATACAGTCACTTAAAAACAGATTTAATCTTCATAAAATGACCAATAATTATACAGTCATCTATAAGCACAGACATTTAATCCACCCAAGTATAATGACTAAAATATAGTCCTCTAAAAACATGACATTTAATCCACGTTAATAAAATGACTAAAATGCCACCATATAAAAACATTGGCATGTAAATCACAAATAAAATATCTATACAAACATAATCCACCCTGACAAAATGGCCAAAATACAGCCATAAAAATGCAGATATTTAGTCCACACAAATAGAATGACTAAAATACAGACAAGGGGGCAGGATAGCTAAGTGGTCAGAGGACTTGTTATCCCCAAGTCAAGCAGCTGAGCGTGGTTACCAGTTGCATTGGTGACCCTTTGCACAGGGCTGCCCTCAATATGCTGGCCCCTAGAGAAGCTGAGGTCTCTGATGCCTTGCTCCTCTACAACTGCCTAGGTTATGGGATACCTTTATCTTAAAATACAGCAGTCTAAAAACACTGACATTTACTCCACAGAGATAAAATTGCTGAAATACAGTCGTCTAAAACCAGACATGTAATACACAGAAATAAAATGGCTAAAATACTGACACCTAAAAACACAGACATATGATCCATCCAAATAAAAAATTTTAAATGGCTAAAACAGTAGTTGCAAAAACACAGACATAATCTATACCAAAAAAGGGCTACAATAAAGCCATCTAAAATCACAGACATTTAATCCAAACAAAGAGAATTACTAAAATACAACCATCTAAAAATACAACATGCAAGTCAGATAAGATGACTTACAGTAATCTAAAACCACTGGCATTTAATTCACACAAATAAAATGACTAAAATACAGCATTTAAAACCACAATAATATAATTAAAACGGGAAATTTTCAAAATACAGTCATTTAAAAATACTGGCTTGTCCTACACGCAGATAACAAGACTAAAAGAGACTTGTCTAAATCTAAAAACAAACATTTAGTCCATGCAAATAACAATGAAAAAATACAGCCATCTAAAAATACCAACATGCAAATCATACAGATAAGATGATTTACTATCACCTTCAAACACAGATATGTAATATACAAAGATAAAGCACCTAAACTACAGTCACCTAAAAACACATACATGTAATTCACACAGATACAATGACTAAAATACGGCCATCTAAAATCCACATAAAGTACATAAAATACAGTCACCTAAAAACACAGACATGTGATCAACACATAGAATGAATAAAACACAGCCATAAAAAATACCAACATGTAAACCACACAGATATAAAGACTTGAATACAGTCATCTGATGTGTAATCAACACAGATAAAATGGCTAAAACACAGTCATCTAACCCCCCCCCCCCCCCCCCCAAACCAAACAAAAAGAAACCAGACATTGAATCCACACAAATAGAATTACTAAAATATCGCCATCTTAAAAAACAAAACAACATATAATCTAGACAGATAAAATAGCTAAAACGCAGTCACTTAAAAGCACAGAGATGTAATGCACAGGATAAAAATGAATGGCTGTATGATTATGGGAAGGCTACAGGAGATGGTAGAACTAAGCAGAGACAGACAGCAACACTGCTGGCATTGTGCAGAGCTCTTACTGACCACAGCAGCCATGGAGACTGCTCAATTAACCTCTGAACTGCCCAGTGCAAGTGCCCAGGGAAGGGAATAAAATTCCTATGTACAACTTGCTATGTTCATGGGCCTAGTACTCAGAAATTATCCTCTGAATAATCCTGATATTCTGCCAAATGACTGTATTTAATATATATACCAAAGTATGTAAAACATATATAAAAAAGAAATGAAAACACTCTTTTCACACCCACTGTTATTCTGAGTACCCTCCTCCCTATCTCAATAGTACCATGCATAAGTCGAGGCAAAATCTCAGTGTTTTTTTTTTTCATCTTCAGGATCTGAATTATACAATATCATTTTTATCACTGTCAGGCTAATCTAAAACCTCATTTGCCACTTCTTTAGTTGTGTAAAGTCATTGATGCATTCAATGAGAAGAGTTAGTAATTTTGTAAAAGCACATTCCAAGCAGTCATGCAAAATAACTTGGAATAGGAGCTAAAACACACACACACACACACAACACACCACAAAACACACACACACACACACACACACACACACACACACACACACCACACACACACATTGTTTTTGCCCTGTTTCGGCAGATAGATGTTGTCAAGCAACCGGGAGAGTGATCTCCATTAATTTTGGAGTTGTTTCCCTGTAACAGTAGTCAGGAAGCTAGCTTGTTTACATGAGTCGTAACCACGGACATTTTCTGGGGTGTAGGCTTTCAGAGTGCACATTTTACCATGGACAATTTCCGGGGTGGGGCAGTCTAGGGGTTAAGCAGCAAACCTGAGTTGGGGATGGATAAGACTGTTCTGACATCAAAGAGTCTTCAGTTGGGGAACCCTCTAACTTTCTGAGAGGGTAGTAGAAGCTGGTGTACTTTGCCCAAACAATTGTTCTCACTTTTCCTTTCACACCACATTCATATAACTGAGATACATGGTTGTGTGTGCTGCTCGCAATCTTGCTCCACTTCTGTACATTTTGATTCAAAAGTGTTTTGTATTTAACATTTAAACACCCCTTCCAAGATAAAATCAAATACAGTCATCTTATGCATACATCTATATCTAGTACAGACCTCTGAAATACAGACACCTAAATACACCTTTTACAGCCATCTACGATACAGGCATCTAAATACGGATATCAAATAGAGAAGTTAGACACAGACATATCAAATACTATTCCATCACACTCATCACCCCCCCCCCCCCCTCCGTCTGTGACACCCACCATTCTCCTCCCCCACCCTGTCATGGCTGACATAAAGCCATGTCACCCCCCCTACCCCTCCCTCACCCCTCCTCTAAGCTAAAGCCTGTGAAATACTGCTCCCTCATCACCATTACCTCCCTCCCTTCTTTCTACACAAACCAAATGAAACAAAATAACTTTAAGTAACAATCCCTTACAAAACAAGTAGAGGAAAAGCATTTCTCTTTCAACATTCGTAGCCTCCTACTATCATAATATTTGAATTCTGCAAAAATAAAAAGGACCAATTATTCTTTACAAAACATTCAATGGCTGGTGCAACCCATTGCTTCCCTTAAATTGCTTAACTCATTTCAAAAGCCTTCACAATTCATGGTTCTTTGATCATTCAGTGAGACATGTATCCTTTCTCTTTGATAAATTATTTACCATACTAGATTCTCTTTTACATCGCTAACTCTCCTATATCTAAGAAGCTATTCCAGCTCAACAAAATTAAACACTTTCTTGATCAACATGCTTGAAAATTATTCTTTTAGGCTTACATTAAACCATATATTGACTATGCATCTACATGCTGGGATTTAGCAAGTAAAATCTGTATACGAAAACTTGAGATAGTGTACAAACGTTCTCTCAAGTTAATTCTCTGCAGAACTACTTCCTTGGATACTCATAAGTACAAAAAGAGCTGAACATTCTTCCTTTTAGTTTACATTGTCTCTTTAACAAAGGCGTATTTATGTACAAAATTATGAATAAACTAGCTCCACATTATCTTTGTCAGAAGTTCCCCTAAAAACTATTTGCAACAAAAGTAGCGTTGATATTCCTCGTCCAAGAACTGATCTTTTTATGTCATCACTCATTTATTCTGGTAGCAAACTATGGAATGAAATCCCAGTCCTTATCAAAGAGAAAAGTAGCATATCATCTTTCAAAAGAGCCTACCACACACATCTGTTCAATTTCTTGTAATAGACATTCTGTGAGCATGCTTGTCAAACTTGGTGTGTGTGTGTGTGTGTGTGTGTGTGTGTGTGTGTGTGTGTGTGTGTGTGTGTGTGTGTGTGTGTGTGTGTGTGTGTGTGTGTTGAATGTGCACCTGCGCACCTGCCGCTGGTTTGCTGGCTTTGATTTTTTCTTTTGTCATTGAACTTGTATATATTTGTTATTTTGATTAGGTATTTATTTTCAGTGTTTAAATGGGCATGTGAGTGCATGCATAAGGACACTCCAGTGTGTCAAGTCAAGTCAGGTCAAAATGATCTTTATTGAGGGTAAAAGATTAAGTTTACACAACTTTTTTTCATCCTGCCCTCACAAAAAAAATCATGTAAATTGACTTCTAAAACATTCAAAGACAAATATCAACCTTTGTTGAAAAACTGAAATAAATCAGGATTACTTTCCAACAAAACTCTCAAGATAAAAAACAAAACAAAAAACAAACCCAAGACAGTACAACATAAGCTCACATCATACATACAAATGATACAAATACTATATAACATGGGCATGAATAACAACAAGCAGCCAAATGTGAGGTAGTATCAAACATAAATGCGGACTTATAGTTTGTCCATCAAATGTTTCTTCAAAAGTTTCTTAAACATTTGTTTTGAAGGAACTGATTTTAGAAAAGGGGGTAGGCTATTCCACAATGTTCTTCCTGAATAAGCAAGGCTTGATTTATAGAGATTATTATGGGGCCTGGGCAGTAACAGTCTATGGGTAGGCCTATTTTTATTGACAGCAAATTTTTCCACAATTTTCTTTGGGGCTTTTCCTTTAATATATTGAACATACATAGATACTTGTTGAACTGCAGTCTGTCTTTGAGTGGAAGAATGTCTAGTTCTTTGTAGTTGGTGGTGGTCAGTGTATTGGATTAGTTTAACAGCTCTTTTATGTAGGCGGTTTATATGCTTTAGGTTTGTTTCACTGGCACTGTCCCATAAGGTAGAAACATAGTTTATAAGAGATAGAATATGGGCGTGACAAAATAGTTTTCGTGACTGTAAATTTAGAAAATTTTTGATTTTTCTAAGTTGATACAATCTTACTGAGATTCGTTTTCCTAATGTGGCTATGTGATCTGACCAAGACAAATGGTTGTTGATTACTGCACCTAGTACTTTGTGTGAGACTACTTCTTCAATTTGTTGTCCATGGATATAAATTGGCGCGAATGGAGAACGCAATTTCTGTCTTTTTTGTCGAGTGGTTATAAACATACATTTTGTTTTATTAGAATTAAGAGACATATGATTGAGTTCTGTCCATTCGATAAGTTTATTGATATCTGCCTGCATATCTTTCACAAGCTGGTTTGAATCATCGTTGTTACATTGAATTGATGTATCATCGGCAAACATTTGACATGAACAATGGATATGCAGAGGTAGGTCATTAATATAAATGGAGAAAAGAAGTGGTCCTAGTATTGATCCCTGTGGTATTCCATATTTCACGGGTAATAAGGTTGATCTCCTAGGCCCGATTTCAACAAGTTGATAACCATTACTGAGAAATGAGTCTAAAAATGATAATGCTTGGTCGGAAATTTTATAGCATTTTATTTTTTGATGAGGAGAGAGTGGCTAATAACGTCAAAGGCTTTAGCAAAGTCTAGAAAAAGGACTTCAGTGATTTCATTGTTATTGATATTCAAAAGACAATGCTGAATTAGTTGTATTAAGGCTGTATGGCAAGAATGGTTTTCACGAAAACCTGACTGGTTTTCATTAATTAGATTATATATTTTAAAATGAGAATGTAAGTGAAATTGTATATGTTTTTCTAATAGTTTAGATAGGACTGATAGTATGGAGATTGGTCTGTAGTTCCACGGATTGGCTGGGTCTCCTGCTTTGTGTAAGGGTATTACTTTTGCTTGTTTGAACTTCATTGGGAAGTAATTCTTGTCAATACACAAGTTAAATATGTAGGTTAGGGTGTCAGTTATGGCGTATGCACTGATTTTTAATATTTGACTATCGATTTTGTCAAGGCCTTTTGATCTTGACTGTTTCAATCTGAGTATACTATTAAGCACTTCTGTTACTGTTATTGGGGGTATAACAAAATCAGATGAGATGTTCTTTGATGAACAGTATTGTTTTAATTCTATCAGCTCGTTTGTTTTTGTTTTATCATTAGATATTATAGAGTAAGCAATGTTTGCAAAGTGAGAATTAAGGTTTTCTGCTGATATTTCTTTTATGACTTTTTGGGAGTTATGTCTTGATTTATTAGTTAAGGTATTAATGGCTTTCCAAATTGCTTTTGGATTTTGGGCTGAAGACAGCAAATCTTGAAAGTATTTTGTTTTGGCTTTGCCCTTCAATGAATTAACTTTGTTTCTTTGCTTTTTATATTCATCTTTTTGCTTTGATTTTAATAAATAGTCTCTTAGATTCATTTCGTTTTCAATTTCTTTTGTTAACCATGGAGGTTTCATGAAATATTTTATTCTTTTCTTAATAAATGGAGCATGTTTATCATAGGTAGCTATAAATGTCTCTACCCTCTAGGGCATTCAGTATCATATCTGATACACAACAAACACAGAACTCTTCCAAAGGCTACATAGTTGCTACATCAAGGAAAAGCACTGCTGCTGTTCAAATGAGGGTAGATCTACTAAGTTACTGTTCTTGCTTGTCCTGGACCCTTCTTTTTCCTTTTCGGCACCACTTCCTGTTTTATGGGTACACGTGCTTCAAGGAGGGACAGAAAGCTTCAAAGAAAATCCACTATCATCTAATTGAAGGTAAGCTCATCCTGCTTTACTTTTTCGTGTTCTTATGTGTTTATGATGTGGGAGAAAGGATACCTAAGTTATAAAAAGCAAATGTTAATATTTATGACAAAATAATTTTTTAAAAGTATATGTATCAAATATGATACTCTGGGCCATGCCATTTTTATCTCGTATCATATATGATACAGTGGGCTTTTACGGTACAATAACTTGACTAAGTATCAATATTTGTGTTATTACATTCCCTTGTGTATGCCAAAGTTGAAGCAATTTTATCTTATGGGAAGGTTATTTGTGGTGTATAAGTAAGGAAGTAGTGGTATTTCAGTATATAGATAGTATCATGAAAGCCACAATCTCATTTTTTTGCTGCTAAATCTCCCTCCCGCCCTCCCCTCCCCCTTCTCTCTGTCTTTCTTTCTTCTTCTTCCTTCTCTATTGTCTCTCCTATCTTACTCTCTTCCCTCCTACCATGTTAGGAAGACTCAAAATATGGTTTGTTTGTCTATACAGATGTCAACCACAGATGACATTCAAGACATCATGGACGCTGTTGACCTTGATGATGACAGCGAGTACGAATCTTCTGGCGATGAGTACTTCCCCAGCAAGGCAGAACTGAGAGAGCTAGAGGAGGAACAAATGGATGATGATGGTCCTTGCACATCAAAGAGGAGAGCAAAAAAGATAGAGAGAAACAGATTGGGACAAGGAAGATGATATTCCTTTGGCTGCTTTGCAAGACAACATTCCTTAGGCAAGGATTGGTCAGAATGACAACAGCGGTGATTGGGAAGAGGAGGATGACAACCCCCCGGCCTCTGCCATGCTAGAGGAAGTGGATGGATCAGAGCAAGACATCCAGGATGGTATTCAGAATCCTGTCTGGACTGAGGGGCTATTTGTACCACAGAAAGCAGAGTTCACAGGTGACCTTGAGCATCCTCCTGAAGGTCAACTGAAAACTCCCTCCTAGTAACTACAAGTACCTGATTACTGATGAGCTGCTGAAGAAAGTGGAGGACCAGACCAGTTTGTTCTCTGTACAGCAACATGGGACCAGCATCAACACCACCCTAAAAGAGATTGAGATCTATAAGAGATTGAGATCTTCATAGGGGTCTACCTCCATATGGGCCTCAACAAGGCCCTTTGTGTGCCGGCTTGGTGGTACTCCAAGACCCATTTTGCTCTTGTAGCCGATGCCTTGACCAGAGAAAAGTTCCAGAAGCTGGCTGGCCATCTCCACTTTGCAGACAAAGGAACAAAAGATGAGGACAAAGCTGCTGAAAAGCTCTGGAAAACCGACCCCCTGCCTGTGTGGGGAGTCAGGGGCCGCTGCCAGCAAGGCCAGTGCACAGGCCTGACCTTCACTAGAGGGGTCAGATGCAAAGAGCTCCTCTGCCTCAACAAGGACAGCAACTGCTTTCTGAATTTCTACAAGAAATGACTAAAAATTAGTCACTACCCCAGAGTATCATATATGATACACAGAGTCCTGAAGTTCCCCCAGAAGCCCAGTGTATCATATATGATATGTATCAAATTTCATAACTTCTTAACCAATAAACTGTTTTTACACAGTTATTCTTTTTATATATGCTGTGTTGAGTTCAAAACCAAAGAAACATAATTTTCACTCAAGTGAAAGTGTGTGCTGGCTCTAGAGGGTATAAAGAATATCATTTATAAAGGCATCTTTATCAAAATGTCTAAAGGAGCGGTAGGATATCTCCTTGTGTCCTGATTTGGGTATCTTTATTCCTTTTTTCCCCCATGTAAAACAAATGGAAGAGTGATGGCTACAACCTGTCTGCACTGAGCATGTTTCTGCTATGTTGGCCTTTGAAGTAGTGTAAATGTGATCAATGAGGGTGCTAGTGTTATTAGTAATGCGAGTTGGAGGATCAATTATTTGTTCTAAACCATACATGGCATAATTAATATTCCACTTTGATCCAGGGACTGTCAGATCTATATTGAAATCTCCCATAAGAAAGATTTCTTTGGACTCTAGAATTGTGGCATCCATCATTGAATTGAATTTATCATACCAGTCAATTGTTTCAGCTGGGTTCCTGTAGATGAAGCCAAGTATAATCGATTTACAGCACAAAGAAGTCGCACAGTATAAAAGCAAACCGGTAGATCTGACACTTACTGGATCAAGTCGCACAGTGTCATAACCTGGGATATACATATCTGAATCAGAAATTAAGTGTGTGTGTGTGTGTGTGTGTGTGTGTGTGTGTGTGTGTGTGTGTGTGTGTGTGTGTGTGTGTGTGTGTGTGAGTGTGTGTGTGTGTGTGTGTGTGTGTGTGTGTGTGTGTGTGTGTGTGTGTGTGCGCGCGCGCGCCTGCACGCCCGTTTACTTTGACTTCTGAATCATTGCTGCTACATGTCCGATTTTTGTTGTTGTTGGTCAATTCAATGACATTGGGAAAAGTTCATTTTGTCATGTTAATTAAGAAAGAACTAGATTTCTAGATTTGAATGTCCCGTTGGATTGTTGATTTTTTTTTCTTATGGGCATTCATATCAATGTGTGTGTGGTGTGTGTGTGTGTGTGTGTGTGTGTGTGTGTGTGTGTGTGTGTGTGGTGTGTGTGTGTGTGGTGATGGTGCGTGATGCTGCGCATGCGCGCGTGCGCGCGCGCGTGTGTGTGTTGTGTGTGTGGATGCAAAATGTTTAAAATTGATTGGATACCTTGAGTGGTTATGTAAAATAACTACGTGATTGGTTTTGTTATGATGTCCTTGATTTGTTTACTAACTTGCTGATTTAAATACGTTTGTTTGGCTTATTTATTTCTTTTCTTATTATTTGGTTGCTTTGTGGGGTCTTTTCTTGAGGGCCTGGTGTAAAGAAGCCTATGGCTTATCCAATTTCCCTCATTAAAATATTCGAGTTTCGAGTTTCGAAAGACGGTATTCTACTTTATGAATACAAACTTTACAATCATATTTGATGTGTGTGGCTCTGGACATATGGCGACACCACAGCCCCGAAGATGGCAACCCCCCTTGTACATAGCCAAGTTTGTCGCATAGAAAGTGTAGGCATAAATGACCCCCACAAGACACATCAAATAATAATACCATACAATATCACGCACCACAGAATTACCACATTCATACACACACAAACGTATACACACAAACACCAGCGCTTACATACTCCCCCCCTCCACTTCCCCAAACACACCATGAATAAGCTAAAGGCGCATTTATACATTTCGAACAGATGTGACCCAAACGCAGTTTTCGGGCCCTTTCCACCCTCACTTTTCCGCAGTTACAGAGCCCACAGCACCAAGACCATATTCTACACTATGCATACAAACTTTACAACCATTTTGGATGTGTGTGGCACTGGAATTGTGGCGACAGCACAGCCCCGAAGATGGCAACCGCACTTGTACATAGCAAAGTTTTTCGCATAGAAACAAGGTACAGTGTACGCAAAAATGACCCCTAGAACACACATCCAATAATAATATCATACAATATCATGCACTACAGCAATTTGCAGGGTCTCCTCCACACCCACAAACACAAAAAATCGCACACACCAACACCAGCGAACGCACGCATATGCCCACGCATTCACACCCTCCCATGGATAAGCTAAAGAAGCATTTCGAAAAGATGTGACAAAAACGCCGTTTTCGGGCCCTTGCCACGCGCACTTTTCTGCAGTTACAGAGCCCACGGCACCGTATTCTACACTATGCAGACACACTTTACAACCATTTTGGATGTGTGTGGCACTGGAAATGTGGTGACACCACGGCCCGAAGATGGCAACCACGCTTGTACACTAGCCAAGTTTTGTCGGAAAGAAACCTGGTACAGTGTATGCAAAAATGACCCCTACAACACACATCAAATAATAATATCATACAATATCACGCACCACGGCATCACCACATTCATACACACACAAACCTAGCACAAACACCAGCGCTTGCATACTACCCCCCCCCCCCCCTCCCCAAACACACCATGAATAAACTAAAGAAGCATTTCCAAAGATGTGACGCAAAAGCCGTTTTCGGACCTTGCTGCCCGCACTTTTCCGCAGTTACAGAGCCCTCGGCACCAAGACCGTATTCTACTCTATGCAGAGAAACTTTACAACCATTTTTGATGTGTGTGGCACTGGATATGTGGCGACCCAACAGCCCGGAAGATGGCAACCACGCTTGTACATAGCCAAGTTTGTGGCATAGAAACATGGTACAGTGTAGGCCTACATTACAAACAATGACCTACACATTGTTTTTCTCTGTTCACAGAAAAAAGCAGACCATTGCTCAAATACAAATGTGGTGACAAATTGTGCACCATTTTATGAGCATATAAACTGCTTTTGTCTAGCACCCACGAAAAATAACCTGGTATACATGGTCCCATTTAAAGGGGCAAAACTACTTCTAGTCGCACAAAAGTTTGGCTGTATTGAATGAGACAGAAGAAGTTCCAATAGTATCACATGCACGGCTCTCTCCTATCTTCCTTTATAGTCAGTAACTATTTTTCTTAATATTTTCCACCGAAATGGTTAGGGGATGTGGCAGATTAATTAATACCCAACTAGTTGAACGCCTAGATGAAGAAGACAAATGCTTGACAAAAACTGGTTTATGTTTTGGTTTAAAACTAAACATACATTTTGGTTTAAAATTGAAAATAGCGAAAAATAAAAATGTTGGATGTGATCGTGGAACAGGACTACTAAAACTGTTAAAAGCTCCTCTTTGAGTCTTTTTCTATGATTTTCTTATTCTTCTATGGCCTTCTTCATTTTCCTCGCTGATTTCTTCTAGGTTTTTTTCTTTTTTCTTTCTTTCTTTATATATCTATCATCTTCTTCCTTCTTCTCTCATTCTTTGTGCCCCTTCCTTCTTTTTCTTTGCTCATTCATTAGAGCTGTCTTTCACTTTCTTCATGCCCTTTGACCCACTCTGTTTTCCTTTTTCATTTGCCATCTGATATTCCTTTGCCAGAGGGACATGCTCTGCTTGCATCCATTTTCTTTGTTGTCTTTATAATCATGTTCTTTCTATTTTTGTTACTCCACTAGTGCCCAGAGGTATACCAATGATGAAAGTTTTGAGTACGCAACCATTTTTGCCCACCGTTAAGGTCACCACATCCCGGCTTAGTGGATGACATCTAAACACGACTCCTCTGAAAGGCAGATGAGGTAGTAACTTTCGCCCAAGGTGTTCTGTGTGAATTGGCACAGGGGGCCTCAGTAAATAGTCTCAACTGAAGGATTTTCGAGGCAATGGAGTCAGTACTGGTGTTATCTTCAGAGAAAAAAATCCCTTTGAACAGTGGATGATGGCTCGGAGCCTGATTACCTGCCATCAAATCCCAATCAATGCTCTAACCACTTGGCTATCCTGCTCCTTCTCCCTCCCCCCCACAATATTTTCCATCATACCCCGTTTGCTTTCTCTTTGGATGGTGTTGCTGCCTCAGGCTCTAAATTGTTCTATGGTGGTTTTTTCTGTGTTAAACAAAAATGACTAGAGGCGCTGGTGAAGATCTAGATGTTACACCAATTGTTTGGATGCAGTTGAACTGAAGAAACGGGACACTGACATTCCCTTGGGGTGAGAAAAGGGGAACAGAGCAGGTGTGTTTGTGTGTGTGTGTGTGTGTGTGTGTGTGTGTTGTGTGTGTGTGTGTGTGTGTGTTTTATTATTTTATTTTATTTCATTCTGTGTGTGTGTGTGTGTGTGTGTGTGTGTGTGTGTGTGTGTTTTATTATTTTTTTAAATTTCATTCTGTGTGTGTGTGTGTGTGTGTGTGTGTGTGTGTGTGTGTGTGTGTGTGTGTGTGTGTGTGTGTGTGTGTGTATTTGTGTGTTTGTTTTGTGTGTGTGTGTGTGTTTGTGTGTTTGTGTCATTTAGACCAGACTGTAAACGGAGGCCTCGTGCAGGAATGCACTAGCCCATCTTGTGCACACATTAAAAACTGGTTGGGCTTTTAGAAGAGCAAGCCATGTTTGCTGGTAGGAGATGATGACCACAAAGTAATAATAAAAAAGAATACAGCATGCACACAGGTGCCGTGTTTAGACACCATCCCAGAGAAAAAATCGGTGAGTTGGAGTGTCCAAGGCTCCCCCCCCCCCACATAAAATGTACAATATCCAGTTTCCTCATCACAGATTTTCTGGCTACTGGACAATAAACTTTCTTTTTCTCTGCTTCATGAAAGCAACACACTGTTTAGTCTCCAGCATTTTTCACACTAATGTGAAGAAAGAATCTCATTGAGACCTCTCCGTGGAAAGGAAGGGGCTGTCATTGTAAAGGAGAATATGCAATGATAGGTAAAAAGGTAGGTAAAGGTGTCCCATAACATAGGCGGTTGTAGGCGAGCGAGGCATCAGAGACCTCAACTTCTATAGGGGCCAGCATATTGAGGGCTGCGTCCATCTCCTTTCCCTCGCTGCTTTACCTGCTGACCCTAAAGAGGGCAGGTACCCATTAACAGCTGGGCAAACTGGGGGAACTGTACGTATGCATATACTAAAACCAAGGCGCATGAACAGTCACCATTCAAGAGGTAACCACACTCCACACTGCTTAACCTTTTCGCTGCTGACCTATTTTGCTCAGGCCTATGCTGAAGAAATTTTCAGAAACAGACAAAAATCACGCATATGATTTTCAATTGCTTTTAATTCAGGAAATTCCTAAGATAGCTACATAAAAGTATATACTGAATGAAAGGAAATTGAATGAAGATTGTATTTGTGACAATTTTTTAAAATATATAGTTAGACAGACAGACACACGTGCGCGCGCGCGCAGGCACCACGCACGCACGCACGCACGCGCACACACACACACACACACACACACACACACACACACACACACACACACACACACACACACACACACACACACCTGCTCTTCACACAAACACACAGCCAGGGAGCCAGGGTAGATGTCAGCAAGAACAATAGCTCATCAACAAAATAGACAGACACACACACTGATAACTGACAGCTAACGAGTAGCCTAGGTGACAAGTGACACACGAGGTCGCAACCACTTCAAAGTAGATCAAACACATGAGCCAGTCACTCACTGGCTCGCTGGCTCACTGACCGGGCTTGGTGCAACCATACGATACACACATTCAGTTGTTCTGTTTATGAATAAACAGAGAAAAAAAGCAATATAATTATGTTATAAAAACGAATAAAGCCCTCAACTATACCCAACTGCATCTCGAACGATACGATCTTCATGTTCCGATTCAGACGAGTACATGTTCCGATTCAGACGAGTACGCAGAAGTTTCTTCCGGATCAAAACCTGAGTTGTTTGCATCGCAAAGTTCGATGTCAACTGAATAAAAAATAATAAAAAAAACAACCCTAATCTCCACTATCTTGATCTCTATAAATTTCATCAATAACTTCGGCAACTGTATAGGTCAGTTGAGGGGCAGCCATTGCTTCGAAAACCCAAAAATTGAACTTCGCAGTACCTCGTTTACCTTGCCGATTGAACGTCATAAAATATGCAAATGACTTGAACAAATGGGACTCATGGGTTGAAGATACATCAAGGAGCTAAACAAATCATAATAAGAAGGATTTTCAGCAATGCTGAGCGAAACAGAGAGAGCGTTGGTTCATGACGAGCGGCGCTCGTCAACACAGCATTGCAGGTGGCGGTTTCTATGACGAGCGGCGCTCGTCAACAGCGCAGTGTAGGGGTTAACTTGACTTGGGGAAAGGAGTACTGTGACCACTGAGCTATCGAAATACACATACATACAGGAACAAAAGAAAGGTAGTGGGTGGCGCTGCTCTTGTGGTGACACACTCTTCTCCAGGGAGCACAACCTGAATTTCACGCTGAGAAATCTGCTGTGACTTAGAGTCGCGTACAATACAATACAATACAATACAATACAATACAATACAATACAATACAATACAATACAATACAATACAATACCAAACAATACAATACAATACAATACAATGCATTGCAATACAACACAATGCAATACAATACAATACAATACAACACAATACAATACAATACAATACAATACAATGATTTGCTGTCTTCTCTTTTGAGTGGCAAGACTCTTATGCATCTGTGGTTTTAACAAGTTGATGGATGATGGGTTCCATTAGACTGATGCCTTCCTGGTCATGTCCATAATTTTGTGTGCATAAGAAACGTGGACTATAATAGCAGACGTTGAGAGAAGGATACAAGCAATGGAGATAGTAATGCTTTCGGAAACTTCTTGTGATCTCATACACAGATCACATTACAAATGAGGAAATGACAACCAGAAATGAAAACGTCACCCAGCCATAGATATGAAGAGCTTTTGACTTCACCCAAATAAAAAGAAACAATTTGAAGTTGTACAGACATGTCACCCAATATCTGGACTGACCAAGACTGTCCTTTAGGGAGGGAACAGTACAGGGAGAGAGAGGAAGAGGCAGACAGAGAAAACAATGGGAAGAAAACATCAGAGAGTGGATGGGCCTTGAGTGGAACAACTTTCTACTGACATCTGAAAATCCCACGAAGAGTGGAGGAAGCTGGGTGCAAATCTCCAGTGGTGCTCCAATGGTCTACAAGACCAGGGGATAGGTGAAGGTGAAGGTGAAAGTTAGATAATTATAGTCTTGTTGTCTAGGGTCCAGACTGGCAGCAACTTTCCCGCCCTTATGTCATTCCAGTCCAAAAGGTGAAGGTTTTCCAAAGGTAAGAGCCAGGTGTCAGAGACTTTTCCATAGGCCAGTGTACTAAGGGCAGCGCCCATCTCCTTTCCCTCTCTGCTTTATTATTCCTGTCCCTTAAGAGTGCAGGTACCCATTAACAGTTGAGTAAACTGGGGGGCTGTGCTGAAGCCAAGGCACACAAACTGTGACCCATCTACTTGGTAATCAGGCTCAGTGCTGCTTAACCTTAGTTTGGGGAGAGCAGTGCTCTGACCCCTGAGCTATCCTGTCCCCCATCAGCACCCTTTCTACACTGACTAAAGGGGGGGGGGGGGGAGGGGAGTCAGCTCTCTATAGGTTTTACTCTGGACAGTAACGTGGCAACGTGTACTGTGTACAAAGTCCACCGACCTGTGTAGCTGGGTTCATTTTAGCTTAGTAATGGACGCTACAGCCAAGTGGTTAAGATCGTTGTGCTTTAGTCCTGTGGGTCCATGAAGTTGTTCTTCGAATCTTGGCAGTGTCTGGGGAATTGAAGGTGGAGATTTTTATGATCTCCCAGATGAACTTTAAATGCAGACCTACCAATGCACTAATTCCCTTGTGTATGATACACTGCAGAAGATCAAACATGCCCGTTGAAGATCCCTAATTCATGTCAGTATTAAGTGGGTTATGGAAACTCGAACATACACAGCATACATCCCGAAATCGGAATGTGGCTACCTTAATGGTGGGCAAAAACGCGCGCATAGGGAAAATCTCACCATTGGTGAGCCTGGGAACTCTGGTGGAGGAGTGGGGAAAAAATTACTTATTAGATACAACACAACAACACACTGCTGTAAAGAATTTCCTTTTGTTGGTGATCATTTTTGTACAGTGTGTCTCTCAAATTTTTATCACAACGCCATTTAAACAACTGTGATGACCATTTCTCTCATCAGTTTGTTTGACTTTTTAGAGTATGCTCCTTCTTTTATTCCCTTGTTACTTTTTTAATGCCATTTCTGGGGATGGAATAGCCTGGTGGTTAGAGCGTTGGCTGGAGTTCTGACGACCGGGAATCCATCCTAGGTTGGAGCTACTAACAAGACATGTTCAAGAGATTTTTTACTCTGAATCCAGAGTTCACCTCATGCCGAATGCACTCCTCCAAAGTCCTTCGATGAGACAATAAACCAGGTCCCGGGTGCGAACGCACGTAGAGCATCTTGCCCACATGTTAAAACCTGTTTAGCCACAAGAAAGAAGAGTAGACCGTTGTGTGCCGGTGGGGACGGATGTGAAAATTGCATGCGCACGGTAGTCGTGTCTAGACATCCTTTACGAAGTCGAAACACGGCTACCTTAACGGTGGGCAAAACAAGGAGGTATGTACAAAATTTCACCATTGGTGAACCTTGGAGCTCTAGGCTGACCAACTCGCCAGGTGTGCCATGGAGCAGGAGGTTTCTGGGTCCACGGTGCCGTTCACAGATCTGAAAC
>CM060324.1:13411091-13416091 GCA_030674155.1 Stramonita haemastoma
CTTCCTTCTTCCTTCCTTCCTTTCCCTTCCTTCCTTCCTTCCTTCCTTCCTTCCTTCCTTCCCTTCTTTCCTTCCTTCCTTCCTTCTTTCCTTCCTTCATTCCTTCCTACCTTTATTCCTTTAACTCCTTTCCCTTTGTTTTTATGTCTTCTACTCTTCCTACAATTGATTTCGGTCACGAATGTAGCTTGTTAGGAAGAGAATTCCCTCTGGGTGGCGCTCTTTTAGTTTGGGGGTGCCACTTTGCGTGATGAATTATGTGTGTAGGGGTGGCCCCTCATTACTGTGCATAAGAAAATAAAGCAGGGATCTGATGCTAAACAAACAAAAAAAGTAGTTGCAGTTATCGGGGTTATGCAGCGGTGACAATATTGATGATGCTGTTGGTGTTGGTTGTAACAACAAAGGTTATCATAATACAGTTGTAATAGTATGATGATGATAATGATAACAATAATAATAATGATAATAATAATAATAATAATGATAATGATAATAATGATGATAATAATGATAATGATAATAATAATGTGTGTGTACGTACATTTGAATTTGTTTTAAAAAATATAAATTGTTGTTGGTTGCGTGACTAAGAATTGATTGAATGCAATCGATTTGATTTGTTTCTACAAGAAATAGCGCTATATAATTCCATTTATTATTATTATTATCATTCTTCTTCTTCTTCTTCTTCTTCTTCTTCTTCTTCTTCTTCTTCTTCTTATCATTATTATTATTATTATTATTATCATTATTATTATTATTATTATTATTATTATTATTATTATTATTATTATTATTATTATTATTAGTGTTATTTTATCATCATCATCATCATCATCATCATCATCATCATCATCATCATCATCATCATCATATCATCATTATGATTATTATGATTATAATTATGATGATGATGATGATGATGATGATGATGATGATGATGATGATGATGATGATGATGATGATGATATTATTATTTATTACTACTATTCCGGACACCACAAGCCCAGAAGCAATCAGCCGGAAGTCAAGAGTGTAGAAAGATGCAGTGCTGTATGCATACACAGCACCACTAACAACCTACTACAGAAGGCGTACTATGCATATCAAAGCAGGACATATTTATATATATATATATATTATATATATATATATATATATATATATATATATATATATATATATATTCAATCTTTCTCAGGTGGGGATTAAGTGTGACGTCACCACGATACCTACATCCGTTTTCAATTAAAACAGTAGTCATTTCCCCTGTTCAAGTAAAACAGTAATCATTTCCCGTTTTCAATGAAAGCAGCAATCATTTCCCGTTTTCAATGAAAAATAAAAACCCACCCACTACATCAACATTCCATTTTTTTTTTCTAGAGCAGTGTCAAGCTCTATTTCTTTCAAAGACGAAAACTGTTGATTTAATTTTTCGTGACATCACATTGAACTGGACTTTGCGAGGATGAAACATATGGCTGACAGACACCGCATATGTATCCTCAGCATGTCCTTACTTCTCTGACCCTAATGAACCCAGCTGCAGCGTGCGTCCGTCAGAACAAAACGCTCTGTTCACAAAAGGAACACTGGAAATACCAGTGTGAAAACTAAACAAACAAACAAACAAACAAACAAATTCCAGTCACCATATTTAACCTTAAAGTGTCTGCACGTGGCGACATCACCATGGTAAATTTGAAAGCTAAAACTGGTTAAGCCAGATATTTTATCTCTTTCTTTCAGTATTTTAAAACGTGAAAGACAGAGTCTCGTATACTGATTCGTATCCAGATATTTTTTCTCTTTCTTTCAGTATTGTAAAACGTGAGACAGAATCTCGTATACTAACTGATTCGTGTCACCTTAAACAACAGGTATTAACGTGATCCTGTTTTCACTTTATCAGAATCTTTGTTTTCGTTTTTGTTTAAAAGGATATCGGCTTTTTGTATCTTTTACTACAAGTTGTCTGTTAGAATTGTTCACATCTTTCTATTGTTTCTCTCATGATGGGGATAGAAGGATAAGATAGGGAAAATCTCACCCTAGGGAAACCTAGGCATGAATGACATTAAAAGAATTATTTCTTTCCCTTTTTCCTCCCTCACCTAGTTTGTCTGTTCTTTTTTCTTATCAATCTTTTTGTCTGTTGTTTTCTCATGCCCGTTCAGCACTTTCTAGCAAAGCCTATGATTCGTCTCAATTCTAGAGTGCATTTCAGGGATTTGTAATGTCTTCTGGACGCGGGGATTTTATCTATCTTATCTATTTATTTTTTTAAAGTTTATTTATGCCACTTTATGTCACAGCAGATTTCTCTGCATGAAATTCGGGCTGCTTTCCCTCGGGGGAAGCGCGTCACCACAAGTGCAGCGCCACTCATTATTATCATTTTTTTCCTGTCTGCAACTGTATGTGTTTCCCAAGCAGTGTGGCTGCTGCTGCCATTGTTGCTGCTGCTGCTGCTACTACTACTACTACTACTACTACTACTACTACTACTACTACTACTACTATCTACTACTACTACTACTACTACTACTACTACTACTACTACTACTACCACTACTACTACTACTACTACTACTTCCACTACCACTACCACCACGACTATGACTACGACTATGACTACTACTACTACTACTACTACTACTACTACTAACTACTACTACTACTACTACTACTACTACTACTACCGGTACTACTACTACTGTTGCTGCTGCTGCTGCTTCTACTGCTGCTGCTACTATGACAACTACTACTATAATTAACCCGGTGCTACTTCTGCTACCACCACCACTACCACTACCACCACCATCATCAATCATCAATTTCGTCATCACCACCACCTTTCTTCTTCTTTTTTAATCTGACCTAAAAGAGTTGGACAACGCAATTTACCCGAAGTAAACACTTTTCCAAACTTAGAAGAGGACAAGGTGATGTTTCCCTCCTCCACATCGCGTTTCCTTGTCAAGCAATCACAACAGAAAATGGCGGAGAAATCACTCCATCAGTGTACGCATACTGAACAGCAGGCAGTCAGCCAGACAGACACAAGCAGCGGTAGAGGAGGAGGAGGGATGCTGAGGATGCTGCTGCTGCTGCTGCTGCTGCTGTACACTGTCTCTGCCATCACTGTGATGAGTTTTCCTTCTGGCCACAGGGCTTCAACCACAGCATACTGTGTCCTTCCAGCTGGATAGACTGACTGATGGAGGGAGGGAGGGACGGAGGGATGGAGGAAGGGAGGGAGGGAGGGAGGGATTTGATTTCATTTCATTTATTCTTTTATATCGAGAATAATGTGAGTATGCAGTTTTGTAAATGTCATCTGTTCCCACCGGCACACGATGGCCTGCTCTTACGAAAAGCGGAACAGGTTTTAACGTGTGCGCAAGATGTTCTGCATGCGTTCGCACACGGGGCCTCGGTTTAAAGTCTCACCCGAAGGACTTTTTGGATGGATGGATGGATAGGTGGAGGATGGATGGATGGATGGATGGATGGATGGATGGATGGATGGATGGATAGATAGATAGATAGATAGATAGATAGATAGATAGATAGATAGATAGATAGATAGATAGATAGATAGAGGGAGGGAGGGAGGGAGGGAGGAAGGGATGGAGGGAGGGAGGGAGGGATGGTTTGATGGAGGGAGGGAGGGAGGGGGATAGTTAGACGGATAGATGGATGGAGGGATGGATGGGTGGGTGGGTGGATGGATGAATGGAAGGAAGGAGGGAGGGAGGGACAGCATGACTGAGAGATTGGCAGAATGGGAGAGGGAAGGAGTGAGTGACCGATTGATGAAATACACTGTTGCATCGCAGATGCACGACCGTAGAGACATAAGCAGACACAGAATAGATGAATGTACCTGCACACGTTACACACAAGATCTATACATACACCTAGACACAGATACAGACACACAGACACGAACACTATGTACTCTCTCTCTCTCTCTCTCTCTCTCTCTCTCTCTCTCTCTCTCTCTTCTCTCTCTCTCTCTCTCTCTCTCTCTCTCTCTCTCTCTCTCTCTCTCTCCTCTCCCTCCTCTCTCTCTCTCTCTTCTCTCTCTCTCTCTCTCTCTCTCTCTCTCTCTCTCTCTCTCTCTCTCTCTCTCTCTCTCTCTCTCTCTCTCTCTTTTTCCATCTCTCCCTCCCTCCCTCCCTCCTTCTCTGTCTCTCTCCATCTCTCCCCCCTTCTCCCCCCTCTCTCAATCCCACAAAACAGGACTGCACTTTTTTTGTTTTTTAAGCACATGGTATTCCATTTCCAACAACTTCACTCAAATTAAAGTCATTTCTACCGGGAACAAAGTAGAACCAGGACGTGATTTCCATTTGACAGCACAGTGAGATCACGGGTGCCAAATACCCCTCCCCGTAACTTACACCCCCTGGTGGCCTCTTATCTCTCCCACCACACAAAGAGCGTGGCCAAAGAAGATGGAAACCTATAGTCTTCACACGACCCAAGTGAATACGTTGCTCATTAGTCGTAAAAGCCAAGTTTTAAAAATATAATCTGGGGCTGTTGGTTTTTGTTTTTTTTTTGCTATAGAAAACAAGATTCCTGAAAATGTTATCGAAAAGTGATATTCCTGGAAGATTTGTTGTATATTTTGGCACGTGTGATTTAAATGAAAAAGGGTAGCTAGACGGTGGTGTTTTCTAAAGTCTGTTTTTGTTGCTGTGTACTTTTCTGGGAGAGTTTGACATTTTTGAAACAAGGAATAAGTCAACATTTATGTATACACTTATGCTTACGTGAATTTGCACACACTCACATAATTATTCTCTCTCTCTCTGTCTCTCTCTGTCTCTCTCTCTCTCGATACAAACACACACACACACACACACACACACACACACACACACACACACACACACACACACACCACACACACACACACACACACACACACACACACACACACAACACACGCCATAAAGTCAAAATACAGTTGTGTGTCATGT
>CM060324.1:13421091-13428591 GCA_030674155.1 Stramonita haemastoma
TCTCTTGTGCATCTTGGTGCCTGTGTGAGAGAAGGCTGATGTCGTCTGCGAAGTCCAGGTCTTCCAGCTGCCTTGTGATGGTCCACTGTATGCCAGTTCTCCTGCCTGCTGTGGCCTGTCGCATTATCCAGTCAACCACCAACAGGAAGATGGTTGGTGACAACAGACAGCCCTGACGAACGCCGGTTTGTACGCAGAAGGGTTCCGTCAATTTACCATCATGGATGACTTGGCAAGTGGCATCTTCATAGAGCTGTTGGATGATGGTGACGAACTTTGGTGGGAAACCATAGTGGTGCATCAGTCTCCAGATGACATCTCTGTCGACGCTGTCAAATGCCTTCTGGAAGTCGACGAAGACTGAATACAAGGGGGTCTGCCACTCTAGGGACTGCTCGATGATGATGCGCATTGTGGCGATCTGATCTGTGCATGATCTGTTTTGTCGGAAGCCTGCCTGTTCATCCCTGAGTGTCTTGTCTAGTGCTGTCTTCAGTCTTTCTAAGATTATTCTTGTCAGTACTTTCCCTGGTATAGACAGCAGCATGATTCCTCTCCAGTTGTTACAGGATGACTGTCAGCAACAGTAGCTAAGTACATTTACCTCTACATACACCTGCCTTGAATGTCTATTCTTCTTTCAGCAGCAGTAGCTAAGTACATGGACCTCTGCATACACCTGCCTTTTCTGTTCTTCTGTCAGCAACAGTAGCTAAGTACATGGACCTCTGCATACACCTGCCTTTTCTGTTCTTCTGTCAGCAACAGTAGCTAAGTACATGGACCTCTGCATACACCTGCCTTGAATGTCTGTTCTTCTGTCAGCAACAGTAGCTAAGTACATGGACCTATGCATACACCTGCCTTGTATGTCTGTTCTTCTGTCAGCAACAGTAGTTAAGTACATATACCTCTGTATACACCTGCCTTGAATGCCTATTCTTCTTTCAGCAGCAGTAGCTAAGTACATGGACCTATGCATACACCTGCCTTGTATGTCTGTTCTTCTGTCAGCAACAGTAGTTAAGTACATATACCTCTGTATACACCTGCCTTGAATGTCTATTCTTCTTTCAGCAGCAGTAGCTAAGTACATGGACCTATGCATACACCTGCCTTGTATGTCTGTTCTTCTGTCAGCAACAGTAGTTAAGTACATATACCTCTGTATACACCTGCCTTTTCTATTCTTCTGTCAGCAGCAGTAGCTAAGTACATGGACCTATGTATACACCTGCCTTGTCTTTCTGTTCTACTTTCAGCAACAGTAGCTAAGTACATGGACCTATGCATACACCTGCTTTGTCTGTCTAGTCTTCTTTCAGCAAGTCAAGTCAAGTCAAGTCAACATTTTATTTCCAGATGGTACATTGAGTAAGCCATAAATTTGCTATTTTATCATCAAGCCATCTATCTAGCAAAACAAAAAATAAAACAAAGCGAAATAAAAATTAAAAAAAAAACCAAAAATGACCACTTAAACAAAATGATATTCAAACCATATCACTCAAACTAAGCAAAAGCTTCAAACCAATAACTCACCCATAATAACAATAATACATTTTTACAACAACATGGTAATCACCCATCACCACCTAAAGCAACAACACAACATCAACCCAAAAAACAAATGAAATAAAATAAAATAAAATTTAATATAAAACCATTTGAAAAGTAGGTAAGTACATGTACTTCTGAATACACCTGCCTTTTCTCTCTAGTCTTATTTCATCAACAGTAACTAAGTACGTGTACCTATGCATACACTTGCCGGCCTTTCCTGTCACAAAGCTCTCTTTAAAGGCTCAAATTTTCCAGAGAAATCAATGACGGTTTCCTGACTCTCTTTGACATTTAACAACAGACACTTTCATTTGTACCAGGAAGAAAATATATCGGTTTTGCACGGTATAAAAACATCTGTTGGTTTTTGTAAAGAATATAAAAAAAAATCAGATTTTGTAGGGAATATCGAACAGTAGACAACATAATGTTCGAGATCCGAGAATAAAAATACTTAAATGTGACCGAGACACCTCAAGACACACCTATTTCAAAGCTAAGATTTTTGCCCTCTGTTTACATCTCCTATCTGTCCCTGCCTTCAACATCTGAAATTCCCTTCGCCCTGGTAAAGTGTATAACCTCTATAAGTGTGTGTGTGTGTGTGTGTGTGTGTGAGAGAGAGAGGAGAGAGAGAGAGAGAGAGGAGAGAGAGAGAGAGAGAGGAGAGAGAGAGAGAGAGAGAGAGAGAGAGAGAGAGAGAGAGAGAGAGTAGTGTGTGTTGTGTGTGTATGTGCAGGTGTTTATTTATTTTATTTATATATCTATTCTTTTATAACGAGGGTAATGGAATAAGCACCCATGTGCTTTTTTACATCCAGTCTCCGTGTGTGAGCAGTTTTGTAAATCTTGTCATCTGTCATCTGTCATGCGTGCGTGCGTGCGCGCGTGCGTGCGTGCGTGCAATCATTAACTCAATCGTTAACTAATGATGTTTTAAAATATGTTTTTATACGTATGCCCAAGTTTTATGCAGTTTTAAAAAGTAAAGGTGTCCCATAACCTAGGCGGTCGAAGGGGAACCAGGCATCAGAGACCTCAGCTTCTCTAGGGGCCAGCATATTGAGGGCGGCGCCCATCTCCTCTCCCTCTATGCAGTTTAAGAATAAGTTATTTTTCTTACTCCAATACATTGCTCTGAGCACGCCATTGACTATTTGCTTGTTCTTGCTTTTAGTATGTGTATATTTGTACAATTAAACGTCTTAATTGAGCCAGTTAGGGACACGAAAACACTTAATGACACTTACAAGCGATTCGTACGTCTGAAAATTGCACACGGGATAGGTGAAGGAGAAGAAAAACAGAGAAAGAAACAAGGAGTTCAGACGAGGATTGCAATCTGTCTGGAAATCTCTTGACATTTCAACCTTATTTTTCATCTTTTTGGAAGATGTAACACTAGAGGTGAAGAGATTTCTAGCGCCTAGTGGCTTTCTTTCTAGGGGAAGACGACAGGGAATTTTCACAGTTGACATTTTTGTATTGTCGGAGTTTCGGGTAACATCAGTCACGTTTGCAGTCTTTGGGGGCCTAGATTTTCAACTCTCTCTCTCTCTCTATCTCTGTCTCTCTGTCTCTGTCTCTCTGTCTCTCTCTGTGTCTCTGTCTGTCTGTCTGTCTGTCTGTCGGTCTGTCTGTCTGTCGGTCGGTCGGTCTGTGTCTGTCTGTCTGTCTGTCTGTGTCTCTGTCTGTGTCTCTGTCTCTGTCTCTCTGTCTCTGTCTCTCTCTGTCTCTGTCTGTCTGTGTCGGTCTGTCTGTCTGTCTGTGTCTGTGTCTCTGTCTGTGTCTGTGTCTCTCTGTCTCTCTGTCTCTGTCTCTCTCTCTCTGCACCTGCACTGTGGGGTGGGTGTGAGACAGGAGAAAGATGAGATACAACAGAACGTGACTGATGACGATAAGCAAATAGTGAAGCTAACACACACACTTGGCATCCTTCAGTCTCCTAAGACTGTGGAGTTGTGCTTTAGGGATTTGTGCTGGCCAGTCCCACACGGGAATGACAGTCTCTATGGCAGAGGGCACAGATGAAGTCTGACGCTGGTCTGTCTGTCTGGTCTGCAGCCTTTCTTTTCATTCTCTTTGCCTCGTACTGCTGAGCATGTGTTACTTCGAACTTGGAGGGACCTTTCTGCACAGTCTGCTTCCAGGCTGACCGTTAAGGGCTGCTGCTTCTTAGTTGTTCCGGTGAATTTTCAGGACTTTTAAGTCCCTCTTGCACACATCTTTAAATTGCAGTTGTGGTATGCCCGTGGGAAATTTTCCCTGCACAAGTTTTCCATAGAGGAGGTCTTAAGGGATCTGTCCATCGTCCATGCGCACGACATGGCCGAGCCAGTGCATTTGTTTCTGTCTCTGGATAATGAATAAGCACTTGTGTGCTTTTTTACATCAAGTCCCCGCCCTTATCAGGAGTAAAATCAAGATTTAAAAGAGAGAGAGAGAGAGGGAGGGAAGAGAGAGAGAGAGAGAGAGAGAGAGAGGAGAGAGAGAGAGGAGAGAGAGAGAGAGAGAGAGAGAGAGAGAGAGAGAGAGATGGAGAGAGACAGACAGAGACAGACAGAGACAGAGACAGAGACACTGACAGTTTTCTCCAAACTTACAGGTATGTGAACACATACGTGCAGGATGTTGTGACAGGGATTAAAAGGATGAGACTGATGAAAGGAGTGATGGGCTGCAGTAAAGGACTGTGTACACACATGGGAGTCAAGTAGTTCTAGACACACAGGGGCAGAACTGATCGTAACAACTGAACTGGATCAAAGCTCTCTCCTGGTCACGTCGAAACTGTCTCGGTGGCTTTTTCTTGTACACAAGCATAATTGTACTCCTGCCCTTCTGTTCAACAGGGGGGTTATGATGTCTATTGACATTTCTAAGTCAAGCAATTTCAGCCGTTGAACAACCATGGTCTTGCTACCTTTCCCCGTACCAGCTATTTTCCAACTTGACACTGCATTGCCCGTTAACATAGGATAGTTAGGATTTCTTCCCAAATTGCTGGAAGTCCAAAAACTGGCTCTTTGATGTGTAGGTGTTGAGATTTCTTTAAACTTACACGTGAACACATTCTGTTATTTTTCAAGAGAGAGAAAAAAAGGAGAAAAGAGAGAAAAGAAAAGAGAAGAAAGAGAATGAGAGAAATTGAGAGAGAGAGAGAGAGAGAGAGAGAGAGAGAGAGAGAGAGAGAGAGAGAGAGAGAGAGAGAGAGAGAGAGAGAGAGAGAGAGAGAGAGACAGACAGACAGACAGACAGACAGACAGACAGACAGACAGACAGACAGACAGACAGACAGACAGACATCGACAGGCAGACATACAGTCGGACAGACAGTCAGACAGACAGACAGACAGGCAGACAGACAGACAGACAAACAGACAGACAGAAGTAATTGTGCTAGGGAAAAAACTGTTCAATGTTTTGCTATGTGTTGTCGATGTTGTCTTCAATGTACTGTGATCTCGTTGTCCTGTGCCAGTGAAACTTTCTATTGCTTTTGCAGTCCTTCTATTCTCCACCTGTTCTTCTCTAAGGCTTGTTTGTTTGCTGATTGACTTTGTTTGTTGATTGACTTTGTTTGTGTCTTTGTTATTTTGATTATTGCTTGTGTTGCTACATTTCTGTGTTTAGACTTTACTCTCTGTGTTTTTTTGTTTGCTCGTATTCTTTCCTTTCTGCATCCGTTTAGGTGCACATGTGCTTGTTTGCTTTGCGTTTGTTTGCTTGGTCATGTTTTTGTTTTTTTGTATCTACTTCTTTACTTTATTTCTTTATGATCTTTTTCATTCTTTGTTTTTCGTCGTCAAAGGCTCAAACAGCAACTATTCTTATTTTTCATGTGAGGGGAAAATACGCCACGCTGCCGTTAAGCGCCTGTCAAGTCAGGCCCAGCACATCCAACTTCAGCATTTGAGAGAAAATCTTTTAAGTCTTTCTGGAAGAAAAGGCAGGAGAATGGATCAAAACGGAAAAAAAAGACACGAAGGAGGTGACAAGTAGAAAAATGAACAAGGAAGAAACAAAGAGAGGGATAGAAAAGAGGGCATTTCTAGCACAGGAATTCTAGAAGGTGGGGATGCTATTTATACTGAAAGGCCCCAAGCTTCCCCACGGGGGGAAGGGCATTTTTCATTTTATAAATTAGTATATGTTTGCCATTCCCGTCTTTGTAACGTAGTCTTTGTTTTATTCTTATTTTGGGTCTGATTTTGCTCGAGTTCTTTCTCTAGTGTTTTGATTTTTTTTTTTGCAGTGCTTGTTATACATTGTTTTCTATTTTGAAGTATTTATAAATCTCTTTTTGTTTTCGTTATCATATTTCGCTTCTTCTTTTTGTTTATTACTCTAATTTTCTGATTCCCTCTTCACTGATCTGAGTTTTTTGTTCTTTTTCATCCTTGCTATTTTTGTGTGTAGGCTTGGTTTTAATCAATTTCTGTATCTGGAAGGTATACGAGTCAGAGACAATTAGCGGAGGATTATTTAAAGAAGACAGAACGTAAGAAATATCGACACAAAACAAAATAAGGACAGGGAGAAGAAAGTAAAAAAGTTTTCACAAAATAAGCAGAAGAAAAGAAAAAATCAAAAGAAAGAATAGAATGTTTTAGAGATAATAAAGTATTTTTGAAAAAAGGAAAGGATCATGTAGAGAGACAAATGACAGAAAGAAAGTAAAAGGAACAACAAAAGAGAGACAGAGAGAAAGAATGAAAGAAGACAAATGGAAGGAACAGAAGAAGCAAAAGAAGGAAAGGGAGGACAAAGAGGATGGGAGACTGAAATAAACAGAAACCAGACGAAAAAAGACAAAAGAGAGACAGAAGAAAAAACGGATAAAGGAAGAGAGAGCGAAAAAACAGAAAGAACAAGAAAAAAAAAGAAAGACAAGGAAGAAAAAAGGCAGTAAAAAGAGTAAGTAAGAAATAAAGACAGAAAGATAGGAAGACAGAAAATTTCAATGAGAGAGAGAGAAGGAGAGAGAGAGAGAGAGAGAGAGAGAGAGAGAGAGAGAGAGAGAGAGAGAGAGAGAGAGAGAGAGAGAGAGAGAGAGAGAGACAGACAGACAGACAGACAGACAGACAGACAGACAGACAGGCAGGCAGACAGACAGAAAGACAGACAGAGACAGAGACAGACAGACAGACAGACAGACAGACAGACAGAGACAGACAGAGACAGAAAACAGAAACAGAGACAGAGACAGAGACACAGAGAGACAGAGGAGAGAGAGAGAGAGAGAAGAGAGAGAGAGAGAGAGAGAGAGAGAGAGAGAGAGAGAGAGAGAGAGAGAGAGAGAGAGAGACAAAGACAGAGACAGAGAGTGGCAGAGAGACAAAGAGAGAGAGAGAGAAAGAGAAAGACAGAGAGGGAGACAGAGAGAGACAGAGAAAACTTTCGAATACTTGACAAAGTTGTGTGGACCTTGGCAGTAATTTAATTGTGCTGCCTCAGTTAACCTGCGTAGGGTTTTTTGTTTGTTTTTTTAAATTTCATTTTCCCTCTGCCTAGAATCTGCAATCCTTCTGTCTTTTTTTCTGCTTTTTTTCTTTCTTTGTTTTGTTTTCTTTCTCTGTGGTTGTGTTCCAACACTTCTGGTTTGTTTTTGTTTTGTTTTGTTTTTTACTGCATCGTTTGCTGGTTTGTGTTCCATCACCTCTCTTTGTTTGTTTGTTTGTTTTATTTTTTACTGCATTCTTTGCTGGTTTGTTTCTTTGTGGTTATTGTTCTCTGTTTCCATGTTTTCATTTTTTGTGTGGTTTTATGTATGCTTTGGATTTTGTATGTGATTTTCTTTCAGTTACATTTTTTTTTATGTCTTGGCTTTATTCTTTGAATTGTTGTTTGTTCTGCTTTTTTGTATTTCACCCCACTAAAAGTTTGTACAACTTTAAAGTTTTTTTCTTATTTGGTTTGTTGTTTTTAGTTAACTTT
>CM060324.1:13433591-13438591 GCA_030674155.1 Stramonita haemastoma
AAGAGAGAGAGAGAGAGAGAGAGAGAGAGAGAGAGAGAGAGAGAAGAGAGAGAGAGAGAGAGAGAGAGAGAGAGAGAGAGGAGAGAGAGAGAGAGAGAGAGAGAGAGAGAGAGAGAGAGAGAAGGAGAGAGAGAGAGAGAGACGAGAGAAGAGAGAGAGAGAGAGAGAAAGAGAGAAAGAGAGACAGAGACAGAGGCAGAGACAGACAGACACAGACATAGAGAGAGACAAAGAAAGAGAGAGAGAGAGAGAGAGAGGAGAGAGAGAGAGAGAGAGACAGACAGACAGACAGACAGACAGACAGACAGACAGACAGACAGACAGACAGACAGACAGACAGAGAAAGAGGGGGCACCAGGAATCATTCCTGATATTGTTTTAATACCCACAGAAAGAAAAAACCAAATCAAAGAAAAACAAAGCAACTCAAAACAGCATACAAAAAAACCACTGACACTACCAAAAAAAATATCACACGCCTTTCTCCCCCCCTCCGCCCCCCCCCCCCCCCCCCCCCCCCCCCCCCCCAACAAAAAAAATAATAAAGAGAAAAAAATAGCACCAAGAAATAAAAACAAAACACCAAAACCAGCAACAGCAAAAACTGGGAAAACCCTACCTTTATATACAGAAGACAGAATTAATGTTGCCCTTAAAAACTTCATCAAAGGAATAAATACCAACAGACGCTTTTTTTTTCTTAAAGAAAAAAAGAAAGAAAGAAAAAGAAACTTTCATATTTACCAAAAATAGACATATTTTCATGTCTGTTAATTCACTTTGGCTATCTATGTCTGGAAACGTACATTTGTCTATACATGTTTTTGCTCGTCTGTGAGTACTAGAAATAGTGGTGTGGGTGTTTTTTTTTCGTTGTTGTAAAACTTGACTAGTGTATGTAGCTTAATGTTTTTCTACTGTGTCAATTTTGGCTGCTTCTGTCATCGCCTTGTTTTTTTACACGAGATATTTTTCGTTTACACAAAAAACAGACATAATATTTTGTTCTTGTTGTTGAGTATTCTCCTTGGTTTAGCTCCCTTAATATCACACAGAACATGTGCAGGATAGGGATAGAACATTGCGCTGGCAATTTGACGTCCCGGGTTCGATTCCCATTCGAGGGGATTTTCCCCTTGGAGTTAACATCAGTGCTGACTCCACTCTCCCCAAAAGTCCTTCGGATGAGACTGTAAACCGAGGCCCTGTGTACGAACGCACGAAGAAAATCTTGCGCACACGTTAAGTGCTGTTCTGCTTTTCGTAAGAGTTAGGCCATTGTGTGCCGGTGGGAACAGATGACAAGATTTACAAAACTGCATACGCATGGGGGCTGGATGTAAAATAAAAGCAAATGAGTGCTTACTCCATTATCCTCGATATAAATAAATAAATAAATAATAAATAAATACTGTGTCTCCGCCCCCCCCCCCCCCAAGCCAAGTCTAAAACACTTTAATCATCCCATGAAGGGCAAGTACAATGAGGAGTAAGCCATTCCTGCCAGTAAGAACGGAT
Source organism: Stramonita haemastoma (assembly GCA_030674155.1). Classification (NCBI taxonomy): domain Eukaryota; kingdom Metazoa; phylum Mollusca; class Gastropoda; order Neogastropoda; family Muricidae; genus Stramonita; species Stramonita haemastoma. The sequence continues at coordinate 13,435,110 of CM060324.1, forward strand.
GACAGCAATAACAATGTACGTACACTGGGGTCACACTTAATATGCCCCCGAGGTCGAAATGCAGCTGCCTTCATGATGGGCAGAAATGGCCGCATACGCGATATTTCACCATTGGTGAACCTTGGGGTTCTATGGGAGGAGCGGAAAGAAAGGGTTCTGTTCAATCCCGGTAGAGGTACGGGGGACATTAGAACTATGCCATAGTTAATAACGCCTAAATATAATGTAAGGTATGGGGGACATTAGAACTATGCCATAGTTAATAACGCCTAAATATAATGTAAGGTATGGGGGACATTAGAACTATGCCATAGTTAATAACGCCTAAATATAATGTAAGGTATGGGGGACATTAGAACTATGCCATAGTTAATAACGCCTAAATATAATGTAAGGTATGGGGGACATTAGAACTATGCCATAGTTAATAACGCCTAAATATAATGTAAGGTATGGGGGACATTAGAACTATGCCATAGTTAATAACGCCTAAATATAATGTAAGGTATGGGGGACATTAGAACTATGCCATAGTTAATAACGCCTAAATATAATGTAAGGTATGGGGGACATTAGAACTATGCCATAGTTAATAACGCCTAAATATAATGTAAGGTATGGGGGACATTAGAACTATGCCATAGTTAATAACGCCTAAATATAATGTAAGGTATGGGGGACATTAGAACTATGCCATAGTTAATAACGCCTAAATATAATGTAAGGTATGGGGGACATTAGAACTATGCCATAGTTAATAACGCCTAAATATAATGTAAGGTATGGGGGACATTAGAACTATGCCATAGTTAATAACGCCTAAATATAATGTAAGGTATGGGGGACATTAGAACTATGCCATAGTTAATAACGCCTAAATATAATGTAAGGTATGGGGGACATTAGAACTATGCCATAGTTAATAACGCCTAAATATAATGTAAGGTATGGGGGACATTAGAACTATGCCATAGTTAATAACGCCTAAATATAATGTAAGGTATGGGGGACATTAGAACTATGCCATAGTTAATAACGCCTAAATATAATGTAAGGTATGGGGGACATTAGAACTATGCCATAGTTAATAACGCCTAAATATAATGTAAGGTATGGGGGACATTAGAACTATGCCATAGTTAATAACGCCTAAATACAATGTAAGGTATGGGGGACATTAGAACTATGCCATAGTTAATAACGCCTAAATATAATGTAAGGTATGGGGGACATTAGAACTATGCCATAGTTAATAACGCCTAAATATAATGTAAGGTATGGGGGACATTAGAACTATGCCATAGTTAATAACGCCTAAATATAATGTAAGGTATGGGGGACATTAGAACTATGCCATAGTTAATAACGCCTAAATATAATGTAAGGTATGGGGGACATTAGAACTATGCCATAGTTAATAACGCCTAAATATAATGTAAGGTATGGGGGACATTAGAACTATGCCATAGTTAATAACGCCTAAATATAATGTAAGGTATGGGGGACATTAGAACTATGCCATAGTTAATAACGCCTAAATATAATGTAAGGTATGGGGGACATTAGAACTATGCCATAGTTAATAACGCCTAAATATAATGTAAGGTATGGGGGACATTAGAACTATGCCATAGTTAATAACGCCTAAATATAATGTAAGGTATGGGGGACATTAGAACTATGCCATAGTTAATAACGCCTAAATATAATGTAAGGTATGGGGGACATTAGAACTATGCCATAGTTAATAACGCCTAAATATAATGTAAGGTATGGGGGACATTAGAACTATGCCATAGTTAATAACGCCTAAATATAATGTAAGGTATGGGGGACATTAGAACTATGCCATAGTTAATAACGCCTAAATATAATGTAAGGTATGGGGGACATTAGAACTATGCCATAGTTAATAACGCCTAAATATAATGTAAGGTATGGGGGACATTAGAACTATGCCATAGTTAATAACGCCTAAATATAATGTAAGGTATGGGGGACATTAGAACTATGCCATAGTTAATAACGCCTAAATATAATGTAAGGTATGGGGGACATTAGAACTATGCCATAGTTAATAACGCCTAAATATAATGTAAGGTATGGGGGACATTAGAACTATGCCATAGTTAATAACGCCTGAATATAATGTAAGGTATGGGGGACATTAGAACTATGCCATAGTTAATAACGCCTAAATATAATGTAAGGTATGGGGGACATTAGAACTATGCCATAGTTAATAACGCCTAAATATAATGTAAGGTATGGGGGACATTAGAACTATGCCATAGTTAATAACGCCTAAATATAATGTAAGGTATGGGGGACATTAGAACTATGCCATAGTTAATAACGCCTAAATATAATGTAAGGTATGGGGGACATTAGAACTATGCCATAGTTAATAACGCCTAAATATAATGTAAGGTATGGGGGACATTAGAACTATGCCATAGTTAATAACGCCTAAATATAATGTAAGGTATGGGGGACATTAGAACTATGCCATAGTTAATAACGCCTAAATATAATGTAAGGTATGGGGGACATTAGAACTATGCCATAGTTAATAACGCCTAAATATAATGTAAGGTATGGGGGACATTAGAACTATGCCATAGTTAATAACGCCTAAATATAATGTAAGGTATGGGGGACATTAGAACTATGCCATAGTTAATAACGCCTAAATATAATGTAAGGTATGGGGGACATTAGAACTATGCCATAGTTAATAACGCCTAAATATAATGTAAGGTATGGGGGACATTAGAACTATGCCATAGTTAATAACGCCTAAATATAATGTAAGGTATGGGGGACATTAGAACTATGCCATAGTTAATAACGCCTAAATATAATGTAAGGTATGGGGGACATTAGAACTATGCCATAGTTAATAACGCCTAAATATAATGTAAGGTATGGGGGACATTAGAACTATGCCATAGTTAATAACGCCTAAATATAATGTAAGGTATGGGGGACATTAGAACTATGCCATAGTTAATAACGCCTAAATATAATGTAAGGTATGGGGGACATTAGAACTATGCCATAGTTAATAACGCCTAAATATAATGTAAGGTATGGGGGACATTAGAACTATGTCATAGTTGATAACGCCTAAATATAATGTAAGGTATGGGGGACATTAGAACTATGCCATAGTTAATAACGCCTAAATATAATGTAAGGTATGGGGGACATTAGAACTATGCCATAGTTAATAACGCCTAAATATAATGTAAGGTATGGGGGACATTAGAACTATGCCATAGTTAATAACGCCTAAATATAATGTAAGGTATGGGGGACATTAGAACTATGCCATAGTTAATAACGCCTAAATATAATGTAAGGTATGGGGGACATTAGAACTATGCCATAGTTAATAACGCCTAAATATAATGTAAGGTATGGGGGACATTAGAACTATGCCATAGTTAATAACGCCTAAATATAATGTAAGGTATGGG